>CAJHNH020002252.1:49564-117623 GCA_905116865.2 Candidula unifasciata | reverse complement strand
TCATGCAACTGAATTCTGCAGGAAACAAACATACAGCTGATTCAACGTTGTATGCGATGAAAGCGTGCCATATTCAAAGATTTAGCTATGGAGAATATGGTATTATATATCACTAGAAACTGTAATCGGACCGGGTTGAAGTGAAAACCGGCTCTAAAGTAGTATGACGTCCCGAAAACTAAAATATTTTGGCCGTGTTATTTGTCGTCATAACCTGGAGAGAACAATGAAAGAGAGCAGATTCCGGAAAACGAGGCAAATGAATACCTGAGCATAGGTGGACACAAAATATTGAAAATACAACGGCTTTAAAGGCACATATGGGCTGGGAAAATGGCAAGAGCCAGAAAGACTTTCAGGCTACCGTGACGAGAAAGATGTTCCGTAAATGACCTTGGAGTTGATGAGAGGTCCGGAGTTAAGGCAATTTATATAAACAATAGTTAAACAACCGTCTGTCCGTCTTACAAGAATAACTAAAGCCCGACCACGTTTAATTTGCCGTTAGCTAGCCGAAGCTGCCAACAGTCTCCGGTTATATTTGTGGTCTGGATTACTTGCGATACTTTCGTGGCTAAAATTCTGGTATTGGAGCTAGCTCTCTGGCGTAATGTCTCTTTCATCAAAGACAAAACGCTCCTTTCTTTCATGTTTGTGTTTCTCCTGCTCTTGTCTTCCTGATGTTTTCTTCACGAGTCATCCTCCGTTCTAGTTTAGTTTGTTGGTTGGTTAGTTGCGTATCCTTTACAGGACGTTGAGCCCAGCAGCCCCTGGCTGTTGTGTGGTTTCTCTAGGCAAATTTACGTCCAGTAGTTTGCCATTGCTTTCTGGACTATCGGCTCCCTGATACCACTGTCGAAACCAACGTAAGGCGCATGGCCCGCACTGGGATCGAACCTGGCACCCCGGCATTACGATGCGTTCGCATCGTCTTAGCCACAAAGCCGACTTTCGTTCTAGTTTGGCCAGGCTTATCTCGTAAGAATCGAGCTAGTAACACGCAACGCTCTTTTGAACTACCATTTATAGTTTTAAAATTTTGAGTTTTTTAATTTGCCAAAAGTACTGAAAACAGTTTTTGGGTTTGGATATATCTGAAAGTGTGAGAATGTGTTGCGTGTTACAATAGCGGTCCTATAATTGTCTTCCTGCAGTAAGAGCGAGTTAGGCTTGTCATAATGATGTAAGTGACATGTTTGGTGAAGTCCCTTAATGATTTTAGATATAGTTGGTCATAGTGTAGTCAGGCTGTGGACACTGGGTTAAGTGGATGGGCTCTGGTGTACGTAAATAACAGATCCCCAGAATTTACGTGTCCTCTGCTGTATGTCGCTCAGAGCTGATGTACTTGGAAATGTCAAACCTTAAAACTCGAGATAAACAAGCTCAACGTATTACTGTTTTTAGTGTCTATAAATACGTTGTTAGGGTGGTTCATATTATGAGGTTTATGCTGGACATATGTTTATACCTCAAGAGTACACCATGCAAACACTAAGTCTGGAAGACACCAGGGCTGCTCATTTGACTAAAAAAACTGTGATTTCACCCTCATGCCAGTTATCACACTCGAGATAACTATTGGATTTCAATGTGATATAATCAACGTAAATTACCGTGCTCCTAAACTGTGTGAAAAACAAAATAAGCGTATTGTCAAAATTATGCATAACTATCTAAATTCAATATTCAAAACAATAAAATACCTCCTATCTACTTGTAATATTCATCATCTATTTCTGTTTCAGCATTAACCAAATTGCTATTTAAGATAACACAGAATATGCAAAGTAAATGTATTACTAATGTATATGCCTACACATTCAAATCAATGTAAATCATCACATTGTAATATGTATTATGGAGGGAAGTAGAATAACCTATTAAAAAAAAAAACGCATGCATATGAGACTATAACAATTACCATGTCACGCTAATATATGTTACAATCTTTCTATAAACTATATCATTGATATCATTAACGAAACTACTATGTGTGAAAGCAGATAATATCGATAGTATTTATATAACAACATTATCTACCTATACAATTGAATTATGTATATAACATAGTTGTTACTATAAATTTGTGAGAGAAGCAAACACTGTTTGACCTTACAACCCATGACCAGGACATAAAGATCATTGATGACTGATTTAGGAAACGAAATCACTCGACACGGGTCATATCCATAGAAGCTTTGTTTCTTGCAGCAAATGTCTTTAAGGTGTAACTACTAACTGTTCCAGTAGTGAATCGCTTAAACACATGTGTATATAAATGGTCTAGCTTCATATGCCTGATGAGGTGCTGGCTTTAAAAGGGTCCTTTACTTTATTTTAGTTATATTTTCACAATGATCAAAAATGACCTCTACGAAGCAAACATTTTTTTGTACTGCACTGCATTGTCATCCACGACGGATGTGTATGCAAAATGTGAGCATTATAGCTCATCGGAAAGTAGTATGAAAATGGAAACGCAAACGACCAACCAGATTAACAAACAAACAAACAAACAAACAATTTAAAACAAAATAAAAGATTATAAAAATAAACACTAGCTAAGCACTTATTGAAGACAACCACAAGATCAATCATAATCTATCTTTAATGTAGCTGTACACCCTCCCTTACCCCCCCCCCCCCCCCCCTTCTCCCTAATTCACCACTACACTTAAGATGATCATCAATTTTCACTTTGCTTTTAAGCGCATCTAGAGGTGGAGTTTATGATTCATCGCTAGCTGGACAATAGCTATTGACAGTCTCTTTCCACATAGAAGCTCTTTAGAGCAATAAAGCCATGTTCTTGTAGAACAACCTCTTTATTTCACACGAGATATGTTCATGTGCTTGTAGTTTTTCTGGCTGCTAATGCACAAAAGGTAATAATAGGCAAAAATTAGATTTAAACTGACCTTTTTTTTTTTCTAGTTTAAAAATGGGCCATTACTCACAACCTATTGTCTAAAAAAGGGCCGCTACTCACCATAAAATGTTTTGTTATAGAAGCTTCGAAAAAAAGTATATCTGAAACAAAGTACCTGTACTGCGTACGTTGCGTATTAAAAAAAAAAAAAAACATAGCCCTGAATTTAAGTCGTACAACAAACAACTTACTATGAATGTAACCTAGTTGAACAGAAACATTACAATGTCAATTGTTAGCAGAAATATCCTAAAATGTGCATCACAGTCGGA
The DNA here is from genome assembly GCA_905116865.2 of Candidula unifasciata. Taxonomy (NCBI): domain Eukaryota; kingdom Metazoa; phylum Mollusca; class Gastropoda; order Stylommatophora; family Geomitridae; genus Candidula; species Candidula unifasciata. The sequence continues at coordinate 114,419 of CAJHNH020002252.1, read as the reverse complement.
GGAGCTATTGTATACTAAAACTACTTACTTCTACATATTCATTCTTTACGTCCTTATTAGGACGAAATTTTTTTGTTTTTTAAAGCCCCACTCTGGCATTTGCCAGGGGCCGCAATATAGGCAGGCCATCAATATGGCCAATTGTCTGAACGCGGTTTCTGGGACCTCTCCACGGTGATCCTCATCCGCATGGTGGCACTTTGTGTCATCGGGTGTTTATCGCTTGTGTGATGTCCTGGTGGGGTAGAAAGTCAGTCAGCCAAATTGTATGTCGTACGTCCTTCTTAGGACGTTATTTTTTGTTATTTGAAGCCCCACTCTGGCTTTTGCCAGGGGCCGCAATATATATACTATGAATGTAACCTAGTTGAACAGACACATTACAATGTCAATTGTTAGCAGAAATATCCTAAAATGTACATCACAGTCGGAGGAGCTATTGTATACTAAAACTACCAAATTGTATATATACATTCTTTACGTCCTTCTTAGGACGAAATTTTTTTGTTATTTAAAGCCCCACTCTGGCATTTGCCAGGGGCCGCAATATAGGCAGGCCATCATTATGGCCAATTGTCTGAACGCGGTTTCTGGGACCTCTCCACGGTGATCCTCATCCGCATGGTGGCACTTTGTGTCATCGGGTGTTTATCGCTTGTGTGATGTCCTGGTGGGGTAAAAAGCAGTCCAGTCCAAATTGTATACATTTGCCACTTATATCTGCTATGTTCTTTTTTAAACTGACGTAACAAGCGCGACAGTAACAGAGAACACGACACTCATCATCAATGAGCAGGTTCTTTACAGAGCATTGTTTTCGCCTGGAATTATTTCATTCTTTAGCCCTATGTGCTTTAGCTATTGGATCTTCATTGTCTTGTTTCCATCTTCGGTGAGGTCAATCCATGTCTCGTTCTCCATAAACTGAACCATTATCCCATTCGGTTTCCGTTTACAATTTTCTGGGATATATAATGTAGTAGTCTCCCCTTGCCTTCCTCATTCACAGGGTAGAGGACCATAACCTTCACCTGTCTGTTAGATTGCCAGAATAAGTGAGTATCCAGCAGAGATGTCCCAGACAAGAGTGGATCTTTCATTAAGATAAAGTCTAACTCTTTTCAACAAAAAAGTAGTTTTTGTAGGAGAACTTTCAACCCTTTGATCTTCGCTTTCATGTGTACTGATGCATTAATAACTCGTTTTCGGTTGTTCTTTTCTATATTGAGAATGTATTATCATAGTTTTCTTTGCCGTCTAGCTTAATGCGAAAATAACTGACGTTTAAAAAAAAAATACATATTTACACATCTTTCTTATGCTAACAGGCTAGTGAAATTTCTAATAAGAATGTTACGATCTACTAATAAAGCATCCCTGAGGGAAAAAATGTATAACAAAAATAAATAGTCTAACCCATAAACAATCTTGCACAGGAAGACAAAAGAGCTAACGATTTGCAAAATTGCATCTGTTTCAATGATATTGTGAGCACAAATTGTTGTTTTTATGTTGAAGAACACAACCTTGTAAAAAACACAATCTGGCAGAGGAACACACTTATAAAAGCAAAATTATGAGTAATACTGATTCATGTCCTTTGGCGTACTCCTCGGTACTTTAAGTGCAGCGCATTGCATTGATAACATCACTTCTGTCCAGTACTGGACAACCATAGCAACCGTAGTGTCAGCAAGATAGTCTGCACGCTCGTTCGCTTGAACACTCGCATGACGTGGCACAAAGATAAAGGTTAGGACAGATATTCGTTGCGTGCTTAGTGTTGCAGTCCATTCTTGTCTGCTAAATCCGGCTTGACATTTTTAAGCACATTCATAGAGTCACTAAGAATGCATATTTATGTGAACTTTTGAACACCAAGCCATCCTAAAGTACTTTTTACAGCCATAGTTTCAATTGTTAAGCTGCTAGTTGTAACAGAGGAGGAGCCATTCATATCCTAGGTGGTTTTTCCCCCTTGAGCTTACGGTGAATTTGCATTGCATATACACACACAGTTAACAACATCGAAAATCGATGAACTGTAGCATATAAGCTTACTAAAAATTATTGTTCTGATAGTCGATGGCGTGTGGCTTTGGTAGTCATGTCCATCCACATGCTTCTGTGTATGCTATGATGTGAAACGGTCCAACCTCTTGTCTCTGAGTCCCCCGGTTTCTCCCCCCCCCCCCCCCTTTTCCAACTTTCCCACCGTTTCGATTTACGCCAGTTTTCTCTTTCTCAGGACGTGATCAAATTATGTAGATTGCAATTTCTGATGTGGGCAATACTGTTTCTTTTCATAGGTCAATTTCTATCAAGACATAATTTATTACTCTATTATCTGTCCCTTTATCTATATTTATCTATCTCAAATTTCGCTTACAAAATCACATCTCCGCTGCTTCAACAAACTATTTCACTAAAGGCCAAGACTGAGAATTAAAACACCATAAATGAACAACATTATGCTAATCATCTACAAACTAGAATAAAAGGCAACAGAATCTTGAGTCTTGGGTCATTTTTAAAGCCACCCTGAAAAATGTGTAACGATATGTGGTCTGGTATTGAAGTACACGTTTGAGGTATTTATTTACTTACTTATTTTATATTGTTTCAGACTTATGATTATACGTATTAGCCCTTCACTACTGTTAATAATACCACTGCTACTACTACAACAACCACCATCATCACCATCACCACTATAATTAATTATAATACGTTGGAGCTAAGAACTGTTTAGTTTACATTTTCGGCTACTGATCCATCTTTGGTTTTATATGTTCCCCTTGATATGAGGAAAGACAAATTGCAGACAATGTGCTGTATTCGTCCTGCTGACTTTACTATTCATAAAACAGTTGGTCATTTTAAGCAGCCAAATTGAAAATCTCAGTCTTATCACATAAACTGTTCAAGAAGGAGCGGAATTTCAGATATACAGAATGTGAAACTATGCCTCAGAAGATGTGAATGGTAGGCCATAATGGACTGAATGTGGCCTAAAGCAGCATACAGTAGCTGTTACGAATAATTCATGATATTCAAACCGGTTCAACTTTCGGTAAGGATATACACTATAAAAGACAGCCACATCTGCGTCTGCTGATTCTAGGTTACATTGGAATGTAATGTGTCCGTTACAGCTGTTCTACTAATAAATCTTTCAGTGCCAGAAGATTTCGCAGCAAATTCTCAAGTAGGAGACAATTATGAATGCTAAAGCGAGGGCAGGCATAATGTATATGACGAGTTGACAGATTATCAGGCATGTTCAGACCGCATTTAAAATGTAAGAGAACATTCTATTTATATGCGGATCACATAAAAAAAAAAAAAAAACCACGGTGCCTTGTTTGTGATTAAAAGAGATAATACGGATTTAAAAAATATATATATATATATATATATATATATATATATATATATATATATATATATATATATATATATATATATATATATATATGTGTGTGTATGTGTGTGTGTGTGTATATGGAAAGTAACATTTAGGAAACTTATAAAACAAACAACCTACCGTAACAAACTGGCAATAGAAGAAAAAAATCTACGTTAAAGTGCTGACTTTTGCATATTAAATTCTTGCTGTATGTAGCACATTTAAATACAGTATAATCCTCTTAACAAAAACTGTACTACTGGTGGGACTACTGTCCATTATTTTACTTTTTTTTTTTTCATTTTTGTTATTTACGACAGTAGCATGTATGACGTCAGCAGAAACTCTAATATGTACCGAGAGTAATTCCGAAAGAGCGGCCTGAGACCAGACTTGGTCCTGCACCCTACGGAAAAACGCCAGCTCATCTTGATGGAAGAAAATCACCTGTACAAGCTGTACGGAGACCTGGTGGCTGGTGTGACGAAAGATAAGGGGTAGACAGTAAAATCTTCGCAGTCAAGGTAGGGCAAGAGGAGTTATCTCCACTTCGACATAGAATGTACTAAAGCACATGGTCTTGCGAGGAAATGAACGGAATCAGGCACTAAAACAGCTGAGCGAAGCAGCGGAAAGGGTGTCGAGCGGTTTTGGACGCAAGGGAACATCGTGGGGGATTGGCCTCGTAAGACTGGTTTGAGCACCTATTGAAAAAAAGTAACTTTACATCCCTTCAAAGTCAAAGTGTCCGATAAAAACTTTTGCCAGTGTTTTTCTGCCATTTGCCAATGTCTAACCTCTATTCAGTGAGCCATTCTTAAGCTTGACACTTTGGTCGTGAAGGCTGATGGCTTGTATCGAGGACACTGTATAATACCAAAACCTCAGATACCATTTGCGAAACCACTACTTTTTAAGAGCTTGCCCCTGTCCGAATAGCGCAGCAGGAGATCCGTGACCTGGCGTCATGACCAAGGTCGGCCCACCTTACGAGACTGCCTAGTAACGTAAGTGATGGGCCGAAAAAATCGTTCACGATGTCCTACTGATGAACTGTAGACTCCTGCTGTGTATGCTCCTCTGTGGAGTTCTTCGTATTATTATTATGTGTGTGCGTGTGTGTGTGTGTGTGTTTGTGTTTGTGTGTATAAGATACTTTGTTGATACATCTTCAGGTGTACAGTCTTGTTATACTAGTCCTATCGTTTCTGGGTTGCAGGTTACATTGTAATTGTCGATGGCCTCAGTATAACCTAACGGTTGAACTGGATTTATGTCTGGGCATTCTAATCTGAACAGTGACGGTTTGCCTTTTGCGTCACTGGGTGTTTACGCCCTGTTTGTGGTCCCAGTAAGGTTCACAGTTTAGCAGTTGTTCAACTGCTGTTTGTGTTAATAACACAACAAATACCTGTAATTTATGTGTAATATTCGTTTCTTGAGAAAACAATAACCCTTCGGTAAAGGAATAACCAATCAATCACCTATGATAAATCAGGATAGCTTCTATATCACCAACATGTGTTATGTATTAAACAACATTAAAAGTAAATTGTTAAGAACCAGCAAGGAAATCAGAGTCATCATTTTAAGTGCATGCGTCTCCCCTGTAGCAACATAGTGATTATAGTCATGACAACCCTTAAGACACAAATCAGAGGTTTTGATCTGAAATGCTATAGAACGATTGTCAGAATATCGTGGACAAAGAAGAAAAGAAATGCTGACATTCTGAGAGGCTTGAACATCGAGAGAAATTGGTTAATAAATAGTATCTTGTCCCTAAAAACTGAATTATTTCGGCCATATCAAGCGCCACGGACTATTGGGGAAAAAAATCTAACAACAGAAGGCATCGTACGAGGAGGGAATGACAGAAGCTAACCAGCAGGAAGTGAACACAGGATATAAGTGACAACTTGGGTATGAAAGTACACAAGGCAGGAGAGCTGGCGAGAGACTGAGTTTCTTTCGGGCAGACCTTGATTAGAGCGACGTTCTGCAAAGATCCATCTAGATGGAAGTTATGTATGTCACATCCTACACATTGTTTAACGGGCCGCAATGTGCAAACCCTCACAAGTAACTAAAGGCACTCAATAGGTCTACATCATCAGGCTCATCATTCGATAATCTTTACACAACTAAAACAGTTGGAAATTTAGATAAAGTCTGTCACAATGCACAATATATTTTGTCGTTCAAAATGCTGTTCTTGGTGGAACTCTATGTGGCATTGTGCTGAGAAATGCCATTACTGCCTTTATTTACTACTTTAGCGCTGCAAGGAGAAATTTTGAGGCTGCAGGTGTATGGCCGCATGGCTAGTGCTATCGCCACCGACTGTGCAGGTAAGGATTTTTTTTTTTGATCCCGACATACAAAAAAAAAAAAAAAATATTCCCTCACCTTACCGAGCATTTGAACCTGGGTCTTCCGCGTGGGAACCCAGCAAATCCTAATCGTTTGTCCGTCCGCTTCTCTGTGTAAATGAAGCGTGTCAAAATATGCGCAAGAGGATGAAACTTTACCCAATCTGGATAGAAAGCTAGAATAATGTTAGGAAAAACATAATAGAGAATATCTTGGAAACAAAAAAGAAAATATAAATATTATCGAGGCAGTGACAATACTTATTAACGGACGGTTGAGGTGAGCCTCGTCACAGTGGCCAATAAATATTGAACTTAACACACAATTGGAACTTATCTTAGTATTATATAATCTAGGAGAACTCAACAGCTTCTCGGATACTATAGAACAGATCATGAGGAAATTTCACAAAAGAGCAATGTTCAAAAATTATTCTTACCAAAGCTATCCTATCAGTGTCAAACATGGAAACTGCCGTCAGAAAAGATAAGAAAAAAGTCACGAGTGAAATAAAAAGTTTACTTTTCATGCTAGGTGTAACAAGAAAAGATCGAATAGGAACAATGGTATTAGGAGGAGAGTCAATCACAGAATCCTTACTGAACTTTATCAAAAGATAAAAGATCCAATCGTCTGGTCATCTAACACAACTGACAACAGACGGGGCATTATAGAAAGTAATGATGTACAGTTAAAGCTTTAACAGAGTCCGAGATCGACCACGCAGAATATGGATAGCAGCAATATCCGATACATTGTAAAGTACTATTTACGAAGTGAACCAAAGGCCCAGTTCCAGAGATCTCGTCCTGCTCAGACGCTGCGCGACATTTCAAGAAAAGAGAAAATTAAGAAGAAGAAGAGACACCATCCATCTGAATGTGTGGGAGCAACAATTACACATAATTATCAAAAAGTATAACTTACATATGTTTTAAACTGACGAAAGAAAGATATAACAATGTCAAAATATTAGCATAGGTAGGTAATATACATGAATTAAAATTCAAATGAACTGCGTTATCCTGTAAATAAAAGTTCCGTACTTAGCCATTGATTAGATGCCTTATATTAACTAGTATAATATGAAAACAATTATCAAAGCACCTGATAGGTATGTTGGCTTTTTCAAGTACATTGATTTTCTATGGTTGTCAAATAGTTGTAAGAAAGATAAGAACAGTTAAATATGTACGTTTGTTTTCGAACTGAATTTAAAAGGCCAGAGTTCTGTCTATAAGAAACCTACCTCACCGAAGACACAGTCTTCAAAATCATAGGTTATCAGTGCTTCCGATCAGATCGGAAAGGCAGGAAAAAGGGTGGAATACTAACTCTAGTAAGGAACAATGTCACTGCCTGCCAGACTGAAGTATATATGGAGGGAGCAGAATATCAGATTCTAAAACTGCAAACTGGAAATGCAGACTTCTACGTGAGCAATTATTACTGCCTAAGTGATCGTCCCCAAGCACTAGACACAATCCCAGGAAAAGCAAAGATGATTATATGTGGAGACTTTAACAGCCACTCACAAAGCTGGGAGTACGACAACATAGACCAGAGAAGAGAGAAACTGGAAGAGTGGCAGGATGAGAACAGACTTGTTCTGATTAATAGGCACACTGATCCACCCGCATTCTACTGGAGGTCGTGGCACACCACTAATACCCCAAACCTAGCATTTCACTCTCCAGATCTGGAATGGAACATTTAACAAATTGTTGGAAAACAACTGGGAGGCAGTGATCATCGACAGGTCTTCCTGCATGTAGAAAATGAAAATGTCAGAGAAACGAGTACGCTGCCAAGGTGGAACTACAAGAAGGTTGACTGGACAATGTTCAAAAACCGTACCAGTATACTGCTTGGAAATCTCAGCGTAGACCAAGATATAAACAAAGTAGTTAAAGAATTGAACAAATGGGTACCACGGGCAGCAGGGGAATCAATACCAAGAAGTGCCCGTAAGCATTATAAGCCATACTGGGATAGTGAACTAGAAAATTTACATGACGAAGTGGAAATATCTAGAAAGAAAGCAGAGACCAGGCCAAACTAAGAACATCACAATAACTACCAGCATGCAAAAGCAAAATTTGTTAGGGCAAAGCAGCAGGTTAGAAGGGAGAGCTGGCAGGAGAAAACAAGATCACTGAGCTTTGAAAAAGACACAAGAAAGTTATGGAAGCTTGTAAAGCAAATTAATGATGAGGACACAGGGTGGAACTCAAAGATCACGCTGCTGAAAGATGGAAACATGGTCACAGAAAAAGAGGCAGCCAACCTCTTTGCAGACACTTTCGCATTAGATAATGACATTGAATTCAGTTCAGAAAAAAAAAAAAATTTAAGAAAAGACACTATTCAGAAGTCAGAAAGAAAAAAACATCAGAGGCGATAGAGGTGCCAATTACACTTAATGAACTGGAGCTGTCATTTCAACCCTGAAAATGCGGAAGTCACCAAAAGCAGATGGTATATCTAACGAAATGATCAAAAACTTAGGAACAGTGGCCAAAACAAAGCTTTTACAGATATTTAATGCTTGTTGGGCAACAGGAAATGTTTCACAGATCTGGAGAGAGGCAATTATGATACCTCTTATAAAGCCTGGGAAAGACAGTTCCAATGCCTCCAACTACAGACCGATCAGCCTCACAAGCTGTCTTTGCAAACAATGGAGCGCATCACCAACCTCAGACTACAATGATACATTGAAAGTGAAAACATAATTACACAACAGCAGGCGGGCTTTAGAAAGTTCTACTTTACGGAAGACCAGAGAACATGCCTCTCCCAAAAAATAGAGGATGCTTTTCAAGATAAGAAACTGGTACTCGCGGCATGGATAGTTTTAAGGAAAGCTTTTGACAAGGTTTGGAAGGAGGGGCTTTTGAATAAATTGAGAAACAATAAAGTAAATGGAAGAATTTAAAATTGGATTAAAGCATGTCTACATACCAGAAGAGCCCGGGTACAGGTAGATAGTTTCAAAAGTAAAAAAAAGTTATACTGCGACATGGCGTCCCTCAAGGTGGTGTCCTGTCGCCCACACGTTTCCTCTTATTCACCAACGACCTGGTTGCTGAAATACCAAATGAAATCAGAACGGCAATGTATGCCGACGACCTGGTACTGTGGTGCACCGATAGCCACAAGAACACTACAGCGGGCTGCATATGCACTTGAGGCATGGGCGAATAGATAGTGTGTCAGCATCAATACAAATGTAGCACCACACTCGTCCCTCTCTCCCCAAAGCAAAAAGCGGGCATTATCAAAATAAAAGATATACCCCTAATAGATGATAAAGAGCCCACGTACCTCGGAGTCACATTTGATGACAGGTTGACATGGAGAAAACATATCAACAAGGCAGCAACCAAAGCCAGGAGGAAGACAGCCATACTAAGAAAACTAAGTGGAACCACATTGGGAGCCAGTGGGAAAATACTCAATGAAGTATACAAGCAGAGCATACAGCCACTCTTGGAACATGGGTCAACTGCATGGTGTTCAGCATCCAGTACAACATTAAGGGAGTTAGACAAAGTGAAAAATCAAGCACTCAGAGTCATCACAGGAGGGATGAAATTAACCCCCATATTAGAAATGGAGAAAGCTGGGAAAACACAGGCACTGAGAGAACGTAGAGATACAAAGTTGCAAATACAAGCTGAAAAGTTCCTCAGTATGCCAGATCACCCCATGAAAAATAAATTTCAGAACCTAGCCTTAGGACGGTTAAAAAGAAGCAGCTTTATACATCAAGCAAAAGGAATATGTAGAAAAACTGCTGACCTTCCAGAAATTGGTTGTCCACTTAACAGTATTCCAAAACAAATCCCATGGAGAGAGAAATGCAAACTAACAGTACAAATCCAGACAAATGTGAAAGGAATAATTGACAAGAAAGAGCAAGATAGTGTACAACGCAGAATGGCAACCCTCAGTTATATTGATGAAGAATACCCACAAGAACAATGGGTCAGAGTCTATACAGAAAGTGCAGTTGGAAATGGTGGTGCTCCAGCGTACCAACCGGAAAGTACTGCCATAACTATGATGCAGAAACTCAGGCTATCAAGATAGCAACAGAGAAACTGCTAAATATCAATCTTGGCTCACAGTATGTGGTAATGCTGACAGATGCAAAATCAGAACTTGAAGCACTCCAGTCTAGGAAACTATCAGAATTGCAAACACTGCTGACACAGCTTAGCCTTCAGCGAAGAGTTGTAATGCAGTGGATACCATCACATTGTGGAGTGCCTGGAAATGAGAACGCTGATCAACTGACAGAAGAAATTGCGACAAAAGTGCAGCCGGATGTACCAGTCACATACCACCAAAAGAAAAAAATCATTAAATCAATCAGGAAACCACCAGCCCAGCACAAGACGACTATTTTATTATGGACAGATCACAAGTCATTATCCTTCGTTCTCGTAACCACATGTACACAAAATTCAAGATAGGCGTATCCGCCATGTTCATCTGTGAAAAGGTGCCCCAGACAGCAGAGCGTGTACTCCAGGATTGCACCAAATTTGACACATTAAGGTAAACCTTTTGGCCAGAAAGAACAACAGTTGAACGTAAACTCTATGGACCACTGAATGAATTAACAACAACAGTGTAATTTTTACAAGAGACACAATTGCTGATATAGACAACTTATTTCAGGCGAACGAATGAAGAAGAAGAAGAAGGCCATAGTTTTGATTTATCATTGACCTATAAGGATTATGTAGGATTGTTTTCTATCATAGCACTATGTCGGAAGTCATACAGTATGTGGATATGATAGCTGACAGAATAATACAGTAGTAATACTATACATGCAATGGTTAAAGAAAACTCCACGGGAAGTCAGGACGTAAGTTCTATGTTTGTACAAGATAGATGGAACTGAGAGCAAGATACACACATGCGCACACATATTGCCAGTTTTCCCCATCATAAACACACACTAATATATATGCTCCCCACTACCCAGAACAGGAATTTGTTTAGTAGCATGCATATATATATATATTTTCGTGGCTTAGTTGTTGCGAGTCAGATTCGTAATTTCCACGTACCGCGATCAAAGATCACTGCTGGCTGCGTGGATTTTCATCATAGTATGGGGCACCGCAGGTCGACCCAACCTAAAATGGGTACCAGGATGTATGTGCTGGGGAATTAAAGATGATTGGCGTAATGCTGATCAGATTACCGTCCTAGGGCGGACTGGTCTGTAAAAACATGGCTGCTCCTCTAATTTGCCCGATGCCCAAAGGCGTGAAAAAGGATCTTTACTTTTTATTATATATATATATATATGTGTGTGTGTGTGTGTGCATGTATGTAAATATATGCGGGCACACATACACACTGTTAAAGTACTACACATAATTAATCTTAGTTAGCTGGTTTAACATTTTGCAATGGCGTGAAGGTCTGACCGATAAATTACAACATTTAAACGTACATAATGTGGTTGATCAGCTGTGATCTTTACTCTCACATGTGAACATCTGACGAGATTCTTTCAGAATTGTTACAAAGTTGTCCACAGTCAACATCACATGGCAGACAACTTGTCACATATTATGTGCCTTGCTACTCGTGAACATTTCAACATAAGAGTGAACATAACATGAAAGCACGCCCTGCACTTTACAGTTAGCAGTATGTACATTTTATGAGGTTGGATCACATTACGTTATTGATATATGCCGTTTTCAATTAAGTTATTTGTGTATCAATTACAGGACGTCTCAGAACAACCATCACCGTTTAGCTGTTTTTTTTTTTTTTTTTTTGGTGTGTGTGTGAGTAGTTTGACAGGAACAGGACATTAAAAAAGGAGAGTTCCACCGACAGCCAGAAGAAGTCCGAGAAACCAAACTATTTAAAAAATACATGCACAAAAGAGTTGATTAAGAGTGGATGACTAAGCAGATCATGTTATGTTATCACAGTCGACGTCATTGATAATTCCTATGCATGCTCAGTTCTTTGATGTAGCAGCCACTCTGAGGTAAGTAAAAATTAAAGTAAAGATCCCTTTTCACGCCTTTCGGCGCATCGGGCATATGGGCAGAGCGTCCCATATTTTTACAGACCATCAGCACTCTGTGGGTAATGTGGTCAGCATTACGCCGGCTGTCTTTTACTTTCCCAGGACAGCCCATCCTGGTACCCATTTTAGGCTGGGTTGACCTGCGACGTCCCATACCACGATAAAAATCCGCGCAGCCTGCAGTGGGTTTCGATCGCGGTTTGCTGGCTTACGAGTCGGACTCGAAACGCCTTAGCCACGGACGCCATGTGCTTCTACTAATTGTTCACATGAGAGGTTCGTTAGAATTTCTTCTATCTCGTCCTCGACGACGGCACAGACGTGCTTCACCATGCTTTACTCCCATGACATGCAATCGTGTCAGTGTCAGAGATTGCTCGTTATCCAGTAATCTATTCCGTAAAGCGGTAATGATATTTGTTATGTCAATTCTTCTTCATACATGCGTTGATGCACTGCTTGCCAATTGCTCAGCTCATTACCCTTTACGACATCATGATCGTGTGTTTAGGGCCAGGTTAAGGAGGTTAAGTGCGATTTTTGAATGCTTTCTACCAATGCAGAGCAAATATTGCCTGTTGCTGTCTTCTGACACATGTTCACAGACTCCGATACAGTTACATGTGTGACTATTTGCTCTGCTTCCTGTGCTAGTGCTCTATAAGCGGCGACTATCTCCATGGCCTTGCTTGACCTAGTTGCCTGATAAGTGCCGCTGCCCTCTTTTATTTTCCCTATCTTGTGTGCTGTGTATACCCATGCTGACCTTGACCCGCGCATTGCAAATTCATCTGTGTAGAAGATTATGTTTTCTGGATGTGAATGCTGATCTCTCACTGCACTTACCTCTGTATTTTCGACCGTAGGGATTGTCGTGAGGTGAGCAGCCACCCTACACAATGGACGAGTCGCGACTTTGTTTTCCCTCGCGGACAGTCAAATTTCAAACTTGAACCCGTCCGGAAAGGTATATATGTTGATCTATACCTTTATCTGGTAAAATATTCATTTCTGGACCCTCTAGTTGTTTTGATAAATCTTCATTTTCAAACTTGCAACTGTAGGTTGGCGATTCTGGTATTTTATTTAGAAATTCCTGTAAACCGGTTTACTCCTTGGACATGAAAACAAGGGACTTCTGTCCCAGAGACGCTGGTTTGATTCTGAAAAATATTTTTTCGCCTGATCCCAAAGTGTCAAGACGTGTATACAGTCTATGTAGAAATTAGCGCATTCAAAGTTCCATTTCTATCTTGGAAGATTTCCTAAGCTTGCGATGATACCTCCTTAGAGATCAGGCAGACGAATCACAGTCCAGCCAACCACCACCAACCCATACCATTCTGTGCATCAAGAGTATCCCAAAAGTCCTGTATGCTGTGCCACTACCTCAACATGGCAAGAGCTTGTTTGTGAGTTCCAGGACCAGTGGACAATTGCAGACACCTATGTCATCAATCCAGAGAACCAGTCTTCAAGAGCTTTGTGGGGCTCTTCTGCATTTATTGTGCATCACCTGTGAGACCGGCAGTGGGCATCACAGTCTCCAAGAGCTTTGTTGGGCTCCTGGGTAGTTCCTGTGTCCTAGCTCGTGACAGTCAGCTTGTACCAGATCAAATCAAGGCCCAACGACTGATTGAGTCAACTACAGTCGAATCACCATGGACTGAGGGGAGCCTTGACCTACGAACTGGGCTAAGTGATCCCACAGCACCTGATCAGTCCGATGATGAACTCATGTACTCTCCTGGAACAAGATCTGGCTGCTTCAATATCTGGGTTGTGTCACTGATTCCTGAGCTCCATTCAATGAACTCTTGTTGATCTATTTACTATTATATGTATATATTGTACCGATTACATGCACACATTTTCATGGCTGACTTGGGTGTCCCTATTTCTCCATTCTAACTGTCTAGCTTTGATGATTGTGTGAGCAATAAGTGTTATATGTGTTAACATGGTTATGATAGTAGACTATCATAACCTGGGGGCTATCTTTTTATAGTATTGGGGGTGTCCTGCCAAGTGTGCCTAGGAATATTATATATTTTGTAGTGCCAAAACTTGAGTTGCCCTACTCCTGAAATAAGTTGAGCGTATATTGGCCACGGGGCATCTCTTAGACCAATACGAGCCAACGACTCAACATAATTATTTCAGAGTGCTGTTGGTTCTTAAGGAGAAATCCTTAAATCTGGCACGCGACAGGGGCCATATGTGACAGGGATCCAATCCCTGCCCTAATTCCCCAGCGGGATGGCAACCTTAGAAATGCCATCCATGTCTACTGGATTAGTGGCCCATTTGTTTCATTGACGGCTCTCGTCCAGGTCAAATACCAACTGGATGATAAACTTTTCAGTCTTTGCCCTCTAGAAGCGTCCTTTTTTTTTTTTTTGAGGGGCATTCTTTTTGATTACTGTGTAAACCACCAGTGAGACCAAGAAGATGGTGGGGAGCGAATATACATGCGCTTCCTCAAGGCTGGACAGATCTTTAAAGTTAAATTCATTCAGACCGCTTATTTCTGCTTCCTCTTCTTCTCCTCCACATTTACCTCTAGAGAAAAAAAAGGCAGGGGGGGAGGGGGTGAGCTGTAAGGACCATTTGTGGACTTTTTCCAATGCATTGTACAAGTTGGTGTTTATTTCTGTTAGGTTGCTCCTGTTGAGTTCGCTCCATCTTTTGTGTGTTCTTTCTCTTGATCTGTGTTTATTATATTTCTTTATCGTAGTTCTCTGTGACAGTTGGTACTAGGGCATTCTCATCACTTTGCCAAACCATCTCATCTGTTTTTCTATAATGAATTGTACTACTGGTTTCAGTCCTAGTCTTCTAATTTTTTTTTTTATTATTGATTTTATCTCTTTTTGTCACACAGGCAGCTCCCTGTTTTTATGATCTTCTGCTTATTATTTGTAGTAAGGGTCCATGGTTGCACAATGTCGGCTAAAAAAACACACACACATTTTTTTTAGACTTGCTTTGGTTGACAGAGGTATCGTTCTATGCGTCAGAAGCAGTAGTAATTGTCCCATACCCTGATTCGTATGTTGATTTCTCTATCAATTCTTCCAGCTGAGGTGAAAAATGACCCTAGATATTTAAATTCGCTCGTTTGTGTTATTGCTGTGTAATTTACTTAAATTGTTATGGTTTCTTCTTATTTACCTATTTCTTTTGTCTTTGTCTTATCAATGCTTATCCTCCTATTATATTTTTCACACTCAGTACTCACTTGGTGATTATTTTTCAGTAAACTCTCTTTTTGGTTCAGCTATTATTACTTGGTCATCTGCAAATAACAGTTTTGAGATATCATTCTTTTTTTTTTCGCCGCATATGCTCTATCAATACTTGACTGTGTGAGGGACTTGTTACTGGTGGTCGACCTGCCTGGTTTAGATAAATAGCCGGAATCAATCCAAAAGACCAGACTGAGACCACAGAAAAGCGCCAGCACATCCTGATAAAGCTTAGCGTGCCGTACGAGTCGCGGATGGAAGAAAATCACCCGCACAGTCTAAAAAAATACGGTGATCTGGTGGGCAGTCTGAGGAGAGAGGAAGCGTACACAGTAAAATTTTCACCTTCGAGGCAGGTAACGGATAATTTATCTCCACTTCCACAAACAATATACTAAAGCACTTGGGCTTGTGAGGAAATGAACAAAAAGGGCACTAAAACAGCTGGGCGAAGCAGCGTAAAAAGCTTCGAGCTGGCTTTGGACGCAAAGGAACGTCGTGGGGAATGGGCTTCGGGGAACCGTTCTGAGCTCCTAGTGGAAAAGAACTGTCCATCACTTTATAGCCTACGTGTCTAACATAAACGTCTGCCAGTGTCTCTCTGCCATTTACCAAAGTCTAACGTCTGTCCAATGAAGCAATTCTAAGCTTGCCACTCTGGTCATTAAACCAATCGCATAATTTGCTACGGCAACACCCAATAGAGTGAAGCAGGGGATGTCCGAGGCCTGGCGTCATGAACCAGGTCGGCCGACCTTATGAGATCGTCTAGGAAGATAATGGGCAGAAACAATCATCGACGAGGGACCTTTCTACAGATGATCGGTGGATCCTTGTTGTGCACGTTCACCTGTGAAGTTCCTATGATTTCAGGCAGACCTACTGACACTTGCATTCAACAACTAACTAGAAAGAGAAGGCCAGTACAGTGACGAATGGAGGCGGGTGATATTTGCAATTAAATAAAACGTGTCAGCATGAAGCTGCTTTAATACAACACGCATTCCGGCTACCAGTTGTTATTGTAATGCAAGATAATCAATGTCTACGATTCACATAGCGACAAACACAAATTCCACAACTTACATTTTCGATCTAATGGATATAAAATTATAAAACAACACTTATGAAAACAAATTCAAGTTATCAAAATGAAAGTTACATATCGGGCAGATCCACTGCCATTCCCTAATGAACCGTTCTCTTCAGAATGATTTCTGTGCTTCTGTGATATTCAGTTGCTCCCAAAATGAGAATCTTGCTTGTCGAGAATCAGATTATCGTCATTTTGTAACGAATCAGCCAGGCTGTTGTCCTGCCTCTTTTGAACACGCCTTAACACCCTGGAGAAAGTACTCAGTGAATGTTAAATACCAGGGGCCTCTGTAAAGACTCTTCTCACTCATCGTCTGTCACAAAAGTTTTTTGTTTATTTTATAATCGTGACATGCCTGTGCAGTCGCTACTTTTATTTTTAGAAAGATATGGTGTTACTACAGATACTATTTTCACCTTACCACTATTGTCATGAATCAGTTGTTGCAATACTTATTATGTATAGCCCAGTTGCCAGTCCCTCGTCTTTCTGACTAGTGTGTTAGAAACCAGCTCATGTCTGATTGTGGCTCAGACACTTTGACCCACTCATCTCTTTGCCAACTTTACTTTTTAAAGTGGGCATACATTTTATTGTGGCTTGTGCTTGCACCATACATCATTTTCATTTTAAGTATTGAGACTGTCCTTCTTAATTGTGTCTAAAGCTTCATGGAAGGTTTCTTGTCCATGGCTATTCGGAAAAATGCACTTTGAGTCTGTCTGTATTGTTTGACAGTCCAAACATAGATTGCATATATACGACTGGAAATCTCTATCACAAACATGGCTTGATTCTGTCTGTTTTAAAGTTTCACCGGCACACTTTGTGACACTGTGGATATTAGAGACGCTTCCTCGCCTACATGCGTACGGGGCATTCAAGGCCCTTGTCCACGCCTTGAGAATGGTTGGGAATATTGGTACTAGACCCATATTTTAAAGATTGTTCGGCATTCGGTTGGTGATGTGGTCAACATCATGACAGCCGCATTTACTTCTCAAGACTTTACCTGATTTCCATTTAAGGGACTAGGAGGAAGTGAAAGCTTATATCATTTTTGGAGAAGAAAAAAAGTATGTTTCCATGGGGACCTGAACCCACTACTTTCAGATCCAAAGGCGAGCGTCCAGCCTCTACACCGCGGAGGCTTCAATCGTAAACATCCCCCCCCCCAAAAAAAAAAATACTTTGTCACTCAGATGATTATTTTTTTTAAATATTTTGTCAGCCATCACACTTTGTGCCGTGTCCACTGTTGATATTATTGTGAGTGCATTGAAACCGCTTTGGTATTATGAAGCAGCTACCGGAATATGCTTCCTTTGTGAGTGGCTTCTTTCAAAACAGATGTCCATGTTTCTTCTTCTGCAAGTCAAATTTAGGAAATCTTAATTCGTGTCAGACGTTTTATGTTTTTGTCTTCATTTGAACAAAGAAGACACAAACAATAGACCGAATTTGTGTTTCAGTTTCTAGGATTCAGCTATTTGCTTCATTTTAATTAATTGTTACTGAAGTATGCACCTGATGAGATACAGCGAAATATGCCAGGCAATAAATTGTGCAGTTTTTGTCTTCAGACAACGAATGTGGTACAAACAGGCACATAACTTTTTCTTGCCTAAATCTTCCACTTAAATATTACGAATAGTCTCTACTAACACCAGATGCATCTACCGTCATCCTCATTACGAACATACACTGTGCGTCCAGTTCTAGTTGCATTATTTTTCATTTCCACACCGCTTTTGAATCGTGCATGCTCTGTATGGGGCTTACGAGAAAGTATAACATGCACTTGATTCTCTATCAGCCGACAATGAAGAGCTAGTTAATACAAGAAGAGAGGCAAGCGGTTGGAGAAAACAGTCATTCGGAATATCTTCCTCTTCTTCTTTCGTTTGCTTGAAATACATAATCTGTATCTGCAATGTTGTTTCTAGTATCATATTCGTGAATATAATTTTAAAGCTAGGATAATATTTCCAGAAACAGATTACACATGTGGAAAATAACATAAACTACAACGTTTTATTAGACATGATGAATCAGCAGAACTGACAGAAGAAGTATTTCAGAGTAAAACCGAAAAGTTCGAAGGGGGAACAACTTATCCTATTCTGTATACGCTAATCTTTGAAATAACAACGGGGGGGGGGGGGGGGGGAGAGGAGGGGGCAACCCGGGTGAAAGGGTGGGGGGCACCATTCCTATTCTGTATACACTAATCTTTGAACTAACAGCGGGGGGACAACCCTTCATATTCTGTATACACTCATTTTGAACTAACAGCGGGGGACAACCCTTCCTATTCTGTATACACTAATCTGTGAACTAACAGCGGGAGGGGGGGGGGGGAGACAACCCTTCCTTTTCTGTATACACTAATCTTTGAACTAACAGCGGGGGGACAACCCTTCCTATTCTGTATACACTAATCTTTGAACTAACAATACGTGCAGAGGCTCACAAACTGGAAATTTGATTGCTTTCTTAGGTGATTCGAAAACCACTGCTACTGATGCACTAACAAAAAAGAGCGAACATCTGGCTAGTATTTATCACAAAGACTTGTATTATGATGACCTTTCAAATGAAAGTATCCTAAGCATGTCATTGCCATCGATGAAAATTTTGAGTTTCCACTACTGGGCATACAAAAATAATTTAGACAATTTGAAAACTGTTTTGGAGAATTTTGAAACTGCACTCAAAGTGTTCACGTGCACAATGGTAACCAACTGTAGAGCAGCAATTATATTTCGAGACTGAAACCTAATAAACAAAACGGGCTTGAAGCACAATAGGGCAGCATCGTGTAACTGGCTTACACTCATGTGCATGAGAAACTAAACGATGAAAACCAATGACATCGAACCAGTAATACAGAAGTTATGTGACAAAAAGATTGCCGCAAAGCTTGTTATAATAAGAAGTTTGTAGTAATTTCCTACTTTCTTTCAGTTTTGTTGAGGTGCCAATAATATATATATATATATATATATATATATATATATATATATATATATATATATATATATATATATATATATATATATATATATATATATATATATATATATATATATATTATTAAACATTTTCAAATATTAACATTTCATTCCTGAGAGTAATTGTCATTGGGGTCCTAGCACACAAGTCTGCCTTCGGGGTCCATAATGCTGTTAGGCAGGCCCTGATCCAAGCATTTACAGGAGCTCTGTCATCAAAAGTTTGAACACAGGTGCCTGAGAGGCAGATATATTTAAAGTTCTAAAAGAAGACTGAACTCCAGAAGTGGATAAACAGTCAGAACTTTACAACGGAGTTTATAGCTCTGAATGAGAAGAAGAAGAAGAAGAAGAAGAAGAAGAAGAAGAAGAAGAAGAAGAAGAAGAAGAAGAAGAAGAAGAGATAAATGAGCTTTATGGATGCTCTTGGATAGTAGACTGCGGCTCACGAGAAAAACATATTTAATAACATTTTTCACCTGAGTTAATACAAAAGACATCAATTACATACACAATATTACACAAAACTTACCGCTTGTGGATACTAGTGAAAATAAAAATGTTCAGTGAGTATTATACAAAGTAAGCAACACTATGGCGTCACACAATGTCAATTAACATTTCAAAAAAATATGTTATTCTATAAGTATGGTGCGACTCAGGCAGTTATTTTAACTCTAAAAGAGCCAATTCTTCCCAGAAAGCCATTTCCCTGTTAGGATGTATCATAAAAACAATACAGATACCAAACTCCACCTCATCCAAAGCAATACAAAAGCTCGACTACTTAGAATAGTAACTAGAAATTCGTTTTTGAGAATCAGAAACAATGAGCCGCGTTTTGGAAAGTGGTATTAAATGAAGATAGGTATTCAGAAACCAGCTAAAGGTTTTTAAACGAGGTTTTGAACAATGGATCAGCATCATAACACACGGCTAGTAACCCATAAGTGCTCCATTCTTCTTCTAACTCAAGTCAGAGTTCGAAGACGCTCAGCACAGTGCACAGGCTCTGTAGCACCGACGAGGGTCCTGAAAATACTTTGGGTAAATTTGTAACTCCAAACTTTGTCCGGGCAGAGCCGTTAGGCTACTCTTTTCGATTTCCAACAGCCATGGGATTTTTTACGTTCCCAGCATGAATCAAAAGAATAGTTGCTGAGAGAAATACGCCAGACATCATTTTAACTTCCTGCATCATGTTTTCGTGTGCTTTATTCTTTTAATTATTATATACGTTAACGATCAGCAAACTATTGAGTGACCTATACACATTGATAATTAAAACACACAGAAGCGAATGCACAAACAATACTTGGAATTTAATCACACCTACAGGGATACACCGTCTATCCATGAACATATTGATGGTTTTAAATTCGCTTAGTCGTCTCTATTCCGACGTGGACGGCGAGTTAGCTGATTGACGGCACGGTCTCGAGCGGTGATTACAAATGCGCGCAATAACTAACTGTTAATTCATACTTTATATCTTTTTTAAAATATTTATTTCATTTCACAGTTGTTGTTAAATAAATGCAGTACTGGCAATTATCTTAGGTTGTAAAAAAGTTATGTAACAATGTAAAACAAAAGAGGAAAGTGGAGAGAAACACAACTGCATTATAACAAGGAAATTATATCTAAGTTTGAAAATGGCACATGTCTTAGCTGTTTAGCAAAATAATTTAATATGCTGCAAACTAGTGCCGCTAGCAAAGTTAAGAAAAAAAAGAAACAAAAAAGATGCTAATAAGTCAGCAAAAATCGCAAAAAAATGTGGCAATTCTTGCTTCTAAGAGCTCACCACTGTTTAATCATCAATAATAAGAAGAAACCCTCGAGGGCAATATGAACAGCAGGAATGTCAGATTTTCAGTGTGTGTCCGCTTTTCAGCGATTGTTTTGGTCCGTTTACCTCGCTAGAAAATCTTAGGCCGACCCTGGTCATGACTCCCGGGCCTCGGACATTTCCTAATGTGCATATCCGATGATATACGAAAGCTTTACCAATGATGATAACTAGAAAGCAAATGGCAGTAGATAGCGCTTCAGAAGCAATAATCTGCCAATAATGTGTACTAAGATTTACAGCGACGTCATCAAGAGGACTAAAAATTTTCATACTGATAAAACAATAATAAGAATAATGGTCAAAATGCAATTTAAATTTATCTGAAGTGATTTAAAAAAAAAAAAAATCTGTTCCGTGTGGGAGGCAATTTTTGGTTATTTTAAAGCAACAATCAGGCTTCTGCCGGGGGCCCTAATATAAATCAACTTATAGGCTAAACAGATCCTCCTCCGTTTGGTTGCGTTTTGTGTCACATGGTGTTTATCGCTGGGTGTGATGTCCTGGTGGGGTTGAACGTTATTCAGTTTCGACTAAATTCCGAAATCTATTTTTAAGTGACTTTTTGCGGCTACGGGGGTTGTGAGATGAAGGGAGAGGGTTGGGGGTGTTAAAGGATAGGCAAGCAACAATAACGTGCTAGAAGAAGGGGAGGAAGCTATTGTTAGCTGTGAAAAATTCGGTTGATATTGTTAATATTTATTATCACCCCCGGGTACGGAATAATGATGAATATTGGTTTACTGCATAAGTTGTACCAGATAAACTATAAACAATACAACAAGTATTCATGATATTGGATACGGCAAGAAAAGTACAAGCGGATAACCGGCAAAAATTGCAACTTACAGAAAGCGCCTGAAAAAAAAAAAATTATAATATTAAAGACTATCATTTAGACTTTTCTAAGCTAAATCGATCTAGTTTTGAGCAAACGGTTTTATTCTTTTAATTTTTTTTTTTCATTTGTCATCTTGCTTTAAAGTTTCTACTGTCACCCAACAGTAATAACGATTTTGTCAAATTTAGCATAGAAAAATACAAAACCAGCTGATAGCATACATACTAGGATAATGCTACTATGACCGTGAAAATGAAACTCTCTGCTTCAGTTGTGGGCCATACGTTGCACACAAAAAATAACACTAATCTGAAACATGTAAGGGCAAGCAAGATGTTTTCCTTCGAGATAACTCATTTAAATATAATTTTTCTAGCATTATCTTTAATTATAATTGTTTTGTAGTTATGCCATCGTTATTTCACTGTTCTTTATTCTAAAAAAGCCACATAAAAGCTTGTTTCATCCCCATCATCTCCATCGTCATGCTGATGGTGGTCATTTAGATGGCACCACTGGCTTCTTGAACTCTTCTGCCTGAAGAGCGAGCCGTAAATGCCAATGCACTCGTATGTCCTTGTATAATGGACCTATCTGGGAAGATCACTACATCTGTCTCATCTAACTTGTCACTGATAAGCGCGCACACCTCGGCATTGACAGCAGCTGGATTCTGCACCTGACAACTCCTATCGAGCGTCACGATACAGAAGAATATGAGATTTGGCGTTTTAGAGCTGGTATCCATTCCTTATCTGGATGGATGTCTGTAAGCCTGCAAACCTGTATGATGCCATTCTCTGCCCTACCCAGCCATGAATCGCCCCATTTAAGCCAATCCCCACCCCCCCCCCCTTTTTTTTTTCTTTCTGAAGAGCATTTGGTGCAGGGGGTGCTTCAGATCTAAGCTTATCTCGAGGTATGCGCGAGCCCTCCAGATCTTGATTCTGTAGTTCATGGTACTGAAGTCAATTAAAAGACACAAGAGGTGTCTCTAGTACACCCCAAAGTAATGCGCATTGCTTTATGTTGCACCTTTTCAAGTTTTTCAATCTGAGTATGGCTGACAGTGAGGATGACAAGAGCATATTCGATGGGAGAAAGTACAAGTCCCTAGAACAGAAACAGAAGCAGTCTCTGCTCAGTGTTAGCGACGGCCAGGACCCCTATTGCTGACAGGCCTTAGCGTGCTTTTGTTATGACATGGTCAACATGTTCTTTGCAGGATAGGTTGCGATCAAATCTCACTCCGAGGTATGTCATCAGATTTGTTCTCATCAAAATGTCGTCGCTGCTTTCCACTGCTGGCATCTCCGCCGTTACTATAGGCGTGTTCAAGAAGAACCACGTTAATAAGGGTTTCGAAGGGTTAACATGCGCATTAGAATCTGCACACCTGTAGGAGATGCGATCAAGTTCACTCTGCATTGACTTGGCAATCTCTTAACGATGCCTTCCATGTCGATATACTAAGAGGTCATCAGCAAATGACAAGGTCCTGCCACTCCCGTGCAACTGCTGCTCAGGTATAAACACTGTGTACTCGATAAAAAGCACTGGAGACAGCGGAGAACCGCGAGGCAATCAATCCTGGGCTGATGGTTATCGGTTCTGAGGACCAACAACCGCACCTGAGTATCACCCGTCTCTGTAAAAGTGCTGCGGCTACCCAGCGAGTGATGAAGGGAGATACATGCAGCTAGAGAAGTATCTGCACCAAGTATTCAAATGGTACTCTGTTGTACACATCCTCTAAGTCTAGTGCAGCTGCATATGTCTCTTCTCTCACCTGAAAACCTTCACAGACTTCACAGGCAAAGACTGCTGCATTAAACCATGTCTCTTTGTTTCGTCTGTATCCCCCAAGTGTGGATGGTAACCTGTCATGCTATTCCAAGTCATCAGCAAGTCTTCGTACTACAATTTTCTCAAGAAGTTTGCCCATAGTGTTCTGCATGGTAATGATTCGGTAGCCAATGATCTTGGAATGGTCTTTATTTGGTTTTAGTTATGGTAGTAGGTAGCTGTGTAGCCATTCCTCTCTGATTTGACCACTTCTAATGCTGACGTTGAACTCTCCTGCCAGTTCTGACATATCGTCCTCTGCAGCATATCAGCATACAGGGCGTGATGAGGTGTTGGGCGATTTCCTGAGTGGTGTCCGTATGGTCTCAGTTGTAATACAGTAATTGTCACTTAGTTCTGCTTTTTTTTTTTACACAACTCTGAAAGTGTTGACTTTGCTCTCAGTCGGGCTGCCTCATCTTTATGGTCTGTCTGGTCTAAGTAGCGCTGAAGGAGAGCCTGTCCTTTATCTGCATCAGATTGCTGCCATGTCAGATCAGCACTTTAAAAATATGGGATACCTGCCAAAATGTGGCAAGAGACCCTTCAGAGCTCACCTTCTTACAGTAATCGTTCAATTTCTCATTCTTGACCTGCTTTGCGCATAGCTTGAAAGCCATCGATGTCTTATTGACTTTATCTTTCAGGTCGCTGAGGAATTCAGGCTGCGACGTGCTACTCTTCCTCGCCTTCTGCCACACCTTGACGGCCTGTCTTTTTTTTTCAGCCATGCCCTTTCAGCCTCTTTCTCCCACCACGGTGACCAAGTCAATTTTTTTTCTCTATCTGCGTAGGGTATTTACTTTGCAGCGTCTAACTTTGCTGAGGGCATCCTGTCCTGTGTTATCATAATGGAGAGTATTTATTCTGCTTATCTTATTGCTTTTTCCGTTCTTCTCAACCAAGACAACACAGGGCAGGTGGTCACTGTCATGGTCACCGTGTGTACTCCATCTACAAACAGGGGCGATGGTGGGAGACAATAGAGCCAAGTCAATCAAACTGTCAAGAGTCACCTGGTCGAGTGGCTATTCTAGTGACTTGTCTGTCATTTAAACATACAAGTTCAGCAGATACCAGGGTCTCCTCTAGATCTTCCCTCTGTTTATTGGTGATGACATTACACCACTGTCTGCCCTTAGCGTTAAAATATCCGCAATAAATGACGTTTCTGTACCCAGTCGCAAACAAACGTTGCCACTGCAAACTTCCTGTTGCAAGCGTAAACATTGACGATCGTGAATTGGGCGGGTGCCAGTACTATTACTTCGTGACCTGCAGGACGTCACTGTTCCATTCAGACATGTTGACTTCGGATGCTACTATGCTGTCGTGAACCATAATAACCTGTCCGAGATGCCGCCGATTGTAGAAGCACTCAAAACCCGCAACTTTAACTGTCTCGTCTCCTAGACATGTTTCCTGCAAGGCTATGATGACATTGCCGTAAAGAAGCTTTCAAAGAATAGGCGGTCTCTTATTAAACGAGACACAGTTCCAGTATAATACACGAACATATTTTAGGCTTATCCTGTCACATTTTAAACGTTTCTGGACGGCACCTGCACGCTCGCCGAACTTAGTTCTTTACGCCCGTCGTAGGAATTGCATGAATGAAATTTCACCACAAGACACTTATGAAACGCCGATAGGAGACTGGGCAATTATGCACGAAACTCCGTAGCACGGCCCAGATCCCCGTTACGTTCCGACTATGACATTAAACACATAACTAGTGGCGAAAATACCCTTTGTCCTAAAGATAAAAAAGTTGTCCCGCCATCTTTTCTGTTTACACCGGAAGCATTTGGGAACATGGCCATGATGTTATCTAGCAATTGTCTTTGTAATCTATATTTCTCAAGAATGTCACAATATTTTGTTCTGTCTTGTCTTACTAAAGATTTGTCTTCATCTACAAACAATTTCTATCGTAGTTTATCTATGTGCTCAATGACTTTCTCGCAATCTTGTCTTTGTGTAAATAATAAATCCCTCTAATCTTTTCCTTTTCTAAAACCGAACTGAGATATACTTTTAAATATTTTTCACCTATAGGTCTAAATCTCTGTTCTAATAACTTCGCACACATTTCCCGCACGTGACTTCAGATGTATATTTCCCTGTACGATACACTGTCTTTTGTTTTACCCTTCTTCCCTCCCCTCCCCTCCCCCCCCCCCCCCCCCAACTGTTACAAGCTGCTATCAACATCACAGACTAGTTTTTAAAAGTTTCTAAACTTAACCTAAAGGAATAGTGAAAATCACAGCTTATATCTTGACATAGCAAAAACAAAGATAATGCATATAGATAAAACTACTAAGGAGAAAGACATATGTGTTAATGATGAAAGATTGCAGGGTGAATAACATTTGGAATATATTGGGCCATTGATTACCAAAAATGGTGACATAATGAACTAAATTAAACGACGACTATCAATTGCTCTTCAAAGACTAAAACAAATGAAATCGTTATGGAGTGGGACAGACATAACTACACAAATTAGATTTCTAAAAGCATGCATCTTTCCCATTGCAACATGAGTCTGTGAAACCTTAACACTTACTGCTGAAGCTAACAGCGCATACATATCTTTGAATACACATGTTATAAACGGGGTCTAAGAATGTCATGGGTAGAGAAAAGAACAAATGCACATATACTTCAAGAACTGAATATTGAAGGTGGTTGGCTATTAAAGACGATAAAACACAGACAATGGAAATAGTTTAGTCACTTAAAACGCCACACTCATTTTTATGCAGTTGGTTCCTTGCCTTTCAGGCAAGCACTCTGACTCGGAAGTAAGTTTCCAATTAGTTGACATTTACGACATGCTTGTGTGTAGGCAGTGGGTCTTTTCTTGTTTTCCCAAAATGGGGTCCCGGAACCCACTTGGTTGATATACCGAATGCTTTACGAGAAGCAAGTGATGGCTGAATCTACAAGAAAATATACTGCAAGTTTAGAATTTTAAAGGAGGTGTGCACTGACAAGAGCATTAAGCAGGAGACCACAGAAGAATAAGAAAACAACACAGGACTGGTGTCGTTAGCCACTGTACGTTGCAGAATGTTCATAAGAGGGGATTTGAGCACTGAAGGACTGACGGGTTTGATGTGCAATGAGGATGAAATGTCTACTAACAAACTAATAATGAGATGGTTGCTGCGTCGGAAAACGGAGCATGAGTCCCTTAAACCTATGTGGTAGGATATTTATACAGTCGAAAAGACCTTTGGAAACGGCTGTGAAATTAGCATTATAATGCGAAATAGAAACGAAAATGAAAGCATTGCGAATGAGATGTTCTGCAAAAGGAGAGAAGGGTGTAAATCACTAGGTAGACTTTTATGGAGGCAACCAGAAGAGCGAGGTGCAAAATCGTAAATCACCTTCAGCACCCAAAACTGTAAAATGGAAGTGAAGAAAATGAAAGACAACTCTCGTCTTCACCATGAGAAACACAGTTTATATGGGACAGCAAAGTAAAACTGATAACATGTGGGACCCAAATTCAGTTAACAAGAAATCGTTAGTATGAAGCTTTCTAACCAACTCCTTATCTGCAATGTTTGGTTTTTTTTTTTTTTTTTTCACCTTAACTCATACAGTACCATGTAATAAGCAATGCGTTTGGGTATTTATATTGGCAAAAAAATTTTCTGAACACCTTGCGTCGAATTCAGTTGTTACATTTTGACTCATCAGATAAAAGCAATGAATAATTAAGGAAACACCGTATTAAAACCACCCATCCTGGGTAACTTGAATACGAAAGAGTTAATAACAATCGAATAAGTTATCAAGAGATGAACATCGACATTTTCAAAGTACACTATATATTTTGAAAGGGAAACAGCACACAAATTGAATAATGGTTCCTAGCTACACAAATAGCGAATATGGTTCTAAGGTAAGCTTTCCCTTCGTGATACGCAGTTACTGACGAATGTGAATCAGAAAAAACATATTATTTGAACATGCTTGATAGTAGATAGCAAAATTAAAGTAAATTACAATACATATGCAACTTACTTCCGGGTTACCGATCTGGAAATGAATAATAAATAATCGAATTTAAATCGTCTGCATTAAAACTTTAACAAACTGTTTGTTTTACGACTTGTGTGTTTTATATATATATATATATATATATATATATATATATATATATATATATATATATATATATATATATATATACGCATGTTTGTGTGTGTTTGTATACATTGTTCATATATATATATATATATATGCATGTATATGAATGTATGCATATACACACATATATATATATATATAAGAATAAACTCCACAGGGGAGCATGTACAGCAGGAGTCTACCAATCATCAGTAGAAGTAAACTCTCGTCGACAAATGTTTCGGCCCACGAGCTCCTATACATTTTCGGAGAGTGGGCCCACCTGAGGCTCAGGGTTGGTTTCATCATATATACAGCAAGTCTGGCCAGAATGCAGCGCGCTGGACCTGAGCGAACTAAAACTTTTGCAGATGATGTTGTGTAATGTAATAAAGCGGGTCGGACAGGCACCACCTGACTAGAGATTTGCAAAGTGCTTTGCATGAAATTACTGTGTGGCGTTAACAGACATGGTCATGGGTGAACAGTATTTTGTGTGCTCCTAAATAAGATCACGGAAAAGGAAGACTTGCCCATAAAGGGTATGAATGATGAAAGACGAGATAGGCTGAAATACTTAGGTCTGATGTTGTATGGCAGTATGGCCTACACATATCACCTGGAACAGACTGTAATAAAAAACAGTATACAACGCTGAACAGATTCAAATGAAGGAACAAGAACGTCTTGGGTTGCACACGAGAAACAATTTAGATTTCCATAAATGGGTCGTAATCGCATAATAAAGAAAATGCAGAGTGTACTGTAATGTAGAATTAGAGTTACAACAAGTGATAGATAAAAAAGCTGGGCTAGATGATGCAATTTTGTACAATTTATGTAGGGCAGTGAACGCTTCAGAGCTGAGATAGCCAAGGTAATTCTGGATGCTGATCAGCTCATTACCTCATACAACATCAGAATAGCGATGCAGTGGATTCCAGGCCACTCCGGCACCCCAGGTAATGACAAAGCTGACAGACTGGCAAAGAAAGGAACAAAACAAGAACAACCACCAATAGCGAAAACCCTACAGACAGTAAAATCACTTAAAAGAACTATAAACAAAGATACTTGATTGAACATATTGGTCATGGGAGACACTGGAATAGAAGTTTATTGACATATGGCTGGTTATGATCCTAATGATAGCATTAACCATTTAACATAAAGGGTTGAGGCCGCCATCTTCAGACTCAGAACACAACATACTCCACTGTGAGGACATTTAAACAGAATACAGCCCAACACTCCCCCGGAGTGCCAGCTATGTAACTACCCATACGAAACTGTTAAACACCGTCTCTTTTAGTGCCCAAAACTCAGCGAGACTAGAAGAATGCTACTCCCTCCGAGACCAGACAAGTGGAACACCTTGTACGGAGGGAAAACATGTGAATTCCACCACATGGCATTGGGCCAAAGAGCGGAAGCTCATGCGCTGCTGGATTTATAGCAACAACAACAAAATGAGGCAATGAAGATATGCCAGACATTTGATGTCACTAGGCTTTTAAATATCACATTTGTTCATTTATAATCTCAGAGTGGTTTTGCAGTTTTTTCCATTGTCTTTTTCCTTTGTGCATTGTGTTTTGTTTATAAATTTTTTGACATTATTTTCCCGGTCTGATGGAGATTCACTGGCAAATCTTTCATTGTTTATTGTATTGCGTCATGTGCGGCTATTATAATAAATCCTGTAGGCGTTGGCTAAGTCCAACCATATAACGTGCAAATCGGTTCTCTCATGCTTGGCTCTCTGGATAGCCTCCCAAATCATGGTCGCGTGTTCAAGGCACCCAGGAACGCCTGGAATACCACCCTTCTGAACACTCGTATCTATGTACTTGTTAGTCATCAGATACTGTGTGAGCCGGCGAGCCATGACTGAGAAGAATATCTTACCCTCGACATTCAACAGCGAGATGGGCCTGAATTGGGAAAGACTCTTCGAGTCCTGCTCTTTGGGAATGTAGACCCCATTTGCCTTTGACCACTCTGGACATATGTGATTGCGGATCCACGCTTGTCTCAACAAGACGTGAAGCATTTTTAGGATTTTAGGGCAACGCTTGTAAAAAAACGTACGGAACACCGTTCGGACTTGGGGCAGACTTGCCGCTGGCTTTTTTCACAACTTCCTCAACCTCAGACCAAAGGGGAGGTACCATTTTAAATGGTACCTTCGGCACCGAAGGCTGTTTAAGACCGCTAAGGATCTCTGGATTGTCATCGAGAGGCTCTCTCCTCTTTTTATCAGAGTACATCTTGCGTAGATGTAGCTCAAGTTCTTCCTGACTGACAACCAGAGTCCCAGACTTCGGTTGCTCGAATAGACCTCGGGCAAACTGATACGGGTCCCTAAAGAATTTCTCTCGCTCCCTTTTGGTTCTACGTCTGTTGTTACAGAAACGCTCGGCGCGACAGAGGGCACTGTGTTTGTTCTTTAAATGCAACCAAACTTCGTACAGCCCCTCCCGTTCGCTGCCTGTAGCGGCTTTGAACCGTTTTCTGAGGGCATTTTTGTCTGCCCGACACTTCAGAATGTCCCTCTGCCTCCTGCTAGTATTCTGCTTGGCACCCGGCTGTGCCTTTACTACTGTCCCGAACTCGCGGGAGCAGTGTTCATATATTACATCACCAAATTTAGTAAGCTTGTCGCCTAGCGACTTCTTGTTTAGAGTTTGTTTAAGTATCTCACATAATGTAGCCTCCAACTTACACCACACCACCTTCTCGCTCGCAGGTGGAAACCTGATTCTGGAACGCACTTCTTCAGAAATCATCAAAGGTGCTCCTCCGCAGTCGACGTCATGGGCCTCTCCCTGCGAGTGGGGTTCACCCTGCCCGTCGTACCCTGACGACTCAGAAACTACCACAGGAGTAGTAGTTTTGCGACGGCGTTTACTGCGTGGAGCACCCTCGCATTTCATTCTTCCGGCATGCGTTCTCAGACCATGCAACCCCGTGAAGCTTTTCCCACATGTACAGAGCCAGCCCGGACGTTGGGCGTGTATCTCAGTCCGGGGGCTAGCAAGGTAGTCACCGAGGGTATCAATTGGATTGGGCCCTTCATTCTCCCCCCCCCCCCCCCTTTCGGAGGGCCCTGGGGGCATATTTCATTGTGGTTGTTTGAAATCGGAGGTATTATACTGTGTTAGGGGTGATCAACCCGGTCCACAGTCGACATCTGTCTCCAGATGTCAATTTATCCCCCCGGCGATACCGGGGGGCCAGTCTTTCCATAGGTGTCAAAAGGTCTTTCCCGATAGTCACCAGTCTTTCCTGGTAGTCTTGTGGGCTAGCCACGTACAATAGGAATAAACTCACAGGGAGCAAGTACAGCGGGGATCTACCAGTCATCAGTAGAAATTATCCTCGTTGACACACGTTTCGGCCCACGATGCCTAGACGTATCCGGAGGTGGGCCCTCCTGAGTTCATGAAGCTCAGGGCTGGTTCCCCGCTGCACGGAATTACCGGATGGTGTTTTACTTTCGGCCAGAGACAAGACGACTTGGTGGTTTCGAAGGAGGTACTGTGAGATAAGAAGCCGCCGCGGCAGCTTAATTAAAGCAGTCAGCGTGCCTGGACGACCGAGCGACAAGCTTACTTTGGTTTACCGGACACATGTTGGACTTTTAATAGCAGTTGGCAGAGGAACACTGGCAGACAATTCGGACACGATGGACTTTCAAAGGGATGAGAAACTCTTATCCACTAGACACCCGGACCAGCTCACCGAGCTTAACACCTGTCCGATGGACCAACCGAAAACGTGTCACCATGGTCGTAAGGTAGTCATTTGTGAGTAAAATATAATACACAGCAGGAAGTTGCTGACGGTTCAGAACTAACAGAGTTTAAAACGTGATGGTTACAAAGTTATTGAATTTACAGAGACAGAGAAACGAAACGGTTTTTTTTTTTTTTTTTTTGGAATTCGTAAAACAATGAAAAACATTTAAAAGTACATAGACAAACATTTCTTTTTTTTTTTTAATTTTTTTTAAATAACGATGCATTCGTGTTTTGCTGTTTATATGTTTATTAAAGAACTCCTACTTCTACTTCCAACCCTGTGATTATAAAGAAATCATGCATATAAAGGAATAAAGCCAGTATTACAAGTCATCAAAGAACAAAAAATTAAGCGGTTTGGACACTTAACAAGAAAACCCTAGTACTATCTGTCACGGCGAGCCACACTAAAACGTTACAACGGGTATAGAGCTAGTGGGAGAAAATATGGAATGATGGCATTATGAACAGCCTTTCAGAAATGAACATCAGGCTCAATATTGCTCTTGACCAAGCTTATCAACTATTGTTACACCCCCACCCTCCTTTTCCCCCATGACACTGCCCTGAGGAACAAGGTGGAAAAGGAAAAGAAGAAGATTGTATTGGTAATTTAATTTAAAATATGCCAAGCTCTTAAATCCGTCTTAGTAATTAATATATAGTGATTACTGAAACGTTATTTTAGAATAAATGAATCTATTTAGATATTTAGGAACATGGATAATATCCGACAGGAGATGTATTACAGAGATAAAGAACATAAAAAGAGAGGCCATAAATGCATTGTATAAAACGAAGAACATTTTATGCATTAAATCCATGTCATTTAAGGTTAAAAATATATTATCACATGATATATAGGCCTCATAAATGTGATTTTACATAAAATTCCTTAGAATTCCTTATGCAGCCAAAAAAAGCCACCCAAATGTTTTGAAAGAGTCGAGGGCTCGATGACAGTTTATCGCAATCATCAGAAAGAAACAGTCGTCATTGTTTTGATCAAATTACAAGAAGAAGGGAACTGAATAAACACTTTATGACTACTTGAAAGATCTGTAGAAAGCGAGACAGAGAAAGACAGCGTGAGAAGCTTCTTGCAAGCCTTTAGCTATGGTATCGAGGGGTATCATAACTCGAAGTTGAAGATCGCAGGTGGTGGAGAGGCACGTTCACCCACGGCGGTAAGCAATGCACAATATGATGATAAAACTGAAGTCAATCATCACAACACTCATCACAGTCATCTCCATTGTTTGTTGTAATCTCCTCCTATATATATATATATATATATATGTACACAGAAATATTTTTTTCCAACTTTTTTTTTTTCGTGTGTGATCTCATGTCTTTCCTCCGGGCGACTCAAAGGAATCTACAGGATAAAATGGAGAGAGAAAGGGAGAGAGAGAGAGAGAGAAAGAGAGAGAGATAGAGAGAGAGAAAGAGAGAGAGAGAAGGAGAGAAAGAGAGCTGACTTGCAGACTAAACAGAAACTCAGAAAACAAACAAATCGTTTGCCTCTGGAACCAGGCTCGCTGGGGCATAAAAAGAAATCAGTTAGCGGACAAACTTGCTTAAAAAAAAAAAGAATTGAACAAAGGAGAAGCAACACACCCATCCATTGTCATTACCAGTAAACAAAACATAGAAACAATCAAAGGATCTGCGGAGAGAACAGAAAGCAACATACAACAATTTTCCATATAGGAAAAGGACACAGCAATCTCAACTACCGCATGAATAAAAAATAACGATTGATAAGTCACCACAGTGTGACTGTCAGGCAGAACTACAAACACCTGAGCATATTCTGCAGACCTGCCCACTCTATCTACATCGTCGAAACGAAACCTGGCCTCAAGAGCAAAGAGTGCAGAGCAAGCTAACAGGACCCATGAAAGACATGCTGCTGACATGCGAGTTCGTAGAGGCCCCCACCTGATGGTCTGACCTGAGCATAAGAAATCGAACGCAAAGAAAAAAGAAAAAGCGAGGTTTACCGGCTGTAAGCTCCAGACAAAAGTCCTGGTTGTTCGTCTATGTGGCCTGCGTTTTGTTTTTGTTTTTGTGTACGTCTGTTTTACTAGTTTATTTGTGAGAAGTTAGTTGTTCCTTGCGCTTTGGGTGGATGCACTCGAGCTTCGAAGGAAGGAATAAGATAGTTGACTTTTACGACATTATTGGAGTTGCAGTGGGTCTAGTCTTGCTTCCAACACAATAAGGCTCCAGAACCCATACGAGGAAAAAAAAAATTTAACACAGACATATTCCTTATGCCGCTACAAGCAGGGAGATATACTGAGAAGGAAATCTGTTCATTTATGAAATGAATGGTGAAATGTACAACAGTTTGAATATACCGATTAACTAGAAAGCTATACAGTTTTGATAGCTCAAAATGCAGCTGATTTACAACAACTGCTGGTTATTTTTGGGATGGGGAGTGCTGAGAAATGACTGTCACTGAATATTAAGAAAACGGAAGTAACGGTTAAATCAAAGAAGAAGATAGCTCCACGTTTTGATAACTCAATTAAAGGAAAACAAAATTAACCAAGTCAATAAATTCAAACATCTGGGAACAATCATATCATCCGATGGAAAATATGTGACAGAGATTAAAAACATAGAAAAGCTGCATTTCAGAAAACAATTTTTTTTTTTTAAATAAATGATGCAATAAATCGTTCTCATTTATTGTCAAAAAGAGGGTGCTAAAGTGTTACATAGAACCTGTTCTACTGTATGGCAGCGAATCTTGGAATGTCTCTAATCAAATTAGGAAGAATTTTGAAGAAACAGAGAAGTGGTTTTTGAGACGAATGTTACGAATACCTTGGACGGCCAGAGTAACTAGCAACGATTGCTTGAAAGAAGCTAATGAAAGTTGATCTCAATATATAACAAAAAGAAACAGACAAACACTGTTCTTTGGTCACACAATGAGAAGAGAGACATTAGAGAACATCCTGACAACTGGAAAGATCAATGGAAAGACGGATATAGGAAGACCAAGAGAGATGATGCTGGATGGGCTAAAACGATGTCATGGAGGTATATCATCAAGAGAGCTGTTCCAGGTAACCAAGGATCGTGATTTCTGGTCTGACAACTGAATTACCACACAAAACTATTTCAACTAATGAATTAACAAATGTTTGTGTGTATGTGCGTGTTTTTATGAATACTGCCTATATATATATATATATATAACCCATTTGAAAAAAAATGTGTGCCTACTTACTAGAGAATTCTCTTGTGACGTCATACCACTCAAGACACAGAGCAAAAGGAGAGAAGGGTGTAAACCACTAGGCAGACATTGGTGGAGGCAAACAGAGAAGCGAGATACACAATCGTATATATCTCCTTCAGCAATCTCCCCTTCACCATGAGAAACCAAGTAAAAATGGGACAGCAAGTAAAACTGTGATAAGGTGTCAATACTGTGTGACACAAATTCAGTTGACGAGTGGAAAATGTTGACGTTGGTATGAAAGCTTTCTAACCCACTCATTATCTGCGATGTTGTTTTTTTTTTAAACCCTAACTCATGTAGTACCATGTAATAAGCAATGGGTTTGTGTATTTAAATTGGCAAAATATATTTTCTGAACACATTGCGACCATTCCAGTTGTTACATTTTGACTCATCAGACAAAAACAATGAATAATTAAGGAAACACCTTATTAAAACTGCCCGGCCAGGGTAACTTTCGCTGAAAACGAAAGAGTTATTAACAATCCAATAGAGTTTTTAAGAGATGAACATCGACATTTTCAAAGTACACTATATATTTTGAAAGGGAAACCGCACAGAAACTGACCAATGGTTCCTGTCTACACAAATAGCGTATATGGTTCTAATGAAAGCTTTCCCTTCGTCATGCGCTTTTACTGACGGATGTGAATCAGAAAACACATATTATCTAAATATGCTTGATAAAAGATAGCAAAATAAAAGTAAATTACAATACACATGCAACTTACAGCCAGGGCACCGAACTGGAAATGAGAATTATAAGACGGTTTCAATAAATAATTTAATTTAAATCGTCTGAATTAAAACTTCAACAAACTGTTTGTTTTACGACTTTTGTGCTGTTTTATATATATATATATAATATATATATATAATATATATATATATATATATATATATATATATATATATATATAATTTTGTAGACTTTGAGAAGGCTTTTTGACAGCGTCCATGAAGACATACTCTGTAAAATATTACGGCATTACAGAATCCCTGAAAAGGTAATCAACACAATTGCTCTCTTTAAAAAAAAAACTGTTGTAATTTGAAGAAAAAAAAATTACAACTCATCTTTCCCAGTGAAAACAGGCGTAAGACAGAAATCTGTTATAGCATCCCTCCTTTTTAACCTTGTTGTTGAATAAATACTAAAGAACACAGTAGACAAGACACCAAGAGGCATACGATGGAACCATACCATACCATGGTCGAGGACCTTGATTTTGGAGATAATATAGTACTCCTATCACATAAATATGAACATATATACAAGAGAAAAGTAGCATACCACACATCACAGCAGAAATGGTTGAACTGAAAGTAGCTTGACAATGTAGAACAGCTCACATATCTTGGCAGTGTGGTGTCCAAAGTGGAAGGGGCAGAAGAAGGAATACAGTTACGACTGAACAAAGCTATAACCGATTTTTGAAGAATGAGACAAATCGGGAAATCAAATAGTTACTGCCGAGGCACAAAACTCTGACTCTACAAAAGCATCATTTTGCTAGTTCTTCTGTATGGAGCAAAATGCTGCAAAATGACAACACTCAAAAAAAAAAAAAATGTGCACACCCTATCCACCTTCCACTAAACATGTTTATGTAGAATGTTAAAATGTTCAATATAGATACATTCTCGAACACTAAACTACTGCAAGTCACAAACTAAGAAATTCTAGACAGTATAATAACAAAGAGAAGATAGAAATAGCCTGGCTACGTCATGAAAATGAATCCTAATATACCTGCCAAAACAGCTTTGACTTGGACACCACAGGAAAAGATGAAGAAGGGGCGCCTAAAAACAACATGGAGGTGAACGACAGAAAAAAATGATTACTGTCTCTTTCTTATGTTTGTGATAAGTTGTCTTCGAGCACTCGCCTTTTTCAAAAACGCTGGGGCTGCAAAGGAGGCGCCCAAAAATACAACCTGGAGACGAACGACAGAAAGTGAACTAAGTGCTGCATCTTTGACATGGAATATGGCACTGAAGATTGCACATGATAGGAAGGCATGGAACAACTCTCTGAAGCCTCATATTTCACTAGGCATAAGGCGAATAGATGATACCAGCAATTTGCCTGCCACTATTTTTTCTAGTACTGAACTTTACTGTCATGGTATATCTTCTGTTTATTATCTTTACAATCTGAATAGTCTTTCATCCGAAATGTAATGCATATAGAATACCATTGAATTTTCTAAGAGTCAATTAAACATATCATAAATCTATATTATAACAACGCACACTTGATTGTCAATAATATCATTAACACAGCACATCTGCTAAGACATGTCAAGTAGTTCCGGCTAGTAAGGAGCAATAAGCGTTCACGAATAAGACAAGCATCAAAATGTCTTAGGGAAAAAAAAAAACTAGTCATTGT
The DNA here is from genome assembly GCA_905116865.2 of Candidula unifasciata. NCBI lineage: Eukaryota > Metazoa > Mollusca > Gastropoda > Stylommatophora > Geomitridae > Candidula > Candidula unifasciata. The sequence continues at coordinate 77,053 of CAJHNH020002252.1, read as the reverse complement.
GAAGTTATTTAGCTGTATATGATCTTTATCACAGTGAATAAAGTTGTCTTAGTTGTACAAGTAAAATCTGCCGATTTAACTCGAAACATAAACATGATGCCTGAAGATACATAAACTTTTTTTTTTTTTTTAATCAAGATCCAAAATCCATGAGTAGTTAACCCTTAGGGTCGGTATTTTTGGATATCGCAACCCTCCGGCCATGATTCCGTGATAGATACCGTAGATATGGGAGAAAATGTGGCTTTTTCTGCCTACCCCCAGGTGTGAAAATCGGACAGCAAGAAGTTCGTCACCCAGTTCACAGCGCAGTCCGCTTTAGCCAACTACACTAGAGAGTCGGGCAAGGATGCATTAACAAGTCTAGTAGATGAGCATTAAAATAAACTGTATGCAGGACGATGGGGATTATAACCCAAAATTATTTCATCTTAGGGAAATCAACGATTACGATCGTAAGTCTAGTCCCAGACAACTCATTAACTGAAAAGCTCATAAATATAGGGAAACATCAGACTGCACAAAAACGGGACAAGATGCCAAGACCGATAAGCTTTTCCTCTTCTTCGTTATCCTCTTCTTCTTAATTTCCTCTTTTACCCCGCGTTGGTGTCGAGAGGAGAGGGGAGAGATCAAGGTTATGTGTTCTGGCTTTCCTCTGGCTCGACCCCCTCGGACCATAGGCAAATTCGTGGCTGTTGTAGGAGTTCTATGATGGTCTTCCTTCACATTTTGTCTTGGCTACATCTTTGCTCTACGTCCCCTTATTCTTTTTCCATGTAGATTGGATTATAGTATGGTTTTGTTCACAATCATACTCTCAACGTGGGCCCAATTAATTTCCCTGCTTGTCTTGTTATGTAATTTAGAATTGGTTCTGTGCCGACTTGTTCTCTTATGATCTATTCCTGGTCTAGCTTATTATGGTCACTCCTACAGCCCTACAGCGAATAAGCGTACAGGCATCTAGTGAAACGCATACAGGGGTTGCACTTTTCAAGCCCATGAAACAAGAACATCTGAAGAGTTACGAACATATTCAACAACAAAGATTGGCTGTTGAAGGCAAGAGGCATGGTACCTACCAACTACTTTAAACCCCCACCCCTCCACCACCCCCCCAACAACCCCAACAAAACCCACCCAACCCCCAAAACAAAAAAATTTGAAAAAATACACAAGGATAAACACTGGACATATTTCCGTGGGTGGGTGGGAGTGTGCTGTGGAACAACAACATGTTTGACTTTAAGTTCGCACGGCGTTTTGCCACAAATATGTTTGTCGGCAAGTGAAGAAACAAACCCATACGTTTAATAATTTATACAACATGTGTATACACAATACATGTTTGGACTTATCAATTGAGGAAAATGACTGGAAATGAGCATTGTCAATAAGCACAAAATATTATTTATGTTCAGCAAGTTTCAGCCAGTTAAGGTAGTGCAGGGATAATCACATACTGGAAATTTGTTATCTGTATTCTTTGAAACTGCAAATCATGCGTACTGAGCCACGAAACGAAAACAGAGCGAACATTGGCCATATGATCACTAAACTTGAATGCGATGACCTTTCAAACAAGTGTGTATCTAAAGGATTCCATTGCTCTATAATAAAAAACTGGAGTGTTACCCCACACAGCAGAGGAGAAAACACCAAATTGTGTAACAATTTGAAATCTGTGTTGCAGAAATCTTGAAATGGAACTTCAAGCTTACAAGTGCCACGATAGTAATCAACAGTATTTAGAGCATCATTCTATTTCAAGATTGTTGAACCCAAAAACAAAACGGGCCTGTTGTAGCACAATGGTGTGGCAGCATGTGTAACTGCGTACCACTCATGTGCAATGAGAAATTGAAAACGATGAAAAAGAGCTGGAGAGTGACAATCGAGCCAGAATATTAATTATGGAACTAAAAAGATTGCCGACAAAGCTTGTTATAAAAGAAGTGTGTGTTAGTAATTTCATACTATACCATGTGATCCCATAAATGTGTTACCAACAGTTTTGTTGACGGTTTGCCAATAAAAATTACTGTTCTCAAGTTTTTTTAAAATTTTAGGTTTTATTCCTGTGAGGCGGTTGTGTCGTTTAGGGGTTCTTTTAGCACACTAGTTTCCGTTAGGGTCTATATTGCTGCATCCCGGCCCTGATCGAGGATTAAGGAGCTTTGTTCATCCAAAAGTTGGAACACAGGTGCCTGTAGGGAACATATAATAAAATTCTGGGAAGAAGAATCTGACGAACAGTATTGGGTGGTTAAGCCAAACCACTCCAAAGTATCTTACAGCCGCGAACGCTAAGAAGAAAAAAAAGAAATACAGAAGCTTTTAGAATTGCTGCGATAATAGATTGTTGCTTACGAGAAAAAAAAAAAGAAATAAATATATGTCCACTGATTGATACAACAGATAAAATTGAATAACACAAATTACACGACGCAACTACCCCTTCTGGCAATATAGTGAAAGAAGTAAATGTGCGATGGAAATTATTACAAAGTAACAAAATGAATCACACAATATAGTTTTACAATGTCAAAAAACTATGTGTTTTTTGTTTTTTTTACGGCATGTGCGACTCCTAGGGCAGTCAATTTAAATATGAAAGCTGAAAGACAAATTGTTCCAATGTAGCAGTTTTTTTTTAAAAAATACAAACAGCCAAAAAAAAAAAAAAAAAAATTTGCGAGAGAAAAAAAGGCTCTGCAAGTAATAGTAGTGGAAATCAACTATTACAGGTGTAAGAGAGAAAGAAAGAAAGGCATGCATCTATTATACGGTGTAATCAAATAGTTGCTTTTTATAATACCGGCCGTTTAAGGTTTTAAACAAAGGATCAACATCATCGGCACAAGGGTAACTAACCCATAAATACTCGATCAAATGGGACAAATTACTAAATGAGAAGTTATGATGAAGGGAGAAAGTGTTAAAATTAAATATTTCGTTATCAATATATTTATTGAGTCAATGTGAACATCCAAAGTGTCAACGTACGTCGTAAACACTATATATTACCGATACGGAATTGCGTCCTTCTAGAAATTAACAGATGGTAAAATCGTTCACCTAAATGGCAGCACATCGTCGTATTATGTACACGTTTGCGGGTTACGCGGGGGAGAGAGACGAAACATTTGCGATCGTCTTTTGATAGGCCAGCAATACAACATGGTGTCATTGTGGTGTGATTTAGAGGACTGGAAAATAATAATCCGTATGTGATTAGGCGATTCTTATTTTAACATTAGATTTGCCTGTGTAGCTGGTTGTTGTCGCGGCATTCTAATGAGGATGACCAATCCATTTGATCTCTGTTTTCTCAGTGAATTCGTCGGGCATATGTGTTATTATCATTATCTGTTTTGATCATACCCTTTTTCCACTTTGTACGCGCCCATCACTAAATTGATGGTTTTCCTCGCATCATATAACTTTACATGTGTTAATTTTGGATCGTTAGACTTCGATAATGTGCCACATTTGGCCACATGGTAGAATTTAGAACAGTGCCGGTCTAACACAACTTGTAGTAATTTATTTTAAAACTTCGTGATACCACAAAACACAAAAATATATTTTAACCTATACTAGACATTTTTACAAGAGAGGATACAAAGGACGGAAGGAAAACGACAAATATTAACAACTAATCTTTACAACATGTTGGTTACTAATTGAATAGTTTAGGGTCCATTAAAAACATCACAAAATTATTAAATATTGTGGATCAATAAAATATAATCCCTATAATAGAAAATTGCGTAATTCTTTAAGGGAGGGACAGGAAACAGGGTGTTTTGTTACAATGATGCACATCCAGAAATGCCATTGTTTATTAAAAAGAAATAATTGGAATTTACTAGGGACCACCACCAAATCCTAAAATTTTGGAAATCGTGTACAATGAAACATATCCTGCCGTGGATAGTAAAAGCCAGTAATCTAGGGCAGATCGTTTCCCTAGACATCGCAAAAAAAAATTTTCCTTTTCCCCTTGTGTTGTATAGTTGTCAAAATAATTAGTAAATATTACATTAGGGTTCAGAACTGAGAATGCTGCAGATACATGTGTAAAACAAGTATGGGAAAACGAAAGAAAGAGAACGAATATAATTAATATAATATATTATATTTCAGTATGTTCCGTAAAAGCTCTTCCGAAAAAAAAAAAAAAAAATCTGGTCAACATACCATTTTCGGTGCTATGAATTATATAGTATGTTATGTGTTCTTTTTATGTAGCTGATTCCAACATGTAATTATCCTTTTTTTTTTTTTTTTTTTTTGTACAGCTCTAGTTTTTGGAGGAACAATGTTTTGCGGGTATGTTATTAAAATCCCTAACAGTTATTTTCTGTATAAGGCTAGTGAGAGGTAAAAATCTGTATTTGTCCACACACATTTGGTTTGCTCACATTTTACAGCTGGTTCATTGGGTCATTTTTATGTGTGCTGAGCCCTACCCCCCATAAAAACAATGTACCCAACCGGTGACTGAACCCGGTGACTGACAACTAGCACTCGAGACCACGCTGAACCCTTTTTTTTTGGGGGGGGGGGGGGGGGGGTGGGGGGGGGGGGGTGGGGAATATGTACATTTTCGTATTACATTAATATAAGTCAGTATATTCTGTTTGAGTCTGTGCATGCGGGGGGGGGGGGGAGGCTACTACTGGTCTGAATACCTCTTGGTATTGTAATTTTTTTTTTTTTTTGCACCAGCGTCAACAAAGAAAATAACAGCATATTTTATGGGTGATTATTTTTTATTTGTATGTAACTCTGTAGTAATGCACTTGACTAGATACGGTGAAATTTACCAGACAATAAATTGAGCAATGTATTGTTTGTATTTTGCATTAATTAAAATGTGAGGCGCCAAAAAGTGTGTAGTGGGAGCTACCGTTTTGTAGTGGCTAAACGCTCGATTGCTGATCCCTAGGTTATGGATGCAAATCCAGACGGATCGAGAATTTGTTTTCCTCAAAAAATAACTATGGGAAGGTGAAAGGAAAAATGTTAGGAAGTAAAAGCAGCCGGCATAATGTTGACCACATCACCAACAGTGTGCCCGATTGCTCTATACAATATAGGTCTTGCACTGAATGCCCAATACGCCTGAAGGCATGAGAAAGAATCCTTTGCTTTTTTACTTAAAAACATATGAAGACCAGTGTTATCTAATGGTTGATGACTCTACAGACAGAAAAACTACAAAGGCAACTTACCGAGCCAGGCTGCAAATAAGCATTATAAAATGACAAATGTTTTCATTTGATTTTAAACGAGCTGAATTAAAATGATGAAATTATCACACACACACATACACACACGAATCAATATTAACTAATCATCGAATCAATTGGATAAGCGAACATGAACATTTTTAATAAAACAAGTCTAAGAAATTCGGCGGTGATTCCACACGAAACAGAATGCAAAAAAATGACAACATCGGATATGCGATAAGCCTACTGGTACCTGTTGAATTAACAAGTCCAATACATACGTTAGGTGGACTTCCTAAAACAAACAAAACAGTTCGAATGTTGACGAGAATATTCAAGAATAACAGTCTGGCTTTAGAAGAAGGTTTAGACACAGACAAAGGCACCTAAACAGAAAAATCAACGCAGAAGACTGATAAAGGCACAGCCACTGAAGCAAGAGTAATAAAGCACTAGGCACAACTGACTGAACCCACCAAAAGCACAGATCAATGCACAGAAACTCATAACATTGATCACAACGTCAAAGAGCTGACGGCCCTACTCATGTCTACCAGAGAAGAAAGACGCCAGTTTGACAAAACAATTGAAGAGAACAAAGTTCTACAGGCGCAACTCTCAGTGGCATGGGCCCATCTATATCCCTACAAAGTAGAAGATATAGATGAGGAAACAAAAGCCAAACATTGGAAATTAAAAGGAACCATACCAGCCGAGGAAATAGGAACAAACAAACAGTGGCAGCTGTGACAAACCAACGGAAGATTTCAGTCCGGCAAGAGTTAATTGCATCATGTGGTTAGAAGAATTGCGCACTTAAAATAAACATAGTTGAGTATAGACGCAAGAAGAGTAGACAATGTACGAAGGCGCACATAACTTATGACGTTTTCGTAGGTTACTAGGAGAAACCCTTAGAGCTAGATTCGTCCCTACACCAAACGACAGCCCCAGCCATTCCATCGGCCTACTACGAAGAACTAATATTAATAATAAAATCATACGAATTCAGGTTCCTGTTAACCCCGTGGATCGTGAACCACACAGTATAGAAGGAAGCCCGAAATTAATTGACGACGGTCACCGATAGCCAGTCACAACAATTGTTGCCGCCAGAACATTGTCGATCCCTCCAAAGAAAGCTGCATTTCGACCCATCAATACCATCGTAAAGCTGAGTGACATTGATGTTTATTGAGGGTTAATTGTGGTACATTTGTTTAAATTGAAAAATGTTGAGATTCCTAAACCGTATTTTATCAATACAGTTGTTGTTTTAGAAAAACTCAAATATCGAATTTATAGTATCACTTTTACTCCTTGTGTGGACCAAAGATTGTTCATTGCAATTTAACTGAGTTAAATTTATAAAGTATTGAACTTTGGTTTTTCTGAATTTTGGAGAAAATAATTATGTATTCCAATATATTCCGGGGATTCACCCTACTGATTTAATTTCCTGTATTTTCCTTCTTTTTTTTTTAATGAACTCAGGGACCATTAGAATTCCCCTAGACTTACTTATTTCGAGTCCTGTAAATTATTCAGAAGGATTATAGGGGATCTCCATGCGACGATAAATTCCGCTAAACTAGTTTATTACAATTGGAGGCTCGTCCGGGATTTTCAGAAGTTAGGTCCTTAAAAAAAGTAGTCATTAATAGGAAATTTGTAGGAATTTATAGGTAAATAAGAATAGGCAAAAATTTACTTTAGGGAGGATAATATAATAACTTTACACTTGTGATAATTTGATTGGTGTTTGCGTGTGTTCTTTTTGAAGTATATTCTGCAGGTAAAATGGCAACAAGACCCTCACTTATGGAGATGGCGGAGCTGGGGAAAACTCTCGGTTATGCTGGCGAAGAATTAAAGGCGTATCTTCAGGAAATACAACGAGAATGGAGACAGAAGGACCGTGAAAGGCGTCAAGAGGAGAAAGAGCGAGAGGAGAGAGAAAGGGTTGAACGCAAAGAACAAGAGGAAAGAGAAATAGTTGAAGGCATGCAACAAGAAGAAAGAGAAAGACAAGAACGCACAAGATTAGCTGAGATAGCTGCAGAGAAAGAACGGGAAATTAGAGCTCATGAACTTCGTCTCAGAGAGCTCGATTTACAATCTCATTCTACTTCTAGTACAGCAATTAATGCACAACCGTCTGTCTCTGAGGCACATTCTTTTGGCCATCCTCACCTTCTTGGTCCGATGTCTTTTCCTTTTCCTCAGTTTAATTAACGCGAGGATAGAATGGATGTTTTTTTGAAAAATTCAAAAACGTTGCTAGGTCATATTTCTTGGATAAAGAGAAGTGGTGTCTGAAACTTTCGCTGTCTTTAAGAGGTCCTTCTTATGAATGTTATTCGAGATTGCCTCCTGGTCAAGAGACCAACTTCGAGTTCTTGAAAAATTCTCTGTTGAAGAGATATGAGTTGACGGCCTCTGCATATCGCAAAAAATTTCGGAATGAAAAAAGAGAGCCGTGAGAAACCATTTCTCAATTTTTTTTTAGAATAAAATCTATCTGCTGAAATGGCAGAGTTTAGCATAATTTACTCAGACTTATGAAGATCTAGAGGAAATGATGTTGGCTGAACAGCTAAAAGAGTCTATGTCAAAACCTCTCCAAACCTTTCTGACTGAGAATGGTGCGGAAAGAATTGCTGACATATTAAAGCTGGCTGAGAGATATGATTTGGCAAACCCTGAACAGGTGGGCGCCAGGGCAAAGGTACACCTTTCAAAATCCCCTCCCAAATTTACCGAAAAGCTCACAGAACGTAACATACATAGGGAACCTGAATTTCGTAATGGTAAGTCAAACACACCAAACACTAATAACACCAATCATAGGTACCATCCACAAGATAATCGAAGGCGTGACGGTCGTAGTCAGCAATCATCAGAGTGGAGGGGCCGGCTTTACTGCAAGTATTGTCGCTTGAATACTCATAATACAGCAGACTGCCGAAAGAAACCCCCTCGACTCTGTGCCGCCTGTTTAACTAATGATAAACAGGAAAATACAAGGATGAACTCTCATGATGGGGAGAGACCTCCTGTTGTAGATACCATTCTTTTGAACGGCAAAGAAGTGACCTGCTTGTTTGATACGGGTCTATTATTCGATGCCTTGGTTTCTACAGAACTCGTTGACCCAGCGCAGTACACTGGGGAATTTATAGAGATGCAGACTGCTGCACAGGAGTCTGAGACTTCAAGATTACCTCTTGCAAAGGTAGCCATCGACTGCAAATATGTAAAAGGAACTATTGTCGCGGTTTGTCTCCCAAACCCAGTCTTTCCGGTTTTACTTGGATGCAAATATTTGAATCTTGCAGTTTCAAAGACGCCTATGCTAGTTGGGGCCATGGATACCCGGTCACCAACCGAAGCATCAGCAGTATCTGATCCAGAACCCCAGAATCCTTTACCAAAGGACATAAGTGCTGCGCAACAACAGGACTCATCATTAAAGTCCTGCTTTAGGAAGTTGCCTTATGCCCATCAACCTCTTGAAAGAGGAGACTTCTATATGAAGAAAAACTTATTGTACTGGAGAGCAGGGATAGCAGAACGAGAGTATGGCCAACTTGTTGTTCCCTTGCCGTACCGGAAAACTATCCTCCATATGGGACACACACTAGCATATAGTGGCCATATGGGGATCGCGGCAAATTCCCAAAGAATTTCCTGCCATTATTATTGGCCAGGAATGTCGGGGGACATTAAGAGATATGTAAGCTCGTGTCCAGAATGTCAACGAGTTTCTCCGAGACATTCAAACCCACTGGTAACCCTGGGAAACATGCCTATTATGCATGAACCTTTCCAGAGAGTAGCGGTCGACATCATTTGACCTCTGCCTCGGACGAGGAAGAGGAATGTTTTTATCCTAACGATAGTCCATGCTGTCACGTTGTGGAGTGAAGTAGTAGCGCTGCCCACAATCGATGCCAAGAGAGTTGCAGATGCTCTCATTACAATATTTACTAGATTAGGATTTCCTAACCAAATCCTAACTGATAAAAAATCCCAGTTTCGGGGAAAACTGATGGATGATGTACTCCAGATTTTCAAGAACAGCCATATCCATACGAGTCTGTACCATGCTCAGAACCAGGGAACAGCAGAGAAATTGACTAGACCTCTAGTCACACTTTTGAGAGAATTGTCTCAGATAAAAGTAGACATGTGGGATAAATATCTTCCGGCAGCCCTCTCTGCATATAGGGAAGTTCCCAATACCACAACAGGTGTTCCTCCAGCTACCTTGTTGTTTGGTCGTCCAATTCAAGGGCCATTGTCAGCCCTGTTGCAGTCATGGACGAATGAGAATTTGGACCAGACTGTGGTAACCACTTCCAAATACGTGGAAGAACTGAAAGCGAAAGTAAAATTAGGCTGGAACTTAGTTGGAAAATGCTGGAAGAAAATTAAAGCAAAGTTGACTTCTAAATTTAGAAGACAGGTGAAAAGTAGGAATCTGAAATTAGGAGATAAAGTTATGGTGTTGTTACCATCAGTCAGTGATAAAATGGAAATTGGTTTTCAGGGACCTTTTCCTGTGGTGGATAAGGTTTCCCGCAGAAAGTTTGACATTTCCATAAATGGGAAAGTAAGAAGTTTTCATATAAACTTGATTAAGAAATTCCAGGAGAATACGTTTTTGTTCTCCGTAACGGGGGTAAACCATTTAACTAATGGGGTACTGAATCTGGAGGCAGTGATATTGCATTGAAAGGGTAACCATATCTAGATACATATATCATATAATCAATGTCAAATGATGTCGTGAAATAAAATAATTTGATATATCAAATTCAGTTCTCAAGAGAGCAAGGACACGATCCTCGTGGGAGACTCCGCACAGCGCAGCCATCCCTGACTGAATAAATTTTACCTTCTATTATAAAAGAAGAAAAGTCGAGTCACTAGGTAACTAAAATATTAAATTAGTTGCCGACTTTAACTTAATGATTTAAAACAATTCTTCTTTTACATTCGGGTCTCAAATTAGTGGGGACATGTGCCTTGTGAGAGGTTTTGCTAGCTAGCTAGGAATCCTCCCTGACTGAAAAGTTTTCAGCGAGCTTGGTCTTGATTCTTGTAGGAGATTTCGTCAGATGACCGAAATTTTTCCCTAACCGAATGAGATGATCTAGATACACAAATAAGCAAACTGAATTCCAGCAATCACTGTGAAATACATGTAGGCTCCTCCCAAGATGAAGTAACCTCTTTGGTTGAGAACTCTCCGTTTATTTTTAAACATCATCATTCGGGCACAATGTCCACAAAATTAAAATTTTATACACATACATTTTATATGTGCAAAGTGGAAGAGAACGTGGGTGCAGATTTTTAAGTAGAATACTAGTGGATGATGAAACGTGTGGGATTGTGAGAAAGTAATATTTGATTTTAACTCTTTGGGAACTGAAATTTCCTCTATTAAAAATTTCGTAACTGAAATTTTCTTTTCCGGGGGCATATGTGACAAACCAACGGAAGATTTCAGTCCAGCAAGAGTTAATTGCATCATGTGGTTAGAAAAATTGCGCACTTAAAATAAACATAGTTGAGTATAGACGCAAGAAGAGTACAAAATGTACGAAGGCGCACAAAACTTATGACGTTTTCGTAGGTTACTAGGAGAAACCCTTAGAGCTAGATTCGTCACTACACCAAACGACAGCCCCAGCCATTCCATCGGCCTACTACCAAGAACTAATATTAATAATAAAATCATACGAATTCAGGTTCCTGTTAACCCCGTGGATCGTGAACCACACAGTATAGAAGGAAGCCCGAAATTAATTGACGACGGTCACCGATAGCCAGTCACAACAATTGTTGCCGCCAGAACATTGTCGATCCCTCCAAAGAAAGCTGCATTTCGACCCATCAATACTATCGTACAGCTGAGTGACATTTGATGTTTATTGAGGGTTAATTGTGGTACATGATAAAACCGTGATTTGTTTTCTCTTTGTTTGAGTTGAAAAATGTTGAGATTCCTAAACCGTATTTTATCAATACAGTTGTTGTTTTAGAAAAACTCAAATATCGAATTTATAGTATCACTTTTACTCCTTGTGTAGACCAAAGATTGTTCATTGCAATTTAATTGAGTTAAATTTATAAAGTATTGAACTTTGATTTTTCTGAATTATGGAGAAAATAATTATGTATTCCAATATATTCCAGGGATTCACCCTATTGATTTGATTTCCTGTATTTTCCTTCTTTTTTTTAATGAACTCAGGGACCATTAGAATTCCCCTAGACTTACTTATTTCGAGCCCTGTAAATTATTCAGAAGGATTATAGGGGATCTCCAGGCGACGATAAATTCCGCCAAACTAGTTTATTACAGCAGCAAACACCCAAAGGCAAGCGAGGCAGACGAGGGAACTTCCAGTACTGAGACAGCCGCCAGCACCAGACCCACCCAACCCCGTTCCAGGCCGTCCAAGGCAAAACTGGCAGTCCTTCTCGGGACTGACTAAATCCACTCCCTCGAAGCCAAAACGACATGGACCTGAGCCAAGCAGCAGAAGACAGGCCGCAGCGAAAGCCCAACCAATGAAGCAAGCCCAGAAACTATGACGCCATCTTTGCGGAAAAGCTAGCTGAACAAAAAAGAGAAAAAACGCGGACAAAGGCCAGGAGAGATAGCAAAAACCCCACCCATACCCGTTTCAGGCCCGCCCAGGCAATCTGTTAGTTCTAATTTTTTTTCTTAGGACTGGCAGACTCTTCTTTCAAACGCAAGGAAATCAACCCTACCAAGAGCCACAAAGCCATACCAAGTCGGACATGTAGAAAAAAAATTTCAGGCGAAACTAATAGTCACAGAAAAACAAAATTCAAAAAAGACAGCGAAGAACCAGTCCTCAATAGAGCAGGCCCTCGTCCTCAAAGAGGACGAAATTTGGAATTTTTATTATCAAAATTGGAATTGGACTTTGCTGATGAAGGCGCACTGCTCAATCTCATTTTCAGCTCAAACAAGTGAGAACATCATGATCTCTGTTGACACCACTGCTTTACCTTCTGTGATAACACTTCATTCCACTTCTCTATGTATAGTATCTTGCGTTGCATTTTCCATCAGAGCGACATTACGACCTCAGCAGGTGTAGACTGAGCAGAGATGGCCAGCTGAACTCACCCCAGGTTCACTACGTTTGTATATGACAACAGATACCAATAAGTGTCAATAGTCGTGCTGTCTGTGAACCACTTCTCTTTGTTGGAACAGAGTCACATGTCTGAGTATGGCAGTGTCAGATCTTTGAGGCTGGCTGATCCTGATCCACTTCCAGAACCAGACAGGGACTCCATACAATTAGCAATGCGTTTTTGGAACAATTTATATTTCTGAACTTCTTGCGACTAATCCAGTTGTTATATTACCCCAACCTGCCCCAACGTTTACTTTAACACCTACTAGAATTTTTTTTTTTTTAACTTATCAGACAAAAACAATTATTAATTAAGGAAACACCTTATTCAAACCGCCCAGCCAGCGTAACTTTCGCTTGAATGGAAAAGAGTTAAAAACTATCCAAAAGAGTTATCAAGATATGAACATCGACATTCTCAAAGTACACTATATTTTAAAAGAGAAACCGAACAGAAATGAATAATGGTTCCTGGTTATCAAAATATCGTACATAGTTCTATGGTAAGCTTTCCCTTCGTGATATGCAGTTACTGACGCATGTGAATCAGAAAAGACATAGTATCTAAATATGTTGGACAACAGATAGCAAAACAAACGTAAATTGCAATACATATGCAACTTACATTTGCTGCGCCAGCCTGGAAATTAGCATTTTAACATAGTATCAATAAATAATCTAATTTCAAACGTCCGAAAAAAAACTGTGTTTTACGACTTGTGTGTATAATATATGTATATAAAGTACATATGAATGCATAATGTATGTATGCATGCATATATGTATGTATGCATGCATGCATGGATGTATGTTGCATTATTTATGTGTATATGTATATGTACATCCAAGTATGTATGTGTATCTATTTATTGTATCTAGGTACATGTGTATACATGTATTATGTGTTTATGTATGTATGCATGCATGCATGTATGTATGTATGTGTGTATGTAAGTATGTGTGTATGTATGTATGTATATGTGTATGTATGTAAATGTGTATGTAAGTATTATGCATGTACGCATGTATGCATGTATGTATGTATGTATGTATGTCTGTATGTATGTATGTATGATTACATGTATGTATTCTGTAGGTGTGTATGTAGGTATGCATATATGTGTGTATGTATGCGTGTCTATTTGTATGTATGCGTGTATTATAAATGTTTCTACGCAAACATATATAGCGTGCGGGGCAAAGGGAACAATGCTCTGAGGCCAGACGGTGTACGCTATGGCCACATCAAACAGTAAAGTGATGATGAAATACTACTAGTGGTGGGGATTTCAAATGATAGCATTCAAACATCAAATGTACCAGAAAACTGGTCACATAGTTATCATAAACTACATCCAGAACAAGGCAAGGATCTCTCCCAGCTCAGCAGTTATAGAATCATTATCTTGCAGACTGTATGAGGCATGCTGCTGTTAAACATTGTAGAAAGTGATGTCACGCTTAGAAAGAATTAGCATGCTGCCAGACACTATTGGCAGCTATATGCCATCAAAGACAACATGGGATAATGTTGGTATGTTCGCATATGATGTGTATGAAGGATTTCGGCGAAATCAAGAAACTGTGGCTTTTGCGATAGATCTTGAATATCTATAAGGGCGTTGACTTCACATATCTTGTGCGTGATGTACTGTTGTGTGATCCGTTGGTCGGCTAATTTAATGGGGCCAGCACTGTTGGAAAGAAAATTTGCATTTTGTTGCCCTTGCTTTCCCCGTGGATCACCATTGTTACCTGTCTTGTTCAACATAAATACCGCGTCTGGAAAGAATGCTTGGCGAATTTCAACTTTTGCAGAAGATATTGTAATATATCGAAACAGGTCGGATACGCACTACCTGACTAGAGATTTGCAAAGTGCTTTGCATGAGATTTCGGTGCGACTGAACAAATATGGTCGTGGGTCAACCCAAAGAAGGTCAGCATTTTGTGTGCTCCTTAAAAACATCACAGAAAAGGAAGACTTGCCCATGAAGGGTATGAATGTCGAAAGACGAGACAGGCTGACATACTTAGGTCTTATGTTTTATTGCAGTGTGTCCTACACATATCACGTGGAGCAAACGGTAATAAAAGCAGTGTACAAAGCTTGAACGGATTCAAATGAAGGAATGAGAAACGTTTTGGGTTGCACACGAGATACAAGTTAGGAGGTATATGCTTAGGCTAACATCGGTAGTCTAGACTGTCTCTGGCGCAAGGCAAGGCCTATATGCGAGTTACCAATGATGGAGGGCATCCACTGCAATGCAGTCTGAGGGATTTTAGAGGGGACCGGTTCAAATATGGAAAAGTCATAATTGGCACTAGCTGAAGATAACATTGAGACGGCGGCCTTTGTCGAGCAAATACACAGTGGGCAAAAATGGGTCGGCACCAACACCGACAAAAGCAGTTTCCACTGGGTCATTATCGCATAATGAAGAGACTGCAGGACATAATGTAAGGTAGAATTAGAGTTACTACAAGTGATAGACGAAAAAGCTGGGCTAGATGATGCAACTGTATACATCCGATGGTTCTGTTCATTTAGGTGTAAGATCTGGCTAGGGGTTTTCAGCTTGGATGAAGAAAAAGTTTATGGCAAAACAAAATGGAGATTTTGATTACACAACTTCAATCGTGAGGATAGAGGTGGGGGCAGGCATTGTAGCTGTGATGTGGATAGCAGAAAACAAGGTTAACAGGCGAATTATCGTGTTTGTATCTCATCGGTGCTACGAAAGGTACTTTTATGGGCCAATTTCGCATGAATGAATACCAAGCGTCAGTACGCCAGCATTGCATGGAATCATGTGGATATGCTATCCGGAATAAGCAGGGGTGCGAGACAATGAAAGAGTAGATTTACTGGCTTAAAAGCTATAGCTACGGGAACACTCGTACTTGAAAAGGGAGACTGATAGACCATATGTTCAATGTACTATATTTCAGGTCGCCTAAACTCTTATAAAAGCTTTCATCTATCTTTGTGTTTATTTTTGAAGAAATAACATAGCATTTTTTTTTTAAATCGCAACGAATACAGTCATGCATAGATTTTGAAATATTTAGAATACTGAGTCATCATCTTCATCAACATCATCACCAAATGCTATGTTTGCAAAAAAAATGATGCACTGGGAGGAATAGACTGTGATCCACTGCTACAGAGCAACGATAACAATAGCAATGCTGTGAAAACGTAGACGCTCTACAATGTCATTAATCCACTTTCTTCTGGGTCGACTTCTTGCTATCATATTAACAAAGAATGTCGATCACTATATTCCAGCATGTGATCCTGTCGATAATAGACTATGGATTTGAATTGGTCACCATATCAAACAGTCATCTGATTAAACTTGAACGTATACAGAATGAAGCCATCTGGCTAATTATGAGATGTATAGAAGATACCATAAAAAGATATAAAAGTAAAGTAAAGTAAAGATCCCTTTTCACGCCTTTCGGCGCATCGGGCATATGGGCAGAGCGTCCCATATTTTTACAGACCATCAGCACTCTGTGGGTAATGTGGTCAGCATTACGCCGGCTGTCATTACTTTCCCAGGACAGCCCATCCTGGTACCCATTTTAGGCTGGGTCGACCTGCGACGTCCCATACCACGATAAAAATCCACGCAGCCCACGCAGGTTTCGATCGCGGTATGCTGGCTTACGAGTCGGACTCGCAACGCCTTAGCCACGGACGCCGCATAAAAAGATATATATATATAAAAGATACCATATAAAAGATAGTATGTTTTATATACTGGCACTGTCTACAATTGCAGATAGGCTCAAAGTTCTGCAAGCAAAATCATTTCTCAGAGTAGCTGCAGACAACAAGTACATTCTGCATGTATCCATAGGTAGTGCTAAGGGTCACAGACTAAAGGGCGGAAAGTCTTAAACGTCGCACGCTGAAATCACCATTACAAATGTGGGCAGGCTTGTTAAATTTGGGTGAGGAGAGGAGTGGGTCACTTTGTTTGAGCAAGATTTAAATTTGTGTAGGTTTCTAATCCCTATAGAACGTGAGCGCATGAACTGGCCAGCTTGTGCTGCAGAATCAGAATGTCAACAAAAAATTCGTGACAACTCCCGTCCAGGCAATGTGATTAGCTATACAAATAGCTCTGTGTTGATAGGCAAACAATGTGCACGGGGGTTTACAGCAAAAGCGAATGGACGTCGCTTGGTGCAGCAAAGCCTCAAGTATGATATCATAACGTCTAGTTTGAGAATAGAGGTGGACGCAGTCACTACTGCATTCCGCTTGCTTGAGAATCAGCAGTATCTACATGCCGTCATTTTAATTGACTCACAGAGCATGTTGAGAAAAGGTGGAAACAGGCAGGATTCGTGAACAGTGGCAAGCATCTCTTCAAAGTTCCCAGGTAGTTGGTGTTCTTTTGACGTTTTCTCAATTTTCACTAGGGCATAACAAGTGTGTTGGTAAACGAGCAGGCAGATGTACTGACCAATTCGTCTGTAAGGCAAAAATTAACGTTATCTACCTCGTTTGTAGGGTTAAGTAGTTCTTTAATATACTCTGCCCACCTCAATAGCCTGTAGTTTCCATTAAAAGTGACATTCTGTCTCACTGTTTATGATGCTAGTTTAATTATAGCAATTGTCCATTTCTCTCATATTTTTAATCAGTCTATAAAACTATTGAAGGGAACTTTTGCTTAGTGTGGCCATCTGTTCTTCATACATTTTGCATGATATATCCTTTCAAGGTTTGAAATATTCGTCTTGCATATCTTCTTAATAAAGCATATATAACAATATTTTGTTGACATTTTCACTCAATCGATTATTCTTGGGGGGGGGGGGGGGGAGGATATGGGGGAGATTGGGAGTTATGCATCCTTCTTTCAGCTATACATTTGAGGTCCCTCTTCTGTAATTCACAATTTACTTCTTGCCGGTGTCCTAATTTTTTTTCAGCTTTTAGTTTTAAGTGTGTTGAGTTTGGCAGCACTTAAGTTTGCCCATTCTTTACACGCCTCTGAGAACTCGTCAGGAAGAACAGAAAACAGTAATTTCTTTTATAATGTCTTATTAAAATTAGCTTGTGTATTATACTTTTACAACATTTCATTGATCTTTTATGGTATTAGCTTCCTGCGTCATGTTTTCTCGTGTTTTATTTCCTTAGTTATTATAACTGGTCTGTGATCAGTAGAATTCTGGATGAATCTTTTAAATTAACAGTTAAACATACACTATTAAATGCACAATGACAACATTTCCAACTTTTTTTGACGTAGTATGTGAGCAACAAATGCGCAAAACGCAACACCTATTAATGATTTTTTTTTTTACAAAAGTTAAACAAATATCACAAAGAGCAACTTACACCAAATAGATTATCCTGCGAAACAAAATATTTAAAATTCGTGGATTAGCTAGACTCTTATATGTAGGCTCATACAAGCTATATGAATCATGTTTTAAATGAACTTGACATGTCCGCGCCTGCTTTTTAATTTGTCATTTTGCTTATTATTTTCAGAAGATTAGTAACGCTACTGGTAAAAATAATAATGAATTCTAATATACCTGCCAAAACAGCTCTGACTTGGACACCCAAGAAAAAGAGGAAGAAGGGGAGCCTAAAAACAACATGGAGTTGAACGACAGAAAGAATGATTACTGTTTCTTGCTTATGTTAGTGATAAGATGTCTTCGAGCACTCGCCTCTTTCAAAACATATGGGTTGCACTTCTTAGCTATCCACGGAATACTAAAGATTCTTCTGTCAACCCACATCTCTAAAGGCTCAAATTATTGTTCACCTTGTTTAATAATTGCCCAGGATTCATTTTAAACATCATGGAGGCGCTCAAAAACACAAACCGGAGACAAACGACAGAAAGTGAACTAAGTGATGTATCTCTGACATGGAATATTGCACTGAAGATTGCACGTGATAGGAAGACATGGAACAACTCTCTGAAGCCTCATATTATACTACGCATAAAGTGAACAGAGGATTTTAGCAATTTGCCTGCCACTATTTTTTTTTCTTTTACAGAACTCTACTGTCATGTTATATCTTCCGTATATTCTCTTATACAATTTGAATAGTCTTTCATCCAAAATGTAGTGCACATAGAATACCACTGCATTTTCTAAGAAGCAATTTAAAACTTATTTTATTAGTCTATATTATAACAACGCGCACTTGATAGTCAATAAGAGCATTAACAGAGCACATCTTCCAAGAAATGTCAAGTAGTTCCGGCTAGTAAGACGCAATATGCGTTCACGAATAAGACAAGCATCATAATGTCTTAGAAAAAAAAAGTTATTGTAAAGTTATTTTGCAAGCGAAAAAGGAAAAACAGAAAAGAAAAGAAAAAAAAAAGCATAATAAATCAGAACGTCAGAAATACAAGCTAATGTACATGGTCAAGACAAGTGCTAGAACTGACCATAGGAGATTTGTGGAAAATCTAGCAGAACAAGCTGTCAATGCACCCTAAAAGAAATCACACAACACATTTGTGGAGGCAGAATTAATTATCACAGCCCGCCCATATGACAAAACAAAACTTACAGTGGACTGATCACCTCTCTATCCTCCTGAATACACCTACCTGACCCTGAACATTTCCCAGATATTTAGTCAGCCACTCAGGACGTTGATATTAAAATTCCACTACCAAGCAAACAAGAAATCCTCCAATCTGTTCACACTTTAAAGAACAACAAAGCACCAGGCAAAGACGCACTGCCAGCAGATCTTCTCAGAGTAGATCCCAACACAACTGCAAGCATTCTAGAACCATTGTTCACGGATATTTGGGAGAAAGAGGTGTTGCCTAATTACTGGATCAGGAAAACAATAGTCCAAAACCACAAAAAGGAGGTTTATCAGACTCCGACTATTGGAGGGGAATTACTCTAATCTCAGCACGAAGCAAAATCAACATGATGCGGCTCACAAATGAAGTAGATAAATGCCTACGACTAGACCAAGATGGATTCAGAAAAGGTAGAAGAACAGCTGAGCAAATCTTCACCCTTCACAACATTTTTGAACAATGCAATGAATGAGAAAGAAGTATATATACATACACACACACACACACACACACACACACACACATATATATATATACATATATATATATATTTATTTATATATAATCTTGTAGACTTTGAGAAGGCTTTTTGACAGCGTCCATGAAGACATACTCTGTAAAATATTACGGCATTACAGAGTCCCTGAAAAGGTAATCAACACAACTGCTCTCTTTAAAAAAAACTGTTTTAATTTGAAGAAAAAAAATTATAACTCATCTTTCCCAGTGAAAAACAGGCGTAAGACAGAAATATGTTATATCATCCCTCCTTTTTAACCTTGTTGTTGAATAGATACTAAAGAACACAGTAGACAAGACACCAAGAGGCATACGATGGAACCATACCATACCATGGTCGAGTACCTTGATTTTTGGAGATGATATAGCACTCCTATCATATAAATATGAACATATACAAGAGATAAGTAGCATACTTCACATCACAGCAGAAATGGTTGAACTGAAAGTAGCTTGACAATGTAGAACAGCTCACATATCTTGTCAGTGTGGTGTCCAAAGTGGAAGGGTCAGAAGAAGGAATACAGTTACGACTGAACAAAGCTATAACCGATTTTTGAAGAATGAGACAAATCTGGAAATCAAATAGTTACTGCCGAGGCACAAAACTCTGACTCTACAAAAGCATCATTTTGCTAGTTCTTCTGTATGAAGCAAAATGCTGCAAAATGACAACACTAAAAAAAAAATGTGCACACGCTATCCACCTTCCACTAAACATGATGTGTATGTAGAATGTTAAAATGTTCAATATAGATACATTCTCGAACACTAAACTACTGCATGTCACAAACTAAGAAATTCTAGACAGTATAATAACAAAGAGAAGATAGAAATAGCCTGGCTACGTCATGAGAATGAATCCTAATATACCTGCCAAAACAGCTTTGACTTTGACACCAAAGGAAAAGATGAAGAAGGGGCGCCCAAAAACAACATGGAGGTGAACGACAGAAAAAAATGATTACTGTCTCTTTCTTATGTTTGTGATAAGTTGTCATCAAGCACTCGCCTTTTTCAAAAAACGCCGGGGCTGCAAAGGAGGCGCCCAAAAATACAACCTGGAGACGAACGACAGAAAGTGAACTAAGTGCTGCATCTCTGACATGGAATATGGCAATGAAGATTGCACATGATAGGAAGGCATGGAACAACTCTCTGAAGCCTCATATTTCACTAGGCATAAGGCGAATAGATGAATCCAGCAATTTGCCTGCCACTATTTTTTCTAGTACTGAACTTTACCGTCATGGTATATCTTCTATTTATTATCTTTACAATCTGAATAGTCTTTCATCAGAAATGTAATGCATATAGAATAGCATTGAATTTTCTAAGAGGCAAATAAACATTTCATAAATCTATATTATAACAACGCACACTTGATAGTCAATAATATCATTAACACAGCACATCTGCTAAGACATGTCAAGTAGTTCCGGCTAGTAAGGAGCAATAAGCGTTCACGAATAAGACAAGCATCAAAATGTCTTGGGGAAAAAAAACTAGTCATTGTGAAGTTATTTAGCTGTATATTATCTTTATCACAGTGTATAAAGTTGTCTTAGTTGTACAAGTAAAATCTGCCGATTTAACTCGAAACATAAACATGATGCCTGAAGATACATAAACTTTTATTATTATTTTTTATCAAGATCCAAAATCCATGAGTAGTTAACCCTTAGGGTCGGTATTTTTGGATATCGCAACCCTCCGGCCATGATTCCGTGATAGATACCGTAGATATGGGAGAAATGTGGCTTTTCTGCCTACCCCCAGGTGTAAACTCGGACAGCAAGAAGTTCGTCACCCAGTCACAGCGCAGTCCGCTTTAGCCAACTACACTAGAGAACCGGGCAAGATGCATTAACAAGAAGATGATCATTACTAAACTGTATGCAGTACGATGGGATTCTAACCAAAATTATTTCATCTTCGAAATCACTGATACTATCGTAAGTCTAGTCCAGACATCTTGCCATAACTGAAAACTCATCAAATATAGGGAAAAAACATACTGCAAAACGACAAGATCGAAGACTCGATAAGCTTCTTCCTCTTCTTCTTAATCCTCTTCTTCTTTACTTCCTCTTTTACCGCTGTGGGTGTCGAGGGAGATATAAGGTTCTGTTTCTGGCTCCTCTGGCCGCCTCGACCATAGGCACATAGTGCTGTTGTAGAGTTTCTCTGATGTTTTCCTTCCATTTTGTTCTTGGTCTACCTCTTGCTCTACGTCCTTCTTCTTTTTCCATGTATGCTTTGTATAGTATGGTGTCACAATTCATACTCTCTAAGTGGGCAAATCATTTCACTTGCTGTCTTTGTATGTAATTTAGAATTTGTTCTGTGCCGACTTTTTCTCTTATGATCTCATTCCTGGTCTTATCTCTTATGGTCACTCCTACAGCCCTACAGCGATAAGCGTACATGCATCTATTGAATGTAGCGACATCAACGCATACAAGGGTTGCACTTTTCAAGCACATGAAAGACCATCTGAAAAGTGACGAACATATTTAACAACAAAGATCTGGCTGTTAAGGCAGGCATCGGCACCAACTTTAAACCAAAAAAAAAACAAAAAATGAAAAATACACAAGATAAACATTGACATATTTCCGTGAAAACAACATGTTTGACTTTTAGTTCAGCACTGGCTTTGCCACAAAAATGTTTGTCGGCAATGTGAATGAAAACCCCATACGTTTAATGATTTATTACAACATGTGAAACAATACATGTGACTTATCAATTGAGGAAATGACTGGAAATGAGCATTGTAATAAGACAAAAAATATTATTTTATTTTCAGCCAGTTTCAGCCAGTTAGTGCAGAGGATTATTCACATAATGGAAATTTGTTTTCTTTCTTCTGTGAATTGAAAATCATTGCTACTGATGCACTAACGAAAAAGAGCAAACATCTGGCTAATATGTATCACTAAGACTTGAATTACGATGACCTTTCAAATGAAAGTGTGTATCTAAAGCATTCCATTGCTCTTAATACAAAATAGTGAGTTTCCACCAAACAGCAGAGAAACATAATTGTGTACAATTTGAAATCTGTGTTGCAGAATCTTGAAATTGCATTCAAAGTGTTCAAGTGCCACGATAGTAATCAACAGTAGAGCATCCATTCTATTTCAAGATTGAAACCCAATCAACAAAACGGGCCTTTAGCACAATGGGGCAGTATTGTGTAACTGGCTTACACTCATGTGCATGAGAAATGAAACGATGAAAACCAGTGACATCGAGCCAGTAATACATAAATTATG
This sequence comes from Candidula unifasciata, assembly GCA_905116865.2. Taxonomy (NCBI): domain Eukaryota; kingdom Metazoa; phylum Mollusca; class Gastropoda; order Stylommatophora; family Geomitridae; genus Candidula; species Candidula unifasciata. The sequence goes on along the minus strand of CAJHNH020002252.1, from coordinate 54,221 downwards.
GGAAAAAAAGATTGTCGCAAAGCTTGTTATAATAAGAAGTTGTAGTAATTTCCTACTATACCATGTGATCCAATAATATGTTTTACCACCAGTTTTGTTGAGGTGCCAATAAAATAAATATGTTCAATATTTTTAAATATTAAGTTTTTATTCCTGTGAGCGGTTGTAGTAGGGGTCCTAGCACACTAGTTTTCCCTTAGGGTCTATAATGCTGTTATCCCGGCCCTGATCCGATTATCTACAGGAGCTCTGTCATCAAAAGTTGGAACACAGGTGCCTGTAAGGCACATATAATTAAAGTTCTGGAAGAAGACTGAAGAACAGTATTGGGTGTACAGCCAAAACTTTCCAAAGTAGTTTACAGCGCTGAACGCTAAGAAGAAAAAAAGGAAATACAGAAATTTTAGCATGTGATTCGATAATAGATTGTGGCTTACGAGAAAAAAAAAAAGAACTATATGTTCCACCTGAGTTGATACAACAGATAACAATTTTATACACAATATTACACGAAACTTACCCCTTTTGGAATCTAGTGAAAATAGAAATGTGCTATGGAAATTATACAAAGTAAGCAACACTATGGCGTCACACAATATCAGTTAACATTTAAAAAAACTGTGTTTTTTTACGCATGGCGCGACTCGGGCAGTTATTTTAAATCTGAAAGACAAATTGTTCCCATGTAGCCGTTTTTTTTAAAATACAAGCAGCAAAAAAATAATTGCTGAGAGAAAAAAGGCTATGCAAGTAATAATTAGTGAAATCAACTATTTTACAGTTGAAGAGAAAGAAAAGGCATGCATCTATTATACGTTTAATAAAATATTGCTTTATATATACCGATGTTTAATGTTTAAACAACGGATAAACATCATGGCACAAGAGTAAGTACCCATAAATACTCGATCAAATGACAAATTATCTCAAATTGAGAAGTTATGATGAAGAGAAATTGTTAAAATTAAAGCTATTTTTGTTATCAATATATTTATTGGTCAATGTGAACATCCCAAAGTTGTAAACGTATCGTTGTGACATATAATTACCGAAAAGGAAGTTGCTGTCCTTTTAGAATTAACAGAGGTAAAATCATATCACCTTAAATGTCATCATCGTCGTCTATTTACACGTTTGCGGTTACGCGATTCGTTTCTTGATAGGCAGCAATACATATGTTGTCATTGTGTGTGATTTAGAGGATCTTTAAAATCAATTATCCGTATTCTGATTAGACGATCTCTTATTTTAATATCAGATCTTGGCCTGTGTAGCTGGTTGTTGTTGCTGCATTCTAAAGAGATTACCAATCCATTCGATCTTCTGTTTCTCAGTGAATTCGGCGCATAGTGTTATTATCATTATCTGTTTGATAATATCATTTTTCACTTTGTAGCGCATAACTGAGTTGTTGGTATTCCTCGATCATATAACTTTACATGTGTTAATTTTGGATCGTTAGACGTTGATAATGTCCACGTTTGGCACTGGTAGAACAGTGCTGGTTAACACAAATTTAGTATTTTTAAAACTTCGTGTACCAAAATACAAACTATATTAAACTATACGAGACATTTTCAAGAGAGGATACAAAGAAAACGACAAATATAACAACTAATCTTTAAACATGTTGTTACTAATTGAATAGTTGGTCCATTAAAACATCCTAAAATTATAAATATGTGACAATAAAATATAATCCCTAATAGAAAATTGCTAATTTTTAAGGGAGGAAGGAAACAGGGTGTAAAATGATGACATCCAGAATGCCATGTTTATAAAAAAGAATAATTGAATTTACTAGGACACACCAAACCTAATTTTGGAAATCGTGTTACAATGAAACATATTCTGATGTGGATAGTAACAGTAACTAGGCAGATCGTCTAGACATCGCATCCCTGTTGTATAGTGTCACAATAATTAGTAACATTATGGGTTCAAGAATGCTGCAGATACATTGTAAAACAAGATAAGGAAAACAGAAAGAAAGAAAGAAATATATAATATAATATATTTATATTTCAGTATGTTCCGTAAAAGGCTCTTCAGTAAAAAAAAAAAAAAAAAAACTCTGGTCAACATACATTTTCGTGCTTTAAATTATATAGATGTTATTGTGTACTTTTATGTGGCTGATTCCAAACATGTAATTATCCTTTTTTTTTTTTTTTTGGTCAGCTCTGAATTTGTCTACACACATTTGGTGCCTCACATTTTACAGCTGTTCTTGGGTAATTTTATGTTGCTGATCCCACCCCCATTAAAACAAATGTACCCAAATGTTGTTTCTTTTTGTCAGTTCTGTTTTTTTTTCCCTTTCTTTTGAGATATGTTAGAGGTTTGAACAGAGGATCAACATCATGGCAGACAGGTAGTAACCCATAAGTGCTCCGTTCTTCTTCAAACTCAAGTCTGAGTTTGAAGAAGTTCAGCACAGTGCACAAGCTCTGTAGCACCGGCGAGTATCCTAAAATACTTTGGGTAGATTTTCAACTCAAAATTTTGCTTGGGCAGCGTCGTTATACTAATCTTTTTAATTTCCAAATGCCAAGGGATGTTTTTACGTGCGTAACAATACACACAGGCGTCCGATCTCAGTACCCAGAAACCAGGGAGAATTATTAGAAGTCCAAGTCCACGTGAAAAAATTAGAGACCTTACCGGGGACTGAACCCACAACTAGCACTCGAGACCACGCTGAACCCATTTTTTTTTTTTGGGGGGGGGGGGATATGTACATTTTTGTTTAAAATTAATATAAGTCAGTATATTCTGTTTGAGTCTGTGCATGCGGGGAAGGGGGGGGGGACTACTACTGGTCTGAATACCTCTTGGTATTGTAATTTTTTTTTTGCACCAGCGTCAACAAAGAAAATAACAGGATATTTTATGGGTGATTATTTTTTATTTGTATGTAACTGTGTAGTAACGCACTTGACTAGATACGGTGAAATTTACCAGACAATAAATTGAGCAATGTATTTTTGTTATTTTGCATTAATTAAAATGTGAGGCGCCCAAAAAGTGTGTGTAGTGGAGCTAACTATTTTGTAGTGGCTAAACACTCGATTGCTGATCCCTAGGTATGGATGCAAATCCATGACGGATCGAGAATTCGTTCCCCTTCCTCAAAAAATAACTATGGGAAGGGTGAAAGGAAAAATGCTAGCGAAGTAAAAAGCAGCCGGCATAATGTTGACCACATCACCAATCGTGTGCCCCATTGCTCTATACAATCTATAGGTCTTGCACTGAATGCCCAATACGCCTGAAGGCATGAGAAATAATCCTTTGCTTTTTTACTTAAAAAACATATGAAGACCAATGCTATCTAATGGTTTGATGACTCTAACACACAGAAAAACTACAAAGGGCAACTTACCGAGCCAGGGCTGCAAATAAGATTTACAAAATGACAAATGTTTTCATTTGATTTTAAAACGAGCACTCGAATTAAAATGATGAAATTATCACACACACATACACACACCGAATCAATATTAACTAATCGTCGAATCAATGGATAGCGAACATGAACGATTTTTAATAAAACAGTCTAAAGAAATTCGGCGGTGATTCCACACGAAACTGATTGCAAAATGCTGACTACATATCGGATATGCGATAGAAAGCCTACTGGTATATGTTGAATTAACAAGTCCAACACATACGTTGGGGTGGACTTCTAAACAACACAAACAAAAACAGTTCGAATGTTGACGAGAAATATTCAAGAATAACAGTCTGGCTTTAGAAGAGGGTTTATTGACACAGACACCTAAGGCACCTAACAGAAAAAATCAACGCAGAAGACTGATAAAGGCACAGCCACTGAAGCAAGAGAGTAATAAGCACACCAGGCACAACTGACTGAACCCCCCACCAAAAGCACAGATCAATGCACAGAAACCTCATAACATTGATCACAACGTCAAAGAGCTGGCGGGGGGGGGCGTGGGGGGGGGGGGGGGGGGGGTGGGGTCGGACCTCCTCAGCTTACAGAGAGAAAAAGACGCCAGTTTGACGAAACCAATGAAGAGAACAAAGTAGTCTACAGGATGCAAAGGCGCAACTCTCAGTGGCATGCGGCCCCCATCTTATATTCCCTACAAAGTAGAAGATATCAGAAGATGAGGAAACAAAAGCCAAATTCATTGGAAATTAAACAGGACACGCATACCAAGACCGAGGAAATAGGAAAAAAAAAAAAAACCAGTGGCAGCAAAACCACCAAAGGCAGGCGATGGGCAGACGAGGAGAACTTCCAGTACTGAGACAGCCGCCAGCACCAGACCCACCCAACCCCGTTCCAGGCCGCCAAGGCAAAACTGGCAGTCCTTCTCGGGACTGACTAAATCCACTCCCGTCGAAAGCCAAAACGACATGGACAATGAGCCAGAAGAGAAGACAGGCCGCAGCGAAAGCCCAACCAATGAAGAAAGATCCAGAGAAACTATGACGCCATCTTTGCGGAAAAGCTAGCTGAACAAAAAACGAGAGGAACGGCGGACAAACGCCACGGACAGATAGCAGAAAAACCCCACCATACCCGTTTCAGGCCGGCCCAGGCAATCTGTTTGGTTCTTATTTATTTTCTTAGGACTGGCAGACTCTTCTCTCAAACGCAGGAAATTAAACCCTAACCAAGAAGCCG
>CAJHNH020002252.1:0-36505 GCA_905116865.2 Candidula unifasciata | reverse complement strand
AACTTTTCTTGCTTTTTTTTTTGGATAAGATTCTTCGAGCACTGCCTTTTAAAAAACATATGGGTTGCACTTTTTAGCTACCCGGAAACTAAAGATTTTTCTGAAAAACCCCACATCTCTAAATTTAAATTTGTTCACCTTTTTTAATAATTGCCCGGGTTTCCCATTTTAAACATCTTTGGAGGCCCCCAAAAAACCAAAAAACCGGAGAAAAAACGACAGAAAGTGAACTAAGGGGAGGTATCTCTGACGGGAAATTGCCTGATGATTGCACGGGGTGGGAAGACATGGAAATCTCTCTGAAGCCTTTTTCCCACTACCCCTTTAAAGCGAACAGAGGTTTTTAGAAATTTTGCCTCCACTTTTTTGGGGTGTTTCTTTTACTGAACTCTACTGTCATGTTATATCTTCTGTATATTATCTTATACAATTTGAATAGTCTTTCATCCAAAATGTGGTGCACATAGAATACCACTGCATTTTCTAAGAGGCAATTTAAAACTTTTTTATAAGTCTATATTATAACAACGCACACTTGATAGTCAATAAGAGCATTAACACAGCACATCTTCCAAGAAATGTCAAGTAGTTCCGGCTAGTAAGACGCAATATGCGTTCACGAATAAGACAAGCATCATAATGTCTTAGAAAAAAAAGTTATTGTAAAGTTATTTTGCAAACGAAAACGGGGAAAAAAAAAGAAAAGAAAAAAAAAAGCCTAATAAATCACTATAAATCAGAACGTCAGAAATACAAGCTAATGTACATGGTCAAGACATGTGCCAGAACTGACCATAGGAGATTTGTGGAAAATCTAGCAGAAAAAGCTGTCATTGCACCCTAAAAGAAATCACACAACACATTTGTGGAGGCATAATTAATTACACCAGACCGCCTTTATGACAAAACAAAACTTACAGTGGACTGAACACCTCTCTATCCTCCTGAATAGACCTACCTGACCCTGAACATTTCCCAAATATTTAGTCAGCCACTCAGGATATTAAAATTACACCACCAAGAAAACAAGAAATCCTCTAATCAATCCACACTCTAAAGAACAACAAAGCACCAGGCAAAGAGGAACTGCCAGCAGATCTTCTCAGAGTAGATCCCAACACAAGCAAGCTGACAGTCGAAACACACTGTATAGAAAAAAACATATGACAACATATGGATTTGTTAAGACGTATTAGGAAAGTAAAACCATGGTAACTATTGACAATATAAATGTTAATGAGATAGGTTATGGCAATACAACCACAAGCACGCAACTGGTAGAAAGTGTAACTTACATATCCTGAAAACCCCTGCAAAACAAAATATTTAAAATGGCAAATATTAGGTAGACTTTTCCAAGCTATACGAATGAAGTCTTCTCCTTGTTTGCGTTTACCAGCGGTAAACTCCGGCGGAAAGTTCTGGCTGTTCGTCGACTTCTGGACTGCATTTCTGTTCCATAACCTGAGTGTTGCATGTGCATCCATTCATAGTCCTGACCTATCTGTATGCAGACTCGATGTTCCTTATTTCTCAGGCAGATACACTCTGACTTTGAAGGAAGCCCCCAACTAGTCGACTCTTAAGAAATGGTTGTGGACAGGCAGTGGGTCTATTCTTGTTTTCCCTGTATTAGGACCCCAGAAACCCCACAAAGAAATCAAGTTTTGAAAAACATGTTTTTTCGTTTACTTTTTTAACTTGTCTTTGTTTTTGTCTTGCATTAGTGGTGACGTTTCGGTTGATATTCTAAAAAAAAAATATACCATTTAAGCAATATGCTGGCTATGATAATGCAGCAATGAGATCGTAAACTGGAATACAAAACAACGCGGTTTAACTTGTGGACCCACACATTACACAAGAAATAAGATAAAAATGAACCAATTCGGGGCAGGCAACAAATATTTCAGTATATTGTACTTAAAGTAGCTTTAGACAAATAATATTAAACCCCATATGTACCAGACTATGACTTCTTCTGTCCTGCATTACATCAGATTTAGCAGTATTTCTCCTTCTATCCATAAATATGCTTAGTGTGTGTGTTTGTGTGCGTATATATTTATATATTAGTGTGTGCGCGTGTGCATGTATAAATATGAAACAAATAAACTTAAAATCCACATGCCAGTCTGTACATTTCAGTAAACCAATAACTCTTCCCAAACGATAACCATTAGAAGTGTGATATCTGTATATGTCATTCTGACTCTAATGGCGATGTTTATTTAACATGCTGCTTGCTGTCAGTATTTCCACACATGTCTTTATATTGCCACCACAATACTGAAAGTTAACATTTTTTTAAGTAACTAGGGATTTTGTTTATGTCCCCTGAAAAATGTTTTTAATGCTATATTTCGCTTTTACCTCCATAGTACTTAATGCCTGTCACTTAATTGCAAGTTGAATGTTGAATTAGGAATCGACATCACAGCACGCAGGGAACTCCCATAAGCGCCCCTTTAATGCTTTAGAAGTTGGAGCCTGATAGCACTGTGGCTAGACAAGTATTACAAAAGGAAGATCATTATAGGATGATTACAATTAAGTATGACTTTACTAGGAGTTGGGAATGAGGCCAGTGTTTTTCACCGTGGGCGCTACCATACCATTTCTGATACCAGAGCAGCTGAGAGAGCGAAACCCTCGTATGTCACGCTGGGAATTCCTTTTTAGCCATTTGATGCCGGTTTGACCACACGCTTGAATTGTTTACCTATAATTATTCCGCTAAACAGGGTGATCTGTTTGATGGCTCTTCTGTATAACAGCTTTAACTTTTGCTGTTTGAAATTTCGGTTCCTGGTGGTCACCACTTTTAGGCACGCAATTTACGTTATCTACCTTATTTTCAGGGTTGAGTAGCCCTTTTAAATACTCTGCCCATCTTGCTAGCCACTGCTTCGAATTAAATAAATTGTTGTCTTTTTGTTCATAATGGTTGTTGGAATATAGTATTAGTCTCCTCACCTCACATTTTAATCCGTTTGTAAAATCTGGCGTCTTATGCTTTAATCCGTTGTTTAGCATCTCTTCTTATTAATCTAAATATTCAAGAGCTGTAAACCATGTGAACCATTTCATGGTGGTGTGTTGTGAAATGAGCAGGCAGATAGACTGGCCGCTTCTGCACCACTTGTTTGTTAATTGATATTGTGAGGGCCCTTTGGGAGCGAGAGAACAGGGCGGGAGCGCAAACAAATCAATACGGTCTGAGGAGCTTGGCGCTGCGGGAAGATACCAGGGGATCTGGAGGATTCCTCCCACTCAAAGGAAAGGCGAGACAGATATACAATCAGACAGTTGCTGGTGCTATCGGAATTGAAATTCTTCGTTTGCTGCTAAAGTTGGGGAGGAAGCGCTTATGTTAGAATACAGCTAACTAAAATACATGGTAAAGACAAGTGCTATACCTGACAAGATGAGATTTTAGGAAAATCTAGCAGAAATAGCAGATAATGCAGCCAGAGCAAACCTCCTGAATAGACACGACCCTGAACACCCCTTCCCCCTTTCCAAGATATTCAACCAGCCTCTAAGAACCTACATATTACCAATAAACCACAAAGCCAACTAGAAATCCTTTAATCTATCTACACTTTAAAGAAAAACAAAGCACTAAACCAAAGATGAACTGCCAATACAACTGCCAGCATTCTAGAACTATTGCTCACAGATATTTGAGAGAAAGGAGTGTTGCCTAATGACTGGATTGGGGAAACAATAGTCCAAAACCACCACACACAAAAAATAGGTTTATCAGACTGCAATAATTAAAGGGGAATTACTCTATTCTCAACACCAAGCAAAATCAGCACAATGCTGTTCGAAAATTTATTAGTTAAATGCCTACAACTAGACAAGTGTGGTTCAGAAAAGGTAGAAGAATAGCTGAGCAAATCTTTATATTACTCAACATCTTCAAACAATGCAATGAATGCAAAGAAGTGTATATACATATTATATAATTTTGTAGACTTTGAGAAGGCTTTTTGACAGCGTCCATAGAGACAGTCTCTGTAAAATATTACGGAATTATAGAATGGCAGAATAGATAAACACAATTGCTCTCTTCTACTTAAACTGTTGTAATTTAAAAAAAAAAATGCAAATATCTGTACCAGTAAAAACAGGTTAAGACCGTGGGTGTGTTATATCATCAATCCTTTTTAGCTTGTGACTGATTTGATACTAAAGAACACAGTAGACAAGAGGCATACGATGAACTCCATTTACCATGGTCGAGGACCTTGATTTTGCAGATGATATAGTACACCTATCATATAAACATTAACATATACATGAGGAAAGTAACAGATTACACAGCACAGCAGGAATGGTTGAACTGAGAGTAACTTGACAATATCGAACAGTTAACATGTATTGGCAGCGTGGTGTCTATACTGGGAGGGACAGAGGAAGGAATACAATGTTTAAACACCGTACCTGTATACTGCTTGGATGTCTCTGCGTAGACCAGGATATAATCAAAGTAGTTAAAGAATTTAACAAATGCGTACTACGGGCAGCAGAAGAATCAATACAAAAAGTTGCCCATAAGCATTGTAAGCCAAGCTAGAGTAGTGAGCTAGAAAATTTACATAACGAAGTAGAAACATCCAGAAAGATAACAGAGACCAGACCAAATCAAGAACATCACAATATCTACCAACATGCAAAAGCAACATTTGTAAGGGAAAAGCTGCAGATTAGAAGAGAAAGCTGGCAGGAGAAAACAAGGTCGCTGAACTTTACTTTGAAAAAGACACAAGAAAGTTTCGGAAGCTTGAGAAACAAATTAATGATGAGGACACAGGGTGGAACTTAAAGATCACTCTGCAAATATGGTCACAGGAAAGAGGCAGCCAACCTATTTGAGGACAGTTTTGCTTTAGATAACGACCCTAAAATCAGTTTAGAGAAAAAACAAGAAATTCAAGAAAGACACAATTTAGAAGATAAAAAGAAATAGCATCAGAGATGCTAGAGGTACCAATTACATTTAATAAACTGGGGTTGGTCATTTCAAAGCTGATAAAGCGGAAGTCACCAGGAGCAGAGGGTATATCAAACGAAATGATCAGAAACTTAGGAACTGTAGCCAAAACAAAGCGTTCACAGATAGTTAATGCTTGCTGTGCAACAGGAAATGTTCCACAGATCTGGAGAGAGGCAATTATGATACCACTCATAAAGCCTGGGAAAGACAGTTCTAATGAATTCAACTACAGACCGATCAGCCTCACAAGCTGTCTCTGCAAAACAATGGAGCGCATCACCAACCTCAGATTACAGTGGTGCATTTAAATTGAAAACATCATTACACCACAGCAGGCGGGCTTTTGAAAGTTATACTCTACGGAAGACCAGACAACATACCTCTCCCAAATAGAGGACGCTTTTCAAGATGAGAAACTGGTACTCGCAGCATAGGTAGATTTAAGGAAAGATTTTGTCAAGGTTTGGAAGGAGGGGCTTTTGAAGAAATTAGAAAACTATATAGTAAATGGAAAAACGTTACAACTGGATTAAAGAATATTTACATAACAGAAGAGCCTGGGTACAGGTAGATGGTTTCAAAAGTAAAAAAAGTTCTACTGCGACAAGGTGTCCGTCAATGTGGTGTCCTGTCACTCACAATTTTCCTCTTATTCATCAACAATCTGATTGCTGAGATACCAAATGGAATCAAAATGGCAATGTATGACGACGACCTGGTACTGTGGTGCATCAATGAACATGCAACGATAGCCACAAGAACACTACTGCGGGCTGCATATGCACTTTAGGCATGGGCGAAGGTGTGTCAGCATCAACACAGACAAATTTAGCACCGCACTCTTCCCCCTCTCCTAAAGTAAAAAGCCGGCATCATCAAAATAAACGGAATACCCTTAAGAGATGATAAAGAGCCCAGGTTCCTAGGAGTCACATTTGATGACAGGTTGACATAAAGAAAATATATTAACAAGACAGCAACCAAAGCCAGGAGGAAGACAGCAATACTAAGAAAACTAAGTGGAACCACATAGGGAGTTGATGGGAAAATACTCAATAAAGTATGAAGGCAGAGCATAATTCCACACTTGGAATAGGGGTCAACTGTATGGTGTTCAGCATCTAGTACCACGTTAAAGGAGTTGGACAAAGTGCAAAATCAAGCGCTCATTGTCATCACAGGAGGGATAAAATCAACACACATATCAGAAATAAAGAAAGCTGGAAAAACACAGGCACTATGAGAAAGCAGAGATTCAAAGTTGCAAATACAAGCTGAAAAGTTCCTCAATGTGCCAGATAACCTGATGGAAAATAGATTTAAGAGCCTAGCCTTGGAACGGTTAAAAAGAAGCAGCTTTATACACCAAGCAAAAAGAATATGTAGACAAACTGCTGACCTCCCAGAAATGTGTTGCCCACTTTAAAGTATTCCGAAACAAACCCCATGGAGAGAAAAATGCAAACTAACAGTACAAATCCAGACAAAAGCGAAAGGGATATTTGACAAGAAAGAGCAAAATAGTGTCAACGCAAGATGGCCACCCTCAGTTATATTGATGAAGAATACTCACAAGAACAATGGGTCAGAGTCTATACAGATGGGTCGGCACAAAGGGCAGTTAGAAATTGTGGTGCTGGAGTGTACATATAATTCCCAAATGATACTAGGAATAAGTCCAGCGTACCAACCGGGAAGTACTGCCATAACTATGATGCAGACACTCAAGCTATAAAGATAGCAACAGAGAAACTGCTAAATACCAATCTTGGCTCACAATATGCGGCAATAATGACAGAGGCTAAATCCGTACTTGAAGCACTCCAGTCTAGGAAACTACCAGAATTGCAAACACTGCTGACACAAATCAGCCTTCAGCGGAGAGTCATAATGCAATGGATACCGTCTCATTGTGGAGTGCTGGAAATAAGAAAGCTGATCAACTGGCAGGGAAAGGTGCGACAAAAGTGCAGCCGGATGTACCAGTCACATACCACTAAAAATAATTAAATCAATCAGGAAACCACCAACCCCAGCACAAGACGACTATTTCATTATGGACAGATCAGAACAAGTCATTATCCTCCGCCTTAGAACAGGACACAACCGAGTACTTAACCACATGTACACAAAATTCAAGATAGGTGTATCAGTCATGTGCACCTGCGGAAAGGTGCCCCAAACAGCAGAGCGTGTACTCCAGGACTGCACCGAATTCGACACATTAAGGCAAACCTTTTGGGCAGATACAAAAACAGTGGAACGTAAACTCTGTGGACCACTGATTGAATTAACAACAGTGCAATTTATAGAAGAGACAAAATGGCTGATATAGACAACTAATGTCAGGCGAACGAAAGAAGAAGATAATCACCCTTAAACAAAGCTAAAGCCGCTTTTTTGAAGAATGAGGCACATCTGGAAATCAAATAGATTCTGCAAAAGAACAAAACCCCGCCTCTACAAGAGTATCATTTTGTCAGTTCTTCTTTTAAGAGCCGAATGCTGGAAAATGAACTCCCCCCTCCCCCCCCCCCCCCCCCCCAAAAAAAAAATCATAATGCGCACACGCATTTCGCATTACCTTTCGCCATACATGTGTACGTAGAATTTTCAAATTTTCTATCCAGATACAATCTCAACCACTAAACTACTTCAAATCACAAACCAAGAAACTCTAGACAGTATAATAGCAACGAGAAGATGGAAATCGCTTGACTACGTCATGAGAATGAATCCTAATATACCTGCCAAAACAGCTCTGACTTGGAAACCAAAGTTAAAGAGAAAGAAGGGGCGCCCAAAAACAACATGGGGGCTAAGGACAGAGAGTGCTGCATCTCTGACATGGAACATTGCACTGACGATCGCACATGATAGGAAGGCAAATAAAGTACTCTCTGAAGCCTCATTTGCAACTAGGCATAAAGAGAACTGATGATTCCAGCAATTTGCCTGCCACTATTTTTTCTAGTACTGTCATTGTCCGAAAATAACGCATTTGTATAATAACAGTCAAAGGTGTTATTTTAAGACACTTGCATACATTTAAGTATCCGGCCACATGGATATCATCCGACGAAAGTGTACCACAGAGATAAAGAAGGGATTTCGGACAGGCGAAAACTGCCTATTATAAACTGAAGAACATTTTGTGCAATAGATCCATGTCATTAGGGAAAAGAATATTGTACCTCGCATTTATTGTGAGACGTATTGTAATAACTGTGCCTAAGAGTAAACCTGTATTACTCTCAGTGTCTGGTTTCTTGTGCGTCTCTTAAAGTCTTTAAACCTCACAGGTTAAGCACACTGGACTATCATTTTGTTCGTCTAAAGACGAGAAAATATCTACATCTAGCTTATGTGGATTTTGAAGACTGTATCCTGACTAATGGTTTTCAACAACAAAAATATTTCCTCGAATGCTATGTACGCTAGATTCAAAACCAGAGTACTGTGTGACACGAGAAAACTAATACATAAAACAAACTGTCCTGAAAAACAAACGTCAACACGTGAATCTGTTTTAGACATACTCGGAAAGTAAAACCGTGTAAAATGTTGACAACACAAGTATTTATGAGATTGGTTATGGCAAAAGGGCCACATACAGACAACTGGTAGCAAGTGCTGCTTACCTCTTGTGCCGATCCCTGCAAATCAAAATATTTAAAATGACAAGAATTAGTTGGACTCTTCCAAGCTATATGAATCAAGTATTCAATAAAATGTTTTATCCTACAGTATTTAATTTGCCATCAATATATTTGAATTCTATCTTGCATCAGCATGTCTCGGTTGATATTATCATAGCTTAAAGAAGATACCATTCAAGAAAGCATGCATGCTATGATAATAAATAGGATTTTAAAAAAATGAACCTATTCAGGACAGGCAACATCTATGCCCCATATTCGATGTAATTTGTTCGTTTATTATCATAGTATATTATTTTTTACACATATTTTAGGGCGTTTTGCAGTTATTTCATTGTTGTTTCCTTGTTGTGTTGCGTTTCTCATGGCTCTTTTTAAATTTGTTTTTTCCACAAAACTCTTTTTGTTTAGCTTTGCTGATAAAGGCGTACTGCTCGGTCTCATTTTCGTTATAGCACTGTGTTATGTATAGCTACTGTGATTTGTGAGTCTTTTTTTTAACAAGAAGTAATGCAGTATGTGCTGAGAGAAAGCGACTATTCCACCGCTGCAGAAAAAGTTCAAACATAGAAGTATACATTTAGTAAACGTTTACTAAAGCATACCCTATATATATATATATATGTGTGTGTGTGTGTGTGTGTGTGTGTGTGTGTGAAAACGATCGGATCTAGAAGCCATGGTCAAATCCAACCTAAGTGTGTCTGCTGCCACGTCGCTTGCAGCTGAGATAGAACCCTGCACTGTCATTACGCGATGCGCGTTCGCAACACCTAAGCCATAGACGCCAACTTTCTAATATAAACGACTTCTTTAGCTTTAAAAAAAAAATCAGTTACTGATAGAAAAAGGCTACAAAAATAATTACTAGTGAAATAAAGTATTTTACATTTCATGTCATACATTTTTCAAGAACGCAGTTAGTACATGTTTACTGAAATATGCCTATATATATATATATATATATACACACATAAGATATTGGAAATCTCGACTGAGAGATGGAAACATTGTAAGAAAACGCAAACATTATAAACGTATACAAGACATTTCAAAGAAAGGATAAAAAGAAAAAGATAAATATAACAACTAATCTTTCAACATTTTGTTATCAATTAAATAGTTGGTCCATTAAAACATTGCACAATTATAAATCTGTGACAATAAAATATAATCCTCAATAGAAAGTTGCTAATTTTTCAGGGAAAGGGGGGGGCAGAAAAGATGTAAAATGATGACATCCAGAATGCCATGTTTATATAAAAGAATTATTGAATTTACTAGGACACACCACACACAGTTTTGGAAATCGTGTTATAAATGAAACACATTCGGCTTTGAATAGTAACATTAACTAGGCAGATCGTCGAAGACATGGCATCTATGGTGTCTCGATAATTATGAATATTATGAGTTCAAGAATGGGGCATATTGCCTGAAAAAAAAAGATAAAGGGGGAGGGGCGGGGCGGGGGTAGAAAGAGAGAAACTAAACATTGTGCAGTTATTTCCCTGGAAACAAACACAAATATGTTTCTGAAGTTGCCTTAATTTTACCAGCTGTTGATCTGAATATAATGAAGATAGATAACGCTTAATTTGAAGGTAAATGATCTTTGAAAGACAGAAATAGAACGATGAAAGACTAAGAAAACATACGCAATAATGTTTTCCTTCGAAATCATATTTACTGTCATATTACTATGGAAAAACACCATAAAACAGTTTAAATGCGACACAATATGATTGCGACATGCGCTATGATTCCAGAAGAAACAAAATGCAAAACGACAACATCGAACAGGCGATGAGCCTAACAAGTTCAACACACCACAGGAGGTGGACTTGTTGAAACGAACAAAAACCTCTTATTGACTCATAGCTGCGTGTCTGAAGTTGCCTTAGTCTTACACGCTGCTGATCTAATTAGAAATATGAAAAGGATGCCCAAAGATAACAAAAAGTAAAATAATAGCTGGAAAACAGAATAAAGAACGATATGAGACCAAGAAACAAAGTTCTTTTTATCTTCGACACTATTACTGTGCCACCACTTGGCCCAAACAACACACTAAAAATTAAAACTAATTTAATATCAGTATAATATGACTGTGAAATGCAGCTGTGATTCCAGAAAAAGCATAATTGCAAAATAAAAACATCGAAGCTTTCATTTTCATTAGTCTTTTTAATGTAACGAATGTTACTACAGGAGTTGCACCACTATAACGAATAAAACATTGACAAAATTATTCAACAGTTAGAAAGAAACTGTTAGGGCAGAATTAAAAGAACAACATGAAAGATAAAACTGACTCTAGACCTACAAATCAGCACGTGTTGCTTTAAGGTAAGCACTGGCTCTGCGATGTGTCTCTCTATCTATATCTATATTGGTATATATATATATATATATATATATATATATATATATATATATAGACACACATACACACAACGTATCGTATGGTTCATGACTGACTGACTGACTGACTTTCTATCCCACCAAGACATCACACATGCGATAAACACCCGATGACACAAGTGCCACCATGCGGGTGAGGATCACCGTGGAGAGGTGCCAGAAACCACGTTCAGCCAATTGGCCATATATATGGACTGGTTATATTGCGGTTCCTGGCAAAAGCCAGGGTGGAGCTTTAAACAACGAAAAATTTCGGCCTAAGAAGGACGGGAAATAATTATGATATGGTTCATGACAACAGACAGCAAACTTGATTTGCAACTTACCCCTGGAGTGTTTGTCTGGTAATGAAAATGTATAATGGTAAATGTTATTTTTTTACTTTCAGTGAGCTGAATGAAAATGCTAAAGTTATCAATAAAAACTAAAGATCGAATGAAATAATTAAATTTTAGACCGTGTTTAAAGATAATAAACACCATATCTAAAGATAAACGTGCAAATTGTACATAACTGAATTTTTAAGCAGGTTGCATAGATGTTATGTTTATTATTCTTAATATATAGTGTATGTGTGTGTATATATATATATGTAGATATATTCACGTGCATATATATTATGTATACCACCACTTCCTAAGCACTCGTATGGGTAGAAGGCGGCTTAGCGTTCTGCGGAGGGAGACCGAGTCATACTGGATAAAACACGGTGTAGTAAAGTCTATTCTCTCGAATTTAACCGCTAACGTTTCTTTTTTTAAAAAAAAAAAAAAAAAGCCGTATAAACATTAACGAGACTGTTCAACAATTAGGATCAGGTTGTTAAGGTGGCTTGTGTACACGCAACTTGAAAAAAAAAAAAACGAAAGATACACTTTTTATAGACGAATGATCAGAACACATTGGACAGATAAAGAGTGTAACGAAGATGTCTCACTCCCGAAGAAAACTGATTGTGAACATCAGAAGAAAACAACCTACATTAATTGATCAAACCATGAGAAATAGAAAAGTAGAGTACATCGTGACTCTGGGAAATTTTGAGAAGAAAAGGGGTGGGGCGGAGGGAGACCAAGAGAGAAGATGTTGGACAGTCTGGCGTCATGGCATGGAGTATCATCTGTGTCAGAAGTGAGTGAAGGTATGTGTCGCCCTGGAATAACTCGTATGGCCATGTGGATAAAGATGGCAGACATACAAAAATGCGAATTCCTGAACAAAATCATCACAGCAACTAAGGTCCTAATGGCGCAACGACAGCGATGACAGCTTCAATATCAGACCGAATGAATGCTACAGCTGTGGAACATCTCGTGTCTGCCGTAGTGGAAACAACCGGCACATCACATCCTTGGAGAAGGCCATCTGATTGAATTCAGCATAGTGACTACAATAGCTGGCTGGTACGCAGTCGAACTATGACAATGGTTGGCTGACTTGCTTTAAAAAAAAATCGTCATGTTCATTCGGCATTCCCAAAGGGGGAACTTCGTATTATAATTGTGACTAGGTTATATGCGCTGTATACAACGTCTTAGCATTGCTGGCCACAAAGTAATCCCTGAAAAGGACTCTTGAGGTGTGGATGCGATCGTGGAAGACAGACCCAAATACTGTCCCGACCAACGTCGAAGTCGTCCATTAACCAGCCAATGGGCGACCCGGTCGAGGGCGTAGGAAAATTGCGCAGAAGACAGCAACTAATGGCCCCCCGTGTGGCTTCCAGGGCCCCATTGTGGGGAAAACAAGAATAGACACACTGCCTTTACAAAAGCATGTCGTAGATTCGACTAATTGGGGAGCTTCCTTTGAAGTCGGAGTGCATCTGCCGGAGGGGCAAGGAACCAACAGTCTGTATTCAAGAGAATGAGATCTGTAAAACTGATGCACATGCAACACTCAGGTTCTGGAGCAGGGCTGCAGTTCAGTAATGCACGAGCAACCAGAACTTTCAGCCAGAGTTTATAGCTGGTGAACGCAAAGAAGAAGAAGAAGAAGAAGCAACTAATGGTAGAGACCCTGACTGACTTTCTACCCCACCAGGACATCACACATGCGATAAACACCCGATGACACAAAGTACCACCAGGTGGATGAGGATCGCCGTGGAGAGGTCCCAGAAACCGCGTTCAAACAATTGGCCATATTTATGACCTGCCTATATTGCGGCCCCTGGCTAAAGCCAGAGTAGGGCTTCAAAGAACAAAAAATTTCGTCCTAAAGAGGACGAAACCGGATATGCTTTTATGGCTTTGGTGAGACCCTATTATCCGGCAACAAAGTGAACTCGAAACTAACCAATCAGCACTAAGACGACGGCCCTACACCCAACACACAGAAGACACGGCTCGACAGACACAGTAGGCTAGAACCAAAAACACAAAGAAATACACAATGAAAAAGCAGCAACTTGTTTAATTATGTGTTTTGGTTCCAAGACCGACTCAGACTATAATTAGTAGCATCTCATTGTAAAGGAAAGAACAGTTAATTGTTACGCATACCAAATAATCTTTAAAAACATTGATACCTTTAAGACCAAAAACTTGTTTACAGTACTTTTGGCTCATTCAAAAATCAAAATGTTAAAACAATAAGTGACGGTCTTAGGACGTTTAGTTGCAGAGAGCTGCCACAGCTCGGTCGCTTGCGAGAAACACTAGCGAAAAAATAAACATAAGGACTCCAAAAAAATGGAACAGATTCAGGACCACACTAGAGGGCAACACTACAAAGCTAAGAAAACTCAATCAGACAGAGAATAACCAACGAGGAAAAACCCATCAGGAAGCGGGGAACACAATGGGACACAGACCAGGTGGAGTGGGAAATCTATCTGGTTAGGGACACAAAGCCGTCAACCAGGCACACATTTCACAATCTTAGCTAAATGCTTGGCACAAATAAACCACACCACAAATATAACAGGGTGAACAGGTTGACTTTATAATTTTTTCTAGATTGGACATAGACGATTTAGCTGTTGTAACAGTCGTGTCTTGACTTTTTAATTATTTTCTAGAATGGACATGGACGATTTAGCTGTTCTAACAGCCGTGTCAAATGGTAATTTGTTTTTTTTTTAAACTATCAGAGTGGTATGGTACTTACCCCATCTGAAAACAAAATAAATAATAACATTGACAGCATGTTTTTTAGCTGACATGGTGGTTATCACTCTTGCTCGTGACATGCTAAAGAATATCAAGAGAGGGTGCGCTCCAATCTTTTGTTTTGAGTCTCTGCTGACATCTCGCCTAACATCAATATTGCATTTTCTTGCCAGTCAAACCAGTCATATTTCATAAACCATTGTATTCCTAACATATGCCAAAGCCATACTTCAGGCACTCAAATCTGGAAAATTACCTTGTATACGGACAATACACTGAAAACTAGGCGCTGGATATGGGAGAGTGCCGATAATTATAATTTATAAACAATATAAACTTATCTTGCATGAATGTCAGCAACAGTCACTGGAAGTGCGGGTGATATGACAAAATGAACAAAAGAGGAGAAAACGTGGAAGACTATGCAATACAAATAAGACAATAACTGACCACTATCCTATCTTCAGCTTAAGCTATTGGTTAACGACATGTCCTGGTCTAGCTTTCGCCATAAATGCAATGGCAGTTCGAACTAGACTGATAGCTGACGACAACTGGCAGAGCAGTGACCAACGTCCAGTCCCTCTAGCCTATAGATATGAGCACACAGAACCATAAAATAAACGTTATGCCACGCGGGACTTGCAAGAAAGAAGAGTAGAATAAACTGTAAAGTCTTGCTACTCAATCACAGTGCAGCTCAACAGAAAAACAAATATCTGAATAACTCACCAAACAGTCTGCAGAAGCCATACTGAGAGCTGGCAGAAAGCACACCCAGAGGAACAAGAAAAGATTACATACCCCATTCCTCACGAGAGCTGCATCATTTTAATGAAGATGTGTCAGAAACAAAACGAATGTTGAAGGAGCAGCCGACAGTAGAAAAAAAAAGTGAATAAATACACAACAGCCAAACTGCAAAATAGTTTGAAGTTTGAACAACGGATCAACATCATAGCACACGGCTAGTAACCTATACGTGATCCGTTCGTCTTCTAACTCAAGTCTGAGTCCGAAGAAGCTCAGCACAGTGCACAGGCTCTGTGACACAGGCGAGGATCCTGAAATATTTTCAGGTAGATTGTTTAACACCAAATATTGCCCGGGCAGCGCAGTTAGGTTATTCTTTTCGATTTCCAAATACCAGGGGATTTTTGCACGCCGCCGCCTGCGAAATATAAAGGGAAAGTTTCAAACCTTAACACAAGTAAACTGAAACTGGACTCAATGAAAACAGGCACAATGTTCCAACAGCCACAGACAGCCAGGGTCAAGCTGAAATTTAGAAGAAGCAGTACACCTACTCTTTGCACACTTCCAGGCAAACAGCAACACTGACATAGAATCAGGTGAAAAAAATCGTAGATCTGTGAAGGAGTCAAGGAATTGTTGACAACAGAGACGAATAATTACTGCCCCATTCGCAAAAGCAGAACTCAGCGCTGTCATGAAAGCAATGACAGCAACATTAAGGCTTACAAGTCGAGATAAATAACCACACAAATGTGCACTTCGAGAAGGTGTCCTGGGGTTGATGTCCAGACTTTTAACTCCGTTTGGAAGAAGAAATAGTCCCCCAGCAATGGATGAAGGCTGTCCCTATTTCAGACAGTAGACAGGGAACACCGCTCGCTAAATAAGAAAGCAAGGTTAATAACTACCCACCGATCAGTGTGACCACTGGCAAACTAACAGAGAGTTCGATCCACAACAAACACCTGGAGAGAACTGGAATTTTGGTAGCAGAACAGTGTGGATTCAGAGCCAAAGAGACAAACCGAGGACCAAGTCGCTTACATATTCCAGATGGTAGATTATAAGTGCACAAAAACAAGTGATTTATGTTCGCTAATGACATAGCACATCCTTGTTTAGTTCTCTCTTTGTACCAGCAAGACTGCAATGGAGGCTTGGCGGAGTGGAACAACGAAAAAATTGAGTCACCGAAAAAAAAAAAACACAATTAACAAGACATATTTAAAATCAAAATAAATAAAAAAATGTTACATAAAATGTTCTCCACAACGCGAAAACGTTGGGGAAAGGGGGGGGGGGGGGGGGGCAGTAGTGTCCACTTACAAACTAAACTATTCAAGGGAGACCTACACCGAATATGGTCACTTAGTGCTAGAATATGTCATATCAGCGTGGAGGGAAAAAGCATATGTAACTTTAATTCCCCGGGGCTTTAGCATCAGAGACCCAAGGGGTGGTAACGCAATTATTTAATTTCAGAAGTGTAACACATTAAAACAGGCAATACTAATTTAACTGCCTCGCAACATAGACGTATTATACATGCAAAATGACCAGAGATTGTTGGGGAATAAAAATGAATACTGCTACAACAAATAATTGCGTTTACACAGGTAAAAAAAAAAAAGGTAAAGTCGGGAGATGTGAACCAGCGTCATTGCACACGGTTATAAACTTAAGAGCTCTGCCACCAGTACGGACAGCTGATGACAATTGTCTGCCTGTGTCGCCGTTCGCACGTAACTCTGTAGCTACAGCGACGTTCCCCCATTTACCCCAGAGTGTCAACTCTGGTACCCATGGCTGGGTGAACCCCGTGAGCCGCCAGGTTTCGAACATCGACCGTGTGCTGCAGCGAGTCACAGCTGGATTTGAAAGCCAGCCTCTTATCGATTCAGCTAACGCGGCCCAGCTAGCGTTAGTAATTAAATATTAGTAAATAAACAGACGGGATGTTTACAGAAATTAGTAACATGAAATATACAAATTTCAACTTACCCCCATGCCACTCAAGAAAAACTCACTAAAATATATCTAAACTGAATCACAAGCGAATAGGAACCACTTAGTATTGTATAAGTAAAATATAAAATCAATCTGTGCACTAGATAATGTTCCAGAGAATCCTTTGAAGCGTCATAACAGAGCCCTAATATTTGATAAAGAAAACGGACTTTCCAAATAAGTTAGTTTCTTCACACAAAACAAATTTTATGTAACACTTAATTTGCCTGTAATTTTATAGCTATGGTCCTGAATAATAAGTTGAATATCACTAAAACTGTCACAGAAGAAAATCGCCTTTTCACTAGTATTTATGCTTTTTTGTGTCAGCTGACTTGCTATCATTGTACCTTTCACGTGAGGTACATATTAGATCTATTCCTCATCACAGTTTGACTCTATAATTGATTGAAACACGTCTACTTCGGAATTGTATCGATCTAACTTTGGATAAATCTAATAAACACGTACTTCATTTAAATTTGCGGCGTCCGTGGCTTAGGCGTTGCGAGTCTGAATCGTAATTCAATTGTACCGCGATCGAAACCCGCTGCTAGCTGCGTGGATTTTTATCATGGTATTGGGCGTCGCAGGTCGACGCAGCCTAAAATTGGTACCAGGATGGGCTGTCCTGGGAAAGTAAAGACAGACGGCGTAATGCTGACCACATTACCCATCCAGTCCCGATTGGCCTGTAAAAATATGGGACTCTCTTCCCATATACCCGATGCGCCTAAGGCGTGAAAAGGGATTTTGAATTTGCTTTACTTATTTAAATGTGAGGCTTCCAAGGCCGTAAATCGTCTTAGCATGCATGCAGAATACAGATTGGCGGCCATATTGTTTTCAAACACACACTTAGTAACTAATACACCTAGCTAATATACTATATTTTCGGCTTTTAAACCACGTTTTCAAATAAGCACGCCTGATTTTTTTTTTTTTAACGTATCCAGAAACCATGAGTTGTAAACCCTTTGGCTCGGTACTATGGATATCGCAACCCTTCGGCCTTGATTCCATTATAGGTACCGTTAATCTGGGAGAAATGTGGCTTTTCTGCTTACCCCCGGGAGTGAACTCGGACCACGAGGAGTTCGTCACCCGGCCGCCGCGAAAGTCAGGTTTAACCAACTTCGCTAGAGAGCCTAAGCACGCCTGATATCAGACACATACAAATTCAAAGGAAAGTTGAAAATGAGCGGTTCGCCTTTTTTTTTTTTTTTTACTGGTCAGCGGTTAATTTAACATTATTCATTTGTCACGCGTCGATTAGGCCGCTAAGTTGTAACCAATTAGCGCGTGATGCGGTTCCTGGGACTCAAAGAGGTAAGCTACTTCAGCTACTTTCCGAAAATTACAAAAGTATAAAATGCAAACCTTGGAGATAAGACTAGCAGCCTACGCTTAACAGTAACAGGTCAACACTGTTTGCAGCTGTCGAAACAAAGACAAACTTGCATTACATGGAGGAACATTCCAAGATGCTTAAACTGCACTTTAAGTAGGCCGCACTAGAAAAACATCCATGCATAAAAAACTAATTAAGTCACAGACCACTCGAATAAAAAACATTTTTTTTTTTAATTAAAAAAAATTTAATAAAATTATTTTAAAAAATTACCTTAAAATATACACTGAATTACACATGATTTATAGATTCCTCTTTATGCCCCATTCCCTCCCCATCCGCCCCTCCCTTCCCCCCCCTCCCCCAAAAATCTACTTTCCTCGATAACCCATCATGGAACTGAAAGTGCTTACGACATATTAGAGTCAACACTGATGACATCCGCACTACCAGAGACTCGCTAAGATATAGTTAGTTGCATATCCTTTACAGGACGTTGCAGAACCAGCTTCAGCATTTTTTTTCTGATGTGAATTTTTTTTTTTTTGGGGGGGGGGGTAAATCTACGGCCATTTGTTTGCCATTGCTTTCTGGGCGGTCGGCTTCTCGATACCACTGTCTAAACCAACGCAAAACAGGGCCCGCAGCTGGGATTCAACCCGGCACCCCGGCATTACGAAGCGCGTTCGCAGCGCCTTAGCATTAGACTCTGACATCTATTACATACACAGATCAATATGGGTGTTCGCGGATGGCGCAGCAAAGGAAGTTGTAAGGAATGAAAAGGAATGCACACTGTGCAGACCAGTGGTGCCATAGGAGAGTGCATTCTTCCTAGAAGAAAACACTCCGCCAGTTACAAAGTGAAGGCACTATCGCTGTAGGAAGCAGAATCCAGATTACTTAATGAATACAACAATAGATAGAAGTGGCTAGTGAAACTGACACACGCTCGCTCAGTATTTCAGTCAATTGAAAACGATAAGCAACAACAAGCGTTCAACAAGTTTTGATCTGTGATGAACAGCTTGCGTCATCTGACCAAGCAGACCAAACTCTGCGGATTCTAGGCTACTCCAGTATTAATTTAAATTAAAGAGCACAGTACTTAGCTAACACTGAGATCACTATAGTACAGACAGATCAGATGCACTTATGAGCGAAATAAAAATCAAATGTAATCTGCACTTATGGACAAAATAGAAGAAGCAGATGCGAGACGCACTTATAAGGAATTTAGAACAATCATATGCAAGATGCACTTATGAGCAATAGAGAACAATCCGATGCAAGATGCACTAATGAGCAATACAGGACAAATTAGATGCAAAATGCACTTATCAGCAATATAGAACAATCAGATGCAAGCTGCACTTATCAGCAAAATAGAACAATCAGATGAAGAATGCACTCTGGTGCAAAATAGAACTCAGACTAAGGCAATCAATGGAACCGATTGGAACACTTTCCATCCAGGAAACAGTTACAAGACAACAGGTTAACTACCTCACACAGAAGAATTAGACCATTTGGTTTAGACCGCGAACTAGACCCATCAGACTTCGCAGCCATAAGTAATGTGAAGTTAAGAACGCTTTTTCATGTCTTCTGGCATATTGAATATATATGGACTACACCTTTATTGTATAGACCAATCAGCACTTGGTGGGTGATGTGGTCAGCATCATGCCGGCCGCTTTTACTTCCAGGGCTACACCTGGCACCCACTCATGCCTTGGTCTACCTGTAACCTAAACGGCATTCCAAGCCATTTTAGAAATAAAGACCGGCTCCGTCAGGACTGGAATCCACGACCTTCAGATGCGCAGGCGAACGTCTAGCCGCTACACCTCGGCGACTTCTTCCTCAGCCATAGGTAAAGTAAATGCAAAATTGGAAACTCCAAACTTTGCCCAGGAGGACAGGCACCCAAAAACACTGAAACTGATGCAGATATGTTCTCTACATGCAATACGGAGGGCCCCTGTCTGACCAGTTAGCATTCCGGTGGAAACAAATATGTATGTATAAGTAAGGACATGGGCCAAACAAACGCCTTCATAGAAACGTAGAAACACTGAATGAAAGATTTGAAAACTAAACGTAAAATACGGCAGTCGACTGTTGTTGGTGGGTTTGTTAACTGGTTAAGAAAGCTCTAACACATAAGCCTGGGCTCCTAATTATGGATTTTATTTAGCCTTCACAACATTGTCATTTAGGGGGGCTGCGTCATCTGAAGGTATGGTGTCCGCCTTGAGTGCTAGAGGTCCCCCGTTCAAGCCCCAGCGAAGGCTTGGATTTGTTTATGTGGACTTCTTTTAATTTACAGTGGTCGCTGGTGTAGTGAGACAGGACGCCCCAGTGTATTGTTGCGAACATTAACTAAATGCCCTGGCAGTTGGGAATCAAAAAGAGCAGCCTAACGGCCTCAAACATTGTGATTCATTGTTGTGAAGGCTGGCGCTCCAGCGTAGCTGGGGCGCATAGGACGTCATATGACAATCCACATGCGTGTCCGGTCACGGGTTCGAGTCGTGGGATGGCAGAAAAGCTGCATAATCCCTAGATTGACGGTAAACATGGCACAGAAGCTCAAGGTCTTTGATGCTCACGACACAGAGCCACATGAATATGCTCGTGGTTAAGATATTAGACAGGCTACGGTCTAAATCAGTAATTATAACAATTAAAGAATAACTAAACACACGTTTTATAATCAGTTTTCCCGCCCGTCATGCAGTTAGACTGCAGAGCCTTTATGAGACAGGGAATCAATCCTTCGATAGCTGGATGAAAAGTGTTTCTGTTTTTACGATAACATAGCAAAATCATTACATGCACCTCTTGTTTCGACAGCGGATCTAAATATAGAGACTTTAGTACTGCCCTACACCACACAAATAAAAAGCGAAAAAATATAGACAGTAAAGAGACACACGGGTTTATTTTACTGAGGTTAATTGTCTCACCGAAACATCAGCACAGTAGAATATCGTAATATCTTCTGTTGGATTAAGTTATTATATAGTCACACTATGTCCGGCATTCGACGGATCTAGGATTGTTTTAACAGTGATTTGTTGTATGTGCTTTTGCTAAAGAAAGAAAAATCCTCACGTTCAACCATCATCCCCGAAGGGGAGCTTTAATTACCCCGCAGCTCAGTTCGCAAAGCGGTCAAAACGCTTGCTCAGCCCCCTTGTCCAGTTGCTTGATTAACAACAGCCGGTGAGACATTGATCGCTCGCGTTACACGGCTTGATCTGTGAGCCTTCGCTCGCCTCGTGTATCAAATCGCCATTTCTTTGAAAGCCTAAGTTACTGCTAATGGAGCGCTGAAAGCGCACTGTATCGCGCATACGGAAAAAGGAGGACGGCGTCATTGCTACGCTGTCCGAAACAAAACAAACCCGTAAACTGGGAGCGATCGCTTCAGGGCAGCGGCTCTCTCACGATATCACTGTCGCCACAAGTCTAGATAGGAGTATTATATTAGGCGCTGGGTCCTCAAACTCGTGGATTCCAGGCTCACAGACAGCGAGATCCAGGCACAGGTACAGATATAGAAATCACAATCAGAACAACTGAAATCAGCCACAAAAGCAGCTGATTTCACCACGATAGTCGACAGTCTACCTGCCACAGTCTACCTTGACAAGTAACAGCAGAAACCTGAATTCCACATACCAGAACTACTGCAATGCCCGCGATTTCAGAAGTCGTGGCACACGACTGTGGCCTGCAGCAGCAGTCTCTCGGGCAGGTGCTGCTCTAATCCTCACAATTTCAAGGAATGTCCTCTAGCAAAAATTGCCACCGACTTTAAGATGCCAAACAACAACCGCGAGGGCACCGACTGTTCTGGTGCACTCGGCGCCAGATATATGGGATGTTCGTATCTTCAGCAACGCAGTAAGGCGCTTACAGCAGCTACAATTAAGAACATTCGGTATGCTGAAGCAAGAAATAAATACAAACCGCTCAGGCTTCAAGAAAGTTCAAAACAGCCGAGAAAGCAGTCAACCCAACCACCAAAAGAAAGACAATCAGACAAAGCCTGCACAGCCACAAAGAACTCGGAAATTTTTTAAGAACTCGCCAACCTGAGATCTGAACTCAGAGCATTCTAAAAACTGAAAGTTGACCCTGCAGATGCCACCGATGACATAAAACAGTTGCTAGATCTGATCTCGCAAATTTTAGGCGAAATCAAAATCTCGAAAGAAAACAGACTAGAACAAGCAATACAGCAAGCAAGGTAGATAACAGAAGCTGAACAAACAAAGAAAAACCTCAAAGAAATCAATTCAAATCTTAGACCAGCGCAGGCAGCTGAAGGGACGTGCCCACAGGAAGAATGAGAGAGAGAGAAAGAAAGAGCTGGCTAAAAGAAGCCAGGGAAAGCGCTTACTGAAAAGTCGCCCGGCTGGTTCAACCAAAAGCAGAAGCCGATGCAGCAGAGCTAACAGCCAGAACAGAATGTGTCCTAATGCAGAAAGAAAGAGAATCAGTCAGCAAAGCAGCAAAAGAATCTAATGTCAGTAAGGAAGTCAAAAGCACCGCGACTGAAAAATTAGCGCAGAAACCCATAGTCGACAAATGCACATCCACAAAACAAAAAAAAAAAAAAAAATACACTGGTCAAAGCACCGAAACTCAAAACACACGAGATGAATACAAGGACTTAAAAGAAACCACAGCCGCAGGAGCAGATGGCGATTTCAACGAAGCTGACTCTAGAGGAAAACCACGAAGCGTTGTAAAAAAAGAATGCTCAAGAAGACCATACTAGAACAGGTAGCCGACCACGACGTGGACGAAGCCTACGCCAAACGCCTGTCTAATGAGCACTATGATACACCCCCAGACGGGGGAGCGGGATGGAACCTGCTGGCAACAAACATACAACGGCCCGCAAACTAAGGATTACGACAAAGAATCCCAAATTTCAAAGGAATCCATCACTAAAATGAAGTTTGAAAATGATCTCCTGCGTTCCAGAGCTGCCGTTAGCAAACTGTTAGTTCTTTTCAGGACTTCCAGAGCATTTCTGCCAAGATGAAGAACAACAGCCCAAGCAAAAGCTGTCAAAACCCGCCAAGCCAGGCAACATTATGCATGATACAGCAAAGAAAGTCAAAATAAGGCGAACATGATTGCCATGCATGATACAGCAAAGAAAGTCAAAATAAGGCGAACATGATTGCCATGCATGATACAGCAAAGAAAGTCAAAATAAGGCGAACATGATCGCCATGCATGATACAGCAAAAAAACAAGTCAAAATAAGGCGAACATAATCGCCATGCATGATACAGCAAAAAAAAAAAAAAAAAAACAAAATTAGGCGAACATGATCGCCACCAAGAAACTAAATTCAAACTCAGATAGCCAAAAAACTCCTCTTCAGTACACAGGCCATTAGGCGGTTGAACGCTGGACAGTTTGAATTTTTGTTTTTGTTTCTATGAATCTGAATCCGAATTCGACGCCACGATGAGCCCTGGAAAGGACTACGGCAGTGTTGAAAGCGATGAAAAGAGACAGACCAAAATATTGTCCCGATCGGTGACGAAGTCGTCTACCGGCAAGCTTACGGCAACCCAGTCGCTGATGATGATTTGTGTTACAACATTCTATGTATTTAATTAGTCATTGACGATCATACATAATTCCGACATTTTTTACGAATATGTCACGCAATTTGATAAATTATGAATGTGAACAATGTACATATTTTTAGGTTTATTTTAGATGTAGAAATAATACTGCGAGATATTACACATAAAACAGTTGTTATCATAACCGAAATACTATGCTACGAAACGTGACAACGGATAATATATTTAAATTGAGAAATGCTCGCGGATGACGATTTACTCAGCATGTACAAGTAATATAAAATACCAGTAGATATGCCAAATGTATCTTTAACAGTCAGCACATACAGTCAGTCAATGATTAACATTTACTAAACGGACAACGTGTACCCATACAACTCGACATTCGATAATGCATTAAAAATGTGTATATGTACGGAGCAAATGACCAATACCAAATGTACAAGTCACAATCGGTACCATAATGGAATAATACCATCTATGATTAATGTAGCTTCAAAAAAAAAAAAAAAAATATTCATCTGAAATCGTACATGCAATGATAGGTTTAATTTTAAAAAATGCATTGCATGCTATTCTTTGATTGTAGTAAAACAATGCACATTTATGATGTGAAAAAAAATTCACGTTAGAAGACACTATATAATTATTACAAATTACAGTAAATGTACAGGAATAATGTAACAGGAACATAACAATAATTATCAAAATTGTCACTTGAAAGTACAAAAGCAATATTATGGTGGTGTATCTTAAGGTTTAAAAGATGTACGCATGCGAACAGATAGTGTGCAAAACTACAAAACAATATTATTGATTATTGCTGTAATAATAAAGGAATAGTATAAAATCTACACATTGAGAATAATAGCAAGGGCGTAATCTGGAGAAAAAAAAATCACAAAACACAAAAAATGCACTCGTGAGGCAAAATTCAATGGTTTTAAAGATTGTACTCACAGGAAAAGGTTGGCATTGTTGCCAGAAGACATAGGCAGGTGACTGCAAGCATCATCGTGGTTATTGTGGTCTGCAACGAACAAACATAAATCATCTTGCACATGCGCTACTCAAAAGCGGACACAACAGACGAACATTTAACAGTAAATACGTTTGTTGCACACGTGCAATTAAAAAAAAAGTGCCGCTGTTAAATAATTAGTTTTTTATTATTTGGCAGAATTTGCCGCAATGTAGACCTAATTAAGAACATTAAAAAAACGGAGCGGCAATTTATATATATAACGCATGGGATGTAGTTATTTCAGCACATGTGACATGCAAAGATAATAACAAACCGTAAATGTGAAAAATAACGTATACTTTGATACATAAAATTAAATTAAATGAACCTCTATATTGTGAACATCTTTATTCTAAACAGGAAATTTAGCATACTTACTGAGTTTCAGCTGTTAAAAAAAAAAATCATTTTTGTTTTGTTTTTGCTAGCAAAAGTAAAATGGTTACATGAATGTTCATTTAACAACAAAAATCTAAAAATGCAAAGTTAAGAAAATAAAATATAATGTAAAAAAAAAAAAAAAAAAATGTTAAGCTCTTGTATTAGGGCGACAATAAAATGACATGAATTTAAACAATAATATTGAGAAGAAGACACACAAAATGCAATAATCCTCTAAACCGAAAATATATTTCTTTAAAAAATAATAAAAAACAAGCAATTTAAAACCAATTAATATTTTTCAGCTGCTGTAAAACAAATCAGTCTTTATTTATAGGTAACATTTCTGCAGTAAGTGAAATTAAAATAAATATAATAAACACAGTGAAATGTTATACAATAAGCTTCAATGTAAAGCAATAGCTGAAAACACAACAATATAACAGCCGTGCATTAAAAAAATAATGTTAAGGAGAGATAGTAACGTTCCACTCACCTAAACAAATAACTGTCGGTCGAGCAGGACTTCCGAGAGTACGTCTGTTGAGCTGTGGTCCCGACTGCTGGAGTTCCCTAGGTTATATCGTGTGGTCGGGACAATCGGGGGAAAACAGCGATTACGCTTGATTACCTGAGTTAATCCGTATTGCCTTCGTGTGTGGTGTTGCAGAAATCAGATGACAGCAATGGACAAAGGGCAATAAGTTACTATCTAAACATTCCAACTTCGGCGTTGCAAAACAAGAAACAATGGCAGGGCAACATCTTGACGTGGTGAACAGGGGAGAATCACGCAAACATGGCTCACAATCACAAAGTTAGCACGTGATACTTGCAAATAAAGTATATGTACTGTTTCAAGACAGACCTTGATTTATCATCATCATGTGTATTACGACTTTCGTAGTAATTACACATTGACAACTGTATCTCTTACAGGGTCTATTCTCCTGTGGGTCGCGGGGTCCCATTATAGAGAAAACAAGGAGAGACCCACTTCATCCCTATAAAGCATGCCGTAAGAGTCAACTAATTCGAAGTTTCCTTCAAAATCTGCCTGAGAGACAAGGAACCAACTGTCTACATTTAAATAGCCATATGTGTTATACGGATGTGCACGCAACACTCAAGTTCCCTAACAATACTTAAGACCAGAAGTGGCCAAACCATCTGAAACGCCCCAGAACCCGAACGCACGATCTTCCGATCCGTAGGTGAGCGTCTATCAGCTACACTCACAGCGACTTCCCATTAAAATCTGTAGTTACCAATTTTGCGAGGTAGACAATTTTGAGGGGAGGGGATGTCTGAGTCTGAGGATTTAGTGAGCATGGGTAGTGTTGTCGCCACAGACTGTGCAAGACATAATTTTATGTTTGTTAATGAGATAAGAAGCGAATTGCTAAGCGACAAAGTGACTACCACAAACATCGAGGGAAAACGAAGATAGATTATGCTGTTTAGTTTTAGACGGTGATTTGGTGAACTATGAAAAAAAAAAAAAAAAAACTGAAAACAAAATTCAAAGACCTGAGAGCTATAAAAATGAGCAAGTACGCCATATGCCAAAGTGTATGATGATGATAATTTCATCAACTGCTCTGAACGACACAGCGATCGATACTTGCATACCGGCGCCATTTTGAACACAAGCCACGCCCTCTACCGCCATCTTTGTTGGTCGTTGACAGAAAAGAACAACGAAAACATATAGTGGTAGATACTCCATAGTTTGTGTGTGTTGAAGCACATAACCAGATGAGATTTTCTCAAGTGAACCGTGAAAGAAAGCAACTTCACATCCCAGCTAAGTCGATGTTACTGAGTTGGTTGGGATCGATACTATCGTCCTCACTCACAAGAAATGAAGGATACTTGATAACCCTGTGGTAGCTCTTCAATTACTAACTCGTACTGGACAGTAAGCCACCGTGCTATAGCGGCTAGACGCTCGCCTCTGGCCCGGAAGGTCGTGGGTTCGGATCCATAACAGAGACATACTTTTTTTCAAATAAAAATGCCGTTAGCTCCCGGGTCGACTCTGTCTTAAGCGGACACTAGGTAAAGTCGTGGGAAGTAAAGGTGGCCTGCTTGATGTCGACCACATCATCCAGCGAGTGTCGATCGGTCTATAGAGTATAGATTTAGCCCTATATGCCCACTATGCCTGAATGTTTTTAAAAAGGACCTTTACTTATGGGCCAGAAAATAATACGTTTATTGATGTCACACGTAATGTTGGAAGCCGCAGTGGCGTAGCGGATAGACTCTCGCTTGTCGGTGCGAAGGTTGTGAGCTCGAATCCGATTCAAACGGATTTTTTGTTTTGTTTCCTTTAATGATCATGGCTGGACATAGCCTAAAATTGTTGCCAGCAAAAGTCTGGTAAGTAAGGCAATGGGTGTGGTGTTGACCACTCACTGACCAACTAACCTTTCACTGACCAAATAACCAATCACTGACCACATAACCAATCGATGACCACATAACCAATCAATGACCACATTCCTCTGACCACATAACCAATAACTGACCACATAACCAATCACTGACCACATAGCCTATCGATGACCACATAACTAACCATTGGCCACATAATCAAACTCTGAATAATTACCCAATACTAACCACAAAACCAATCACTAAATACATAAGCAATCACTGACCACAGAACCAATAAGTGACCACAGAACAAGTCACTGACCATCTAACCAATAACTGACCACATAACCAATCACTGACCACATATCCTACCACTGACCACGGGACCAATAACCGTCCAAGAAGCACATCACTGACCACATAACAACTCACTAACCACAGCAGCAATCACTGACCACAGAAGCAATCACTGATTGCAGAACCAATCCCTGACCACAGAAATAATCAACGACCACAGAAGCATTCACTGACCACACAAAGAATCACTGAACACATAACCAATCACTGACCACAGAATGAATAACTGTCCACAGCACCAATCACTGACTACAGAACGAATAACTGGCCACAAAACGAATCACTGACCACAGAACCAATCACTTACCACAGAACCAATCACTGACCACATAACCACCACTGACCACATAACCAACCACTGACCACAGAACCAATCACTGACCACAGAACCAATCATTGACCACATAAACAATCACTGACCACATGTCCAACTACTGACCACAGAACCAATCACTGACCACAGCACCCTTCACTGACCACAGAACCAATCAGTGACCACAGCACCCTTCACTGACCACAGAACCAATTACTGAAAACAGAACCAGTTATGCCTGACTGGTCTATAACATGTAAGTCTAGCATCACATGCCTGATGCACTTCTGGAAACGGGGTTTTTTTTTTTTTACATAAGGTATACCTGTGTACAGACATACAGACGGACGGACTGACCAACAGACAGAAGGACTGACAAAACCACACACAGAAAGACGGATGGACCTACAGACAGACGTTGAGGCAGACGGACATACTGACAGAACGACAGAACCATCGATAAATAGAAAACAGACGGAGAAACAGACAGTAATTGAATAGACTGGCAGACAGACAGAGACAGACAGACAGACAGACAGACAGACAGACAGACAGACAGACAGACAGACAGACAGACAGACAGACAGACAGACAGACAGACAGACAGACAGACAGACAGACAGACAGACAGACAGACAGACAGACAGACAGACAGACAGACAAATAGATAGATAGATAGATAGATAGATAGATAGACAGACAGACAGACAGACAGACAGACAGACAGACAGACAGACAGACAGACAGATAGACAGACAGACAGACAGACAGACAGACAGACAGACAGACAGACAGACAGACAGACAGACAGACAGACAGACAGACAGACAGACAGACAGACAGATAGATAGATAGATAGATAGATAGATAGATAGATAGATAGATAGATAGATAGATAGATAGATAGATAGATAGATAGATAGATAGATAGATAGATAGATAGATAGATAGATAGATAGATAGATAGATAGATAGATAGATAGATAGATAGATAGATAGATAGATAGATAGATAGATAGATAGATAGATAGATAGATAGATAGATAGATAGATAGATAGATAGATACCCTATGCTCCACTAGAAGATGAAAAAAAAGAAAAAGACGACAATTAATGTATGCCCTTTGCCAGGTCGATATTGTATCAATTCATTGTCCATTGATCTTGCCGACGGTAACGTGACAAGCAATGATTGGCTGGTATAGAATCACGTGGGTAGCCACCACCAATGATTGGTTGCGTCGTTTCTTACTGGGATCTTGGTAAACAACACCACCTGGGACCATCTGCGTCTTTGGGTTTCGTGATAGTTGGTACAAGCAACATTCCAAAAAGCAGTCAAGTTGAAAATCGGTAATACCAGAATATAACAGTAACTTGAATAACAAAATGATAGTTATCTGAGGTGGACAAAAGAAAGCTATTGTCAGCAAAAGTATCTACGACCTACAGAAAACTTTGTTTGGACGACATTCCATAGCCAGCAGATGTCTCAACAGCAAACGTTAGAGGTATTACGCTGTTTGCGTAAGCAGCCTTTGCAACTAAAAATAAAACTTATCACGGAGCTGTAGCTTGGAAGTCACTGAGTTCAATTATCTTCTTCGTGTGCTACCGTTCTCTGTTTGACAAATGAAGTTAAACTCAGTTGTATATCCTTTACAAGACGCTCGAGGTCCAACCGCAGCATTTCTTGTGGGGAGTGGGGGGGTCCTAGGCTAATTTACGTCCATGAGTTTGCCACACGTTATGGACGGTCAGCTCTCGATAACACTACAGAAACCAACGCAAGGCGGTCTGCAGTCAAATCGCCATCAATTCTAATTGAACCCGGCACCCCGACAATTACGAAGCGCGTTCTCAACGCCTAAGCCACACATGCTCTTTAACAAAACAAACACTGGTATAAAACTCTGCACCACAAACACTGGTATAAAACACTGCACACCAAACACTGGTATAAAACACTGCACCACAAACACTGGTATAAAACACTGCACCACAAACACTGGTATAAAACACTGCACCACAAACACTGGTATAAAACACTGCACTCAAACACTGGTATAAAACACTGCACCACAAACACTGGTATAAAACACTGCACCACAAACACTGGTATAAAACACTGCACCACAAACACTGGTATAAAACACTGCACTACAAACACTGGTATAAAACACTGCACACCAAACACTGGTATAAAACACTGCACCACAAACACTGGTATAAAACACTGCACCACAAACACTGGTATAAAACACTGCACCACAAACACTGGTATAAAACACTGCACCACAAACACTGGTATAAAACACTGCACTACAAACACTGGTATAAAACACTGCACCACAAACACTGGTATAAAACACTGCACCACAAACACTGTTATAAAACACTGCACCACAAACACTGGTATAAAACACTGCACCACAAACACTGGTATAAAACACTGCACCACAAACACTGGTATAAAACACTGCATCACAAACACTGGTATAAAACACTGCACCACAAACACTTGGATAAAACACTGCACTACATTTCACTGGTATAAAACACTGCACTTTTCAGGAGGTAATTTTTTGTTTTTTGAAGCACCACTCTGGCTTTTGTAAAACACTGCAATATAGGCACTGGCTATAAAAAATGCACCACAAACACTGTATAAAACACTGTACCTCTCCACTGGTATAAAACACCGCATGGTGGCACTTTGTGTCACGGGTATAAAACACTGCACCGCAAACACTGGTATAAAACACTGCACCACAAACACTGGTATAAAACACTGCACCACAAACACTTGAATAAATTACTGGACAAAAAACGCTACAACAAATGTAATATAATTTAATATAATTCTCTGACAAATGAAAAGCGCCTGTAATGTGGTCACAACACATTTTGAAAAAAAGGAGCTGAGTGAAACTTCCTCGTGTGTGATACGGTGCAGAATTATCTATGATGTTGTACCCCTCTGCTCAGCTCAGATTTGAACTCTATACCTTAACCATTGTGCCCCAAATAAACCACCTCAAATTAAAAAAGGCTAATATTTTTCCTAAAACAAATCTCACAACAAAAATTTGAGGAAAGCCCTTATTACTGGATCCTCGTGTATGTGGATTTTAATACGTGGTACATACAATAGAATAGTACTGAGTGACCTTATAGAAGCGACACTGATTGCAGATATTGTTTGCCAAGTCGGTGTTGTGGCCCTATTTTAAAGAAGAAAATAATAGATCTTAAACCTCCACCCTCTTTTTCTTGCAAGAATGTTGCAAAAAGTGAGGGACCAACAATACGCACAACAAATTTGGTACAATCTGTAAAGCGCATGTGACAGGCAGACAGACAGACAGACGGTCAGACAAACAGATAGATAGATAGATAGATAGATAGATAGATAGATAGATAGATAGATAGATAGATAGATAGATAGATAGATAGATAGATAGATAGATAGATAGATAGATAGATAGATAGATAGATAGATAGATAGATAGATAGATAGATAGATAGATAGATAGATAGAACGAACGAACGAACGAACGAACAAACTTTATTTTTAAAGGGTTAAGAATTGGGCTCGCAGGCCCGTCTAACATTCTGCCCTTCGAGGTCTCCCTCCATTCTTACATCATTTCATTCACACATCAAGTGATAGATAGATAGATAGATAGATAGATAGATAGATAGATAGATAGATAGATAGATAGATAGATAGATAGATAGATAGATAGATAGATAGATAGATAGATAGATAGATAGATAGATAGATAGATAGATAGATAGATAGATAGATAGATAGATAGATAGATAGATAGATAGATAGATAGATAGATAGATAGATAGATAGATAGATAGATAGATAGATAGATAGATAGATAGATAGATAGATAGATAGATAGATAGATAGATAGATAGATAGATAGATAGATAGATAGATAGATAGATAGATAGATAGATAGATAGATAGATAGATAGATAGATAGATAGATAGATAGATAGATAGATAGATAGATAGATAGATAGATAGATGGATAGATAGATAGGCTGGTGCATTTGATAACATATCTAGCAACACTCAGTCTTTTCTCCAGAGACAACGCATTCGTGTAACTATGTCTAGACACAAGAGGCGCCCGCCCACTTTCTATGATGTACAAAGACATGATACTGCTTCGACGCAAGTTGACTGAAGGCGGGCATAGCAAGATATTGATCAATGTAGTCTTTGCCGGGGATGCCGAAATTTTAGAAAAAGTGTACCAGTTCTTTATTAGAAAGGTACAATCACACATTACAAGCTACTTATTTTTTTTTTGTGTGTGGGGTAAGGGGTGGGGGGGGGGGGGGGGGGGGGGGGGGGGGTTAAAATAAACCTCTAAAGTGTCTTTAAACATACACACACGCGCGCGCACACACACAAAAACACACAAACACACACACACACACACATATATATATATATATATATATATACATATATATATATATATATATATATATATATATATATATATATATATATATATATGAGTGTGCGTGCGGGCGTGTGTGTGTTTTCTTTGTGCAAACTTTATTCACAAACCCTTTCTTCTTCTTCTTCTTCGCGTTCACCAGCTGTACACTCTGGCGGAAAGTTCTGGTTGATCGTCCACTACTGAACTGCAGTCTTGCTCCATAACCTGAGTGTTGCGTGTGCATCAGTTTTACAGATCTCATTCTCTTGAATACAGACTGTTCCTTGCCTCTCAGGCAGATGCACTCCGACTTCAAAGGAAGCTCCCCAATTAGTCGACTCTCACGACATGCTTTTGGGGAGGCAGTGGGTCTATTCTTGTTTTCCTCTACAATAAGAACCCGGAACCCACACGGGGGACCCTTTCTTTATTGTATGTGTTTATGTTATTCAGCTATTGGCTCCTTCCAAATTGTAACCACCACATGGACTGAATTTACAGTTGCTAATATAGCTATAATGTTTAATTTAATAGCCATGCTAAGTTTATACACCAATGATTAATTTATTGCAACAATCATTGAAATTAAACATTCACTGCATTTATATCCCGTTAAATTGGTTTTACGGGTTTGAAATGCAATAATAAAGCTCAACCTAGGATGAGGGAAAGTATTTTCCCCTTCCGTTTTGATTATATTTGCTGTGAAGTAACAGGTTGTTGTTACGTTAGGTTTTTGACTGAGCTATGTGGTTAAGTTTTATTGTGTTTGTTCATTGGCTGTTTAATTTCTGTGGTTTCCTTATGCCACCCTGTTTTTGTGCTGGTGGTTATTTCTCATTGGCTGCTTGCTTCATTGTGTGCAAGGTCGCCTGCTGTGAGGTTTTTTTTTGCTGTCTTGTTTGAGGAATGCTGTCCCTGATCCTTGATACTATCTCCTAATGCCGCCTGGACTGCATCGATTACGTCCGGTCATCTTTTTTCTTCTCTTTCTGCGTCTGTAATTTTCATATATGTATACACACAGTGGATCCTCGCTTAACGTAAAGCGAAACACTCGTTATGCCAAAAAAATGTCTCATTTAAATTATTGTAAAGTACGATAATTCGTTTATGTCGTAAAAAATACTCACAAAATGCTATGTATAACGTTTATTCAAAGACAATTATAGAAATATTGTTAAGGAGAGGGAATTATCTTCATCTTTTCTTCAAACGGGGAACAACCCACCTGGAATGCGAATTCGATTTGCAGAAAAAAAAAAGTCGAAATAATTATGATACACAGCTAATATTTTTTTTTTTTAACTAGAAAGAGGCCCAGAGACATTTGGTTTTGCCGTCGCTTCAAAATTTGGCAAAAATGCGACACAGCATTACGTTTAAATAAATTTGCAACGCGCATAGCCACTTCCTTATCAATGTAAGATGCAACAGTTTGCCATGCTTTCAGCATTTCTCTTATTTCGCCAGAAGATTGTTGCTTTTCTGTTACCTCCTCCTCCTCCTACGACAAACTCTCCTCCAAAACTTCTTGCTGTGAAACACAATGCAACTCCATAAGCTCTTCGGTGGTCTCTATTTGCTATGCTCTTCTAGAAGCTCTTTGATATCACTATTATCCACCTCTAATCCCATGATAGTGGCCAAAGACACAGTCTCGTTGACTACAGGTTCCACAGGTACTGTCTCGAACTCCTCAAAGTCACAAATCGACAACGCTCTCCGGCCAAAGCTTCTTCCAAGCAGAAGTTAGGGTTCTCTTGGTATCCCCTTCCTCCGCCTTGTCGATCTCTTGAGGCAGGCAACGATGTGGAAGGGCTTGTCTAAAACTCTTTGAGAGTGAGATTGGTCCCTTCAGTCACCTGAAAACTATGTTCAAAGAGTGCTTTAGTGTAGAGCTTCTTACAGTTAGAAATAACTTGCAGGTCCATAGGCTGGAGTAACGGAGTGGTGTTGGGATGCAGAAACTGGATCTTGATGAACTTAAATTCTTTAGAAAAGGTCATCTTGTAGGCCTGGAGGATTCATCTACACATATCACAATATAACACAAGTTTAAAAAAATGTTAGATCACAAGCGACACTACGATACTACTGGAACAAGTGCTAAACACAGACTGATATAACATGCGCACAATTTGGGACTTCCCCTCTCCTCGCCACTCGTTATGCGAAACGTCGCTCGTTAAGCAAGTCCTTTTTTTTTTACAATTTGTTTTGCTCGTTATGCGAATTACTCGTTATGAGAGGTGCTCGTTAAGCGAGTTTTATATATATATATTATATATATATATATATATATATATATACATATATATATATATATATATATATATATATATGTGTGTGTATGTGTGTAAATAATTAAAATTGGTGCCTAGTTGGTTGTGTTCTTATTATACTTGCTTCCATAGCAAGGCGCACACACCATTTGGAGGTGACAGGTTCGATTCCTGGGACCGTAACCTCAGCCTTTG
Source organism: Candidula unifasciata (assembly GCA_905116865.2). Classification (NCBI taxonomy): domain Eukaryota; kingdom Metazoa; phylum Mollusca; class Gastropoda; order Stylommatophora; family Geomitridae; genus Candidula; species Candidula unifasciata. The sequence continues at coordinate 1,157 of CAJHNH020002252.1, read as the reverse complement.
ATTGGTATGTTAGCTAGTGTGTCCTCCTATCTAGGTACTTCTTTCTATGAGTGCCAATCAGCATATCATCTCTTTGTTAATTGTATATCATATATATATATATATATATATATATTATATATATATATATATATATATATATATATATATATATATATATATATATATATATATATATATATATACTTTCATGACACTTCGTATTTCTGATATCTTTCTCCTTTATGCAGCTCGCTTGGCTTAGTCTGTTGCTTTCTCGTGTCGAAGGGGCTGGATATCATTTTTCAGGAGTGTTACATCATTGTTGACCTGTTGTGTTTTTGCTGCAGAGACGCCTTTGTGTGCTTCATATCTCCCGCTTACTTTCTGATGTGAAATGTTTTCCCTGACGGCAGGGGTGGTGACGTCTCTGCATTGTTGTAGATATGGACAGCCTATTTATGCGGCACAGTTCTAGTCGGAACAGTTGGCACCATTCCTTTCCAGGCGGGCTTTTCAGCAATCTGTGTCTTGTTTTGCCAGGTGGCAGTCGCTGAAAGGGTGTGGCTCCGGGCAGTAACGACACATTTCATGCTCACTCTGACAAGAAGTTCTGGAAAGCAAGGCTTTCTGGTACCGGGAATATTGGCAAATTTTCCGGATGTACTGCTCCGGTCTCTGAGGTATCTGATCAAACTAGTCTGTATCTGGGATGTCGTTGCCTTCTTTTGTGATCACTCCAACTGGCGATTGGTTGTGCTTGGAACCGAGCGTCTGTTTTTTGTATTTATGAGTGTTGGATTCTCTTTCTCTTGTAGGATTTCTATGTCACTCATGCGTAAGTTGATCCGTCGTACAATTCAGCACCTTGATGTTTAGGAACCTGCTAATGCGATCATCTCACTGGGTAGCTCTAGTTTCTTCTTGATGTTTTTCTTGATTTCTCCGATCAGTTTTCTGGTTCGACCTGTAGTGTTCATTGTCGCGATCACGAAGTCTCTGATCTACCTCAGCCTTTGCATTTAACCTCTTTCCAAGTAAGTGTTCTACTATATCCATCAGCATCAGCATGGTACTGTGGCAATTGCTGCTTGGCCCACGCCGGTGTGGTCGAGATATATTGTGGTTGGAAATTATTGGCAGGCCAGTCCCGTCCTCTCCAGGTGAGGTTTGGATTG
>CAJHNH020002251.1:0-117647 GCA_905116865.2 Candidula unifasciata | reverse complement strand
AAGAAAAGCATGAGACGTGAACGGAGACGGGAACGAGAGACTGAAGTAAGACAGTCTTGAAGTTCTGCCCTGAATGAGAGAGGACGGCGGATGGAGTGAACGCCTGAGAGAATAAAATGATTTGTGAAGTGAAACGCTATATTTTCAATAAGGTATGATCTGAACGTTTTTCCATACGTTCGGTATGCTCAGCTATTGCAGAGTCCATGAAGTATAGATGGCGGTGGTTCGAGAGGCGATGATAGATGCACTGAAGTGTGTGGGAAGTCCGTTCCGGTCGCGAGAATTAAACAAGCAATACGATCGAGCACGGAAGAAGCATGACTGTACGTTTGTGATAACTGGCGATTCAACGAATATAAAGCAAAGAACTCTAATCTTCGTTCATTGCTGTGTCGTTTCAACTCACGGTTCGTCTGAAAAGCAATGTAAACAATACATTAGCCCTAGATGAGCACATTAACATAAAAACCACAAAAGGACAATAGAAGCTGAACTATTTATTGTTTTTGTGTGTGTTATAAAGTCCAAATACAGTGAAACACTCAGGACTACATAATTTAATCTGTTTCATGGCTGTGTTCAATGTGAATAACTCACATCATGATGAAAACTAATTTTTCCCCATGAAAAAGTTAATGCGATTAATCTTTTATTCAATTCGATGCCCCCACAAAAATCACACTATTATTTTCAAAAAATGATGTTTTTTGTGTTTCATTAATGAGAACATGTGTATGGCACTGCTTGTTTTTTTTTTAAATGCTAGTTATGAAAAACATGTTTACTTCTGACCCATGATGCTACAGTTCATTCATTATCAAGGCCATTAATCGAGCTGGTTAAAATACTCATTCATCATTGTAAACATGAACCTAATCCATTCTAAAAAAGTTATCCAGTGGTAACACGACGAGAGTAGTCTCTCCAGCTCGCACCATGGATTTCACCTTGAATTCAAGGGCAGAAGCCGGACCTCGTATCCTGAAATCTTATATCCAGGTAATTGGTATCCCAAGGTTTTCATTGTATTTTAAAGTCTCATATTATGTACAGGATTATAACCAGTGACAATTAAAAAGAAGTGAAAAAATATATAATCATCTATCAAAAAGATTGCAGCTGCGTGGAGTTGTTTCTGAACAGCTTCATTGCATACTATGGAAATTCCATTGTCTTTCCGTTTGTCGTAAAAACTGTGCTGTGCACATGACTGGTCTCTGTGGTGTGGGTCACAGGTACTTCTGGGGTGATCTGCAATTTGTACTGTTGGTACTGAAAGCTAATGCATCAGATGGTTAGCCATGCTTGAGCGAACATACTGGAGTTGTGTCTGCAAGGTACATTTGTGCCATTCGAAGAGAAGGAATATGATCTAGAAGTGGGGTTGCTGCAGGTACATTTGTGCGTTTGCTGAGAGAGAAGTGATCTAGAAAGTGTTGGCTGCAGGGCTACAATTTGGTGCCGTTTCTGAGTATAGGAATGTGATCTAGAAGAAGTGTTGCGGCAGAAGTAATTTGTTGCGTTCTGAGAGAGGAATGTGATCTAGAAGAGTGTGCTGCTCAAAAATTCCTGAAGTTCATTACGAAGTTTCTTTTGCTGGCTTTGAAGAAATATTCAGCGGTGTTTAATGTTACAGTTGTATTGCTATTACAAGTGCTCCCTTGTCCTGCTGATTGCCTTTTTGGATGGCAACTGTCTGATGAGATACCAAAGTATGTGCAACAGTATTGACATTCTTCTTAAAGACAGTTTGTTTTCGACGGTGGGTTCGGTGTTTCGTAGAGTGCTATGGTCCACACTGTTTCTAGAAGTGCACTGGATCACCCACAAATAACATCCGTACTGTTTTCCATTCACTGAGCAACTGTGGGGAAAAGTGGCCACCACTGTATCATATGAACATATGGTTGGGCATGCATTACTGTGTAGGTGTAGAAGCGAACTGTTTTGTCTATGCTTTTGTGGTAATTAGCTGATCACTCTTATTGCTGTCATTAGCTAAGAGACAGAACATATAATAACGAAACATATTCAGTATTAGATTAAATACAAGAATGCTAACAGAATGAGGATGTATTTAAATAGTTAGATATGGCATTAAAAAAATTTTTAAATAAATTAGAAAATACAATCACAGAAAGTCAATGCAGGTTAGCAGGAATTGCTAGTCCGCTACACATGCAGGGTTGAATGGATACTTGTCCTGAAACAATTTAAAGATATCAATATCCAGAAAATAGATTCTCAGAGGATGGGAGAATAGAATAGCGGAAAATAGAAACACAGATGCCTGAATCGTGAGACCAGTGCACTTACATTTAAACTTGACACAGTTTACATTAAGAGTAGCATAACATTAGTTATGAACTATTAGGAAAGCAGATTATAAAATGTATACATTAATTATCAATGCTCAATGTGCTACCAGTGCCCGGACTTAGACATTATCAAAGGCATAACATGTGTAAAAATTTAAACAATCTGCATAAATTATATACCTGAGCAGAAATGCCGCATACTTCACCACTCGAGACCGACAAAGTAAAAAAATGATATTGATCAGTTAAACCTGTAGAAAACAAACACGATGGTGGGCAAATTTACATATAGAGCACCATCATCTGAGAAAGAAGTTATATGGTTTGGTCATTCTATTCAGAATGCATGCCAGCCACAGCTTACCAATAGAGGCACACCCATAGCCATAAGATCCAAAGTCAAAAAAAGTGAAAAAGTCGAGAGATATGTTGACTTTACTGCACCAGGTATAAAGATCTGAAGATGAAATGCAAAGGTCGACCTCTGTGAGCTGGATGACATTAAAGAGTTTTTAACATCAACTACCCGGAATGAAAGAACAATAAAAAAAAACCAATAACCAATGGCTGCTCAATCAAGCGCAGGATCGCCAAAGAAAACTGATTCCTCACCACGAACAGCTTAGAAGTGAAACTGTGAATGATGATGATGATGATGATGATGAGCATAAAGCAGCAGCTTGAAAATATATTGTTACGTTTCTGTTATTCACCAAGTGTGGACGACCAGTAAAACTTCTATGAGACTCGTGTCTGTTTAGCTGATGAGATTGAAAATGATTGTAGAGTATTGGAATAGTTAGGCTCTAGTGAATTAACAACAATGGCTAAACTGCACAAAAGGAAGTCAGATAAAGGACTTGCTTCAGCAATGCAGGGGACTAAACAGCATGAAGAACACCTGGGTATAGCAGCCTTAGCAAGCAAGAACCTCTGGATCTAGACGCAAGCAACGAAAAAAGCAAGAACCTGTGGTATAGTAGCACCTGCAAGCATCGTAACCTTGTGGTATAGAGCACCCTGCAAGCAAGTAACATGTGGATATAAGACGCTCTGCTAAGCAAAGTACATGTGGTATTATCGACACCTGCAAAGCAAGAACCTGTGGTATAGAAACTGCGAAGCAAGTACCTGTGGTATAGCACCTGCAAGCGCGAGACCTGTGGTTATAGCACCTGCAGAGCAAGGACCTGTGCTATAGCACACCTGCTCAAAGCAAGAAACTGTGGTATAGGCACCTGCGAAGCTAAGAACCTGTAGGTATAGCACCTGCAAAGCCAAAGAACCCTTGTATGGTATAGCACCTGCAAGCAAGTACCTGTGGTATAGCAACCCTGCCAAGCAAGTACAAATGTGGAGATCATGCATTCCCCCTGGCAACTTATAAGGATATGGAGTCGCAAACTATCACTCGTTTTGGAAGATAAAAATCTGAGCCTTTGGACCGAAATGCCTACAAAAAGGTTCTTAAAAATACCGTGGGACTATGAAGAACATCAAACATCAACATCCTGCATGACACCTGAACATGAACAAGAACTGACTTTTGTAAACAGCATCCTTTCTCGAAAGCTGAGGTTATGGTTTGAATGTTTTGAATGAGAATCATACAATTCGCAGCGCTTGGGAAGTCCCAGTAAGCGTCTCAGTCCCCCCATAAGCTGGTGTATTGATTCTACATATCAAGTTATGAAAAAAAAATTTTTGTTGTGCCATAGGCAATCTGGAGAGCATGGTTGATCGAGGGTACAAGTATCTGGAAAATGTGAGGCCAGAATGCAAACTGTCTGCACAGGGTTGGATACAAGACATTGAAGAATGCATTTGAGACTATGAAAGGCACACAGGGCTGGAGGAATGGCGCTAGAATAAAAGAAACAATCTAGATCTGTAAAAAAAAATCTTAATGAGAAGTCGAACTAATCAGCTTCCCAGTAAAAAACTTCAAAAAGATACAATTTAACACTAAGTAAAAAAGCCTCCATCAGCATATAAACACACATGGACAGATTAATTTTTAATTAATAAAAGCAAAACAGATACAAATATGATTTGACCAAAACAGTAATTGCGAAAACAAAAAGACAGATTTCGACAGGCACAAACAATATGGTGATGAAAGCTATATTACAATCAACTGGTAGCACTTCTGGAAGGACTTAATTTAATTTATATTTGCTTTCTTGTGTTTTATTGAAAGGCCCTTTGGCAGCTGGTGATCTTCCCTTTGTTTGTTTAAACCATTGTTGTTGTTTTTCCGTAGGGAGGATGTGGAGGTTTTAGATACCCTAATGTTTGCTACTGAAAGGTGCGATTTGAACCTGATTTATCTTCCTACTTAGTCGTTCACGTACACTGTAAACTTTGGCGAAAAGTTTCTGGTGTTCATCATCACGTTCTGAGCCTTTGGTCGCTGTTACAGAACTTGAATATTGCGTGTACATTCCATTTTACAGATCTGGATTTAGTCATTATGCTGATTGTTTGGTACCTATACGCATAAGGCAGATACACCCAACTTCTAGAGAAACTACTCCTAATTAGTCCCTTTTTACAATATGCAAGCGGCGGCCTGTGGTGAATGAGGTTTCTGGAACCCACATGGTGGAGAACCCTGGCATGTAAACATGTCCTACATGCCTTCTCTGAGTAACAATAAGATGTAAAACAGGGTAATGCTTTCTATTATCTAAAGGACAAAAAAACTGCTTGCCTGGCGAGTGTTATCGCTGATTGCATCAAAATACAGAATAGAAAATGTTGCTGGTGATGTTGTATTCAAGATATTGATGGAGTTCTCTGGAATCGAGATTGTGATGGTTGGACTGATGGCTGTTAGTTAGTGTTGCAGGTGTACTATGTGGAAACACTGCTGGATCATTGCGGTAATTGATGGATCTATGAAAAGAAAAAATTACAAAGCATGATTAGTTTTACAGCCATATATATAGATTTTTATAACTTTTTAATTAATAAAATTGTTGTTGAAGCACTACAAGAACTTGAAGTGATGCACAGGAAAGTGAAATTAGGTGGCTGCAATAAGGCCTTGAAAATCTACGCCGAAGGGAATGTCGAAAAAAGTGCAGCTCACTAAAAAAAAAAAAAATCTAAGAATCCAAAGTCACTTTGTGACTTGCCTTATTCTGCATGTGATAACAAGTGTTATGGTTTCCAGTATGTGAGATTACTGTTTAGATGCACAATATTCTGGACGATGGTATGACTATCTTGCTCTTAGAGGGTTTAATTCAGCTTTAGTCATTTGATAGTACTGTCGTATCAATTGCCATTGTTGTTTATACTGATAAAGGATCTCATCAAGATACATAATGTACTATTTGTTCATATGATAGTTTTGATTTTATTAGAAAGGCTGACCCAGTCCTACTTTGCATTGTTTTAATGATTTTTCATTGAAAAGAAAAATGCAGTTTAGTGGTGGCTATGTGGGCTAACTGTGTCTGGCAAAGAAGACTCAAAATATGAAAAATAAATTATCATTTTTATAGATTTTGAAAACTAGAGGTCAAATAAATGAAGCAGTGTGGGGTCTGGGTTTGAAGTTAGGTTTGTTAAGGTCATAAATGGAGCAGGAGGGGGGGGAGGAGGGAGTCGCCTCTGATGGCTAATAAAATTTAAGATAAAATTTCTTTTTGATCAGAAAAAAAATGAAATAAAACATACACATCATACACAGGGGATTTCAGAATAGCTTCAAGTACATTTTCATAAATGCTTGAATATTAGTTCAAGCCATCGTACTTCTTAATTCTTCAATATTCCGAGGGCTTGAGGTTCCATATTGCTGCCAGAAAAAATAAAAGAAATCAGCCAGCCTCCATTCATGCTCTCTGGTTGGCTTACTTTTTCCAGTTTGGTGACACCAAGTACTTTGCACAGATCAGAGTTTCTGGAGATTATCTGCCTCCATCGTCTTCTGGTCTGTCGCTGCATGGGGTGGTGGGGGGGTGGGGGTTAGTTGTGGCAAGAACATTTGTTTAAAACCAGTGCCTGTGTGAACTTTTGGAACGATGAGGAAAGGTCACCAGCATGCTCTGAAGCAGCCCTTGCTCATGGTGTGGCAGCAACTCTCAAAAGTTAGAATAGCGTCCTTTGTTTAAGCCACGATATAGATCCTAAGCAAGGACCTTCAGTTCACAAAACCACATTGGTCCACCATCGAAAAACATTCCAAGTTAAATTGTGCATCTCACAGTGTCGCACCCATCCACTCAACTTTAGTAGCTGATCGACAAAACTATCTCCATACCAGATACCATATGGACCTGGTACACTTTTAAAAAAAATACCTTAACACAGCCTTGATCTCTCACGCACGCACACAATAATTTTTCTCCATTTCATGGGCACTACAAACATCTGAAGTAGTAGTAGTAGTAGTGGTAATTTTTTTTAAATATCTTGTTCAGCTCTTAGGCTTATAATTGGAATTTATAGTGTTAACTGAGTTCTCAGAGTATTTATTTGTTGTTTTAAATTTGTACATCTTGTAATTATTTATATGACTAAAATGTAATTGGTATTGTTTCACATTTTGCTTTGAGTTGGGATGTAATTATGTTAGAAATTACACTAAGAATAATTAGACAATCTGACTAAACATTGTGTCAAAAGCATGTGTTCTGGCAGCCTGGCACATTTGTGTGTCTTTTTAGTCACTGTGCTCAAGACAGTGAGACAGCAGAGCCATCTATGTCTTTGTGTTCCTCCATTCTTTGCCAGGTAAGATCACCATTCTGACTGATTGTCTTTGCTTTTAGATGCACTGTTCATACTTCTATACATGCACCAGCAAATGTTTAGTGAATTATCCTGGCTCACCACCAGGCAATAACTGTGCACACTTCCCACTTTTAGTCATTTTAGCCAGATTTAAAACAGTCAGCCTTATCCATGACATGTTTCAACATAAGAATATGGTCGGGTTGAGCAGATCTGTATTTGTTTCACATTCTGCCATTGTTTAATGTCTCACTGCTTATCTATCCAAGCTTTCTTTCTTAACCTCGCCATTCTTCAGAAAAGGGGATGGGGTGTACGCAGCTTTTGTGTTTCACGCTTGTTACGCCTAAATCTACTCAAGGCGTCCTGTTCAGTAGTGTCGTACCTGAGAGACTGCACTCTGGGCCTGTTTCTGCGACCTGCCTTGTCCACAAGTATGCAGCAGGGCAGATAATCACTATCATGCCACCCTAGGACACCCCGATCGACACTACGGAGGTGAGCGAAGGCGATGTCAGTCAGTGTCAGGTCAATGGCACTGTCTTCGTGCCTAGCTTGGCTCGCCAGTCAAATGATACAGATGCAGGTTGGTAGATTCCAGCGTATCTTCGAGCTCCTCCCCTTGAGTGTTATATGAGTTTCCCCATGAGTTCTTTTGGCACTGAAATCTCCACATGAAATTGGCGTTCCGTTTTAAAGAGGCTCTTCTAACAGTTGTAAGAGAAGGTATTGACTCTGTAAATTGCTGTGTTTCCCCACGGCAATACTAACTTATTCTTTGTATGGCTGTGTCTACCCACATCCAGACCACTTGACATTGCCAGAACACCTCAACTTTCTGGTGAGGATGTTATTTATGAACCAATTCTCCTTGATGTTCAGGTCATGCAGGATGTCAGTGTTTTCCTTTCTTCTTAGTCCACAGCATTGCTTAGAATGTATCTATAGATTATTTCTGTTCAAAAGCTCCCATTATTTCTTTTTTAAAGCCTGATGTGAGAGTCCATGACTCACATCCATAATTTACCATAGGATGCATGATCTCACAATCTTAACTTTCCTGCAGGTCCATTGGTTTTTCATCAAGACACCTAAGTGTAGAAAAACAAATAACTTGCCCTTGATGCGAGCGGAAATGTAACTGCTGTAATCTTGGTTACAGTGCGAAGAAAGCGTAAGAGTTCCAAGGTAATTGTCCGTGGTATAGCAAAGGCATGGACACAGACCAGACAGCCAGGATAGAGACATTCTTTTTCTTCCAGCCAGATCGAAAGGCGCCATGAGAAGGAACTGGTTCACGATTCACAACATTCATGACGTTTGTTTACATGGGCAGAGTGACTGCCATTAAGCATATATAGCAGCAATTTTGTGGGACAACTGCAGTTAACATCGATCCAAAGTGGAGCTGGTCTTAACAGGGATTCAATGCACATCAGGCGAAAAAACACCCATTTTATGACCACGATGGCCTGCCTAATTCCAGATAGAGTAAAGAAGATAAAATGTTGAATTAAGAATTTTATCTTCATTACCATGTCTGGAATTAGGCAGGCCATCCTGGTCATAAAATGGATGTCTATTGAGACAGAAGCATCAACAGAAAAGGGGGTGTGTGGGGGGGGGGGGGGGGGGGGGGTACTTCAACGACGTCTCCAGTTGTGGGCGCTTCTGGTTCGGGTTTATTCTACTTAGAGTAATAATTACACATTAGTATCTAAATAGTGCACTGTCACAAATACACGTATTTACAAGAATTTAGTTAAAAATATGGCACACACGGGGTAGCAAAATATGTGTGCCGTTCGCCAGGCAAGTATTTCTCTGCCTTTCACTTAAGTTAAAAAGTGTATACGTTATTTGTGCTAATTAAAATATTTGCCAACATTAATGCCAGTAATGTTTACGTTAAGACTTATTAGTTATATGAGGTACTGACTGTTGGATGTCAGTTCGTCATGTTATTAAATGCCTAACAATGAACATAGGTGTCAACATAACATTAAAAAGGTTAGTTGCGTATCCTTTACGGACGTTGCAGAACCAACCCCAGCAGCCCCTGGCTGTTGTGTGGTTTCTCTAAGCAAATTTACGTCTAGTAGTTTGCCATTTCTTTCTGGGCGGTCGGCTTTCTTGATACCACTGTCGAAACCAACGCAATGCATTGCCCGCAGCTGGAATCGAACCCGGCACCCCAGCGATACGAAGCGTTCGCATCGACTTAGCCACAAAGCCGACCAACATATCATAACATAATTATTAAAGGGATCTATTTTATTTTTGGTGTAAACTTTCCACCTACTAGTAATACTTGGTGTCCTTGGCACAACAGAGTCAACGGGTGTATTTGCAAACGATTCTTGGCTGGGGCGTCCCAGAGGAGTCGACGCGGTTGACGAAGTCACGTAGAGAGAAGGTGAATCAATCATCCAATTCAAAGACATTTCTGTGTGCTTCTGCATAAACCATGTGTCAAAAATATGGGCTAGCCAAAATATGTTTTAAATTCTTTTTTCACGCGTACACAAATTAAAGTCAGTTGATCATACATGTGTATACACTACAACAACAACTATGTGGACATTAGACATTACTCTTTTAACAAGCGCGCGAATTTGTGTCGTCTGCTGCATAACCTGCCGGAACCGGATGTGAACTTGGCAAGTTTGTTGTGTCTGTTTATTTTGGATAGCGGCGTTGAACGGTGAAATTACAATATTTTCCAGAATTTATTAGAGAAATAACGATACGGCATAGGTAAGTGAATATAGTGAGTATTCTAAATGTAATAACTGTGGTACTTCGTTAAAGCTTGTAAGTTACGACTGTTTACAAATACCATCGTCAGAATCTAGGGAATGTGATCGTGACCGTGAGTTCTCTTCAGAAGTTGTGCACGGCATATAATTAATAAAGTAAAGAAAAGGACCATTTTCTACGCCTTTCAGGGGTATTGCGTATATAGGGCTAGAACTATCTATATTTTATAGACAAAACGGCACTTGGTGGGTGATGTGGTCATCATCGAGCCGGCCGCCTTTACTTTCCATGACTGTACCTGGTACCCGCTCTAGTCTGCGTCGACCAGTGTTGCCACTTTTCTTTGACAAAAAATATCCAAAACGGTGTCAAAAAATATCTAAAAAGATCTAAATCTGCGTGGAAAAGATCTAGAAAAAATATCCATATTGAAAAAGTCAACAATTACATAGCTTTTGTTATGACTTACCCTACATAATCATGTCCTCACCTTCACTGATGTCTACCTCACAAGATCCACAGGATAAACTAAGCTTGGATAATGAAGTTGAAGCTTCAGATCCAAAATGACCCTGGTATGCTTTAGCTGTTCAAATTTCTTTATAAGTGGAACAGTAGGCTTATTTCTCTAGTCTCATCAGGCCGAATTTTAATGACACGATAGCATTTAAGAGATCAAATTTCATCCTGTTTTTTAAGGTTAGATTTGATACAATTCCTAGCACTAAAAACTCTTTCTACGTCAGCATTTGAGTGAGGTAGTATCATGGCACTTTAAAGAGCTTACAGAATGGACTGTTTGATGAGGCATCTTTAAATTGTCTCACTTTACTCCAAAACGCTTTAGTTTCTGTTTTGTTTGTCCATTCAGCTAACTTTATTTTGGTTAACTGATATTCTGCTTCCGCGACACTATTATCAGTAGCCCCTAAACATTTCATAACTTTACAACATTTAGGTATGTCCTTTATTGGCTGAAGAATGTTGCTCACAGAAAAAAGTGAAATATTTTTCAAAACATCTAGATTTTCAGGAAGTCTCTGCTTCAGTTGCTTCAATAATGAGATAAGGAAATCTTGACAGCGTTTTCTTAAGTTGTTCACTTCATTCTCTGTTAACAGTCCTTTTGTTTTTAAATCATCAATTTTTTTTTCGATTTAATATCCAAGGTGTGGCTTAGGAGCCAAATAGCTCTTTATAGTGCAAGTGAGCAAATCAGCTTTAGAAGTTGGCAACACCAGTCTTTCACCGAGTGAAATAGCAAGGTGAGATCATCAAGTAATTTAACTTTATCAACAAGTTTAGATTCGAACAGTTTATTAACTTTTTGCACTTCCTTTAGAATAGGTTATAAAAAGAGAATGAATGACAAATTTTTTTCATCACTGTACATTCCATATAGTATTTTAGCTGTGTAGCACTTTTCACTTTGTCTTGTTATTTCAAAGTGTGTCTTCAACTTCAGCCATTGCTTCATAATTCTTTCAACAGCTGGTTAACTTGATAACCATCTAGTTTTGCAATCTGACAGAATTTTCGGTGGTGTGGAACCATCATTCAAGGCTTATATAATTGCTGTTGTCTGACAAATGATTTGGAAAAAAAGTAAAGTGTTTCAGCAATAAGGTATTCAAAATTCCTTGATAAATATTTAGATGAAGCATGTGATAATGCAAGCTGCAATGAATGATGCATACATTTTATAAGTATTAACGATGAGTTAGCTTGCTTCAACTTGGCATAAACGCCATTGTTTATACCAACCATTACTGAGGCATTATCAGTACCAATTACAGCCAAATTCTTCAAGCCTAACTGTTTGCTGATTAAAAGGTCCTTCAGATCGTAAACTATACTTTCTACATCACACTTTTCAAATTGAACTAGTCCAAGATTTTTTACAAATCGATTAAATGGTCACAGTTTGAAATTGCGCAGTGACAAATTAAAAACATTGCGACTGATACTTCAACTTTTGATGATTCATTTATCAGTATAGTTCTGAAAACAGATGTCAGCGGTGTAATATCTTTAAATGAAACTGCAGTTTTATGCTTTTTTAGTCTCTGCATGACTCTTTGAGTTTTGTATTTTCGCTTTAATTTCACTCTTGCAGTACTTACAACAAGCTTTGGTCATATCCCCAGTTTTTAATTTTGTCATCATGCAACCACTCTTTCCAAATTTTTTGCTCATACTTTACTTTTGGCATGTTGAAAGGTTTTTTCAAAGTGAAAGCCACATAAGAAGGTGAGCAATTATTTTTTTTTAAATCACATAAAAAAGAAACGCAAAGTCAGCACAGTGAGGATACGGTTGAAACAAAGCTAGTATGATTTACGCGCGTTTTTATTAATCAGTACCGGGACTGCAAGATATTTGTGCGTTGACCCAGTGAGAGTTCAAAGTTCAAGTAATGGCAGTTGTCACAATGTACGTGCCAGACCAAAACAAAAATATTGTAGTAAATATTTTACACAGTAATTATTAAATTGACAATGAAAGAGAAAAAAATCTATAAAATATCTAACTCCATATGAAAAGATTCTAGAAAAATATTTACGATCTAAACGTCAAAAACAGTATCTAAATGCAATGAAAGAGATCTAAATTTGGATATAAAAGATCCAAAGTGGCAACACTGGGGTCGACCTAGGAGCGAAGTTCTTTTTTGAATGAAATCCGGCTCTCGTCAGCAGTGTTGCAACTCTCCTTTGACAAAAAAACATCCAAAACGGAGTCAAACAAATATCGAAAAACATCTAAATGTGTGTGGAAAACATCTAGAAGAACATCCAAATTAAAAGAGTCACAAATTACAGCTATTGATATGACTTATCCTATAAAATCATGTCCTCATCTTCACTTATGTGTGCCTCACACAATCCACAAGATAAACTTAGCTTGGATGATAAAGTTGAAGCTTCAGATCCAAAATAACTGGTATGCTTTAGATGTTCCATTTATTTTAATACACCATCAGGGAGCTGATAAGTGGAACAGCATTTTCCTACTCTCATCAGGCCTAATTTTATTGTCAAGATTTGATATAATTCATAGCACTGAAAACTCTTTCTACGTTGGCATTTGAGTGGGGTAGTATCAGAACTGTCAGTGGTGTGGAACCATCATTTAAGGCTGTATGTAATGTATTGTATTGCTGTTGTACATATGCTTCATAGACTATACAAAAGCATTTGACTGTGAATGAAGCATGAAGAAGTAATCAAACTGTTAGAAAAATTAAACATTGATGGGAAAGATCTACGAATAATAAAGAATATGTATTGGCAGCAAACAGCAGCTATAAGAATTAACAACTGTTTAGGTACATTTCAAAGCATAAAGAGGGGCGTACGACAAGGATTTGTTTTCAATATACAGAGAATATACAGTGAGAGCTTTAATTGATATGCCCGGAATTGTGGTTGGTTGGCACAATATAAACAATTTACGTTATGCTGATGACACAGTCTTGATAGCAACAAGTCAGAAATAACTGCAGGAAATGATAGAAATTGTGGTGTTAGAAAGTGGAAGAATGGGCCTCAGTTTGAATAATGGGAAGACAGAAGTAATGGTGGTATCAAAGAAACGAATTATTCCTAAGTGTGTAATAAAAGTTAATGGTGTTATTTTAGGACAAGTACAGAAATTTAAGTATCTAGGCACATGGATAACATCAGATGGAAGATGCATAACTGAGATAAGAAATAGAATAGGACAGGCAAAAACTGCATTTTATAAAATAAAAAACATCTTGTGCAACATATCCTTGTCATTGAGAGTTAGAAAAAGAATTTTTGCTTGCTACATACATCCAGTTTTAACATATGACTGTGAATCCTGGACAATCGGTAGGCAGGCCAAACAATTTCTGGAGGCCTCGGAGATGTGGTTTTACAGAAGAATGCTTAGAATACCTTGGACAGCCAAAAAGAGCAACCAAGAGGTTTTGAAAGAGGCGGGAGCCCGAAGACAACTTATCACAGACATCAGAAGGAGACAGTCATCATTTTTCAGCCATGTTATGAGAAGAGGGAAAATAGAACATGTTGTGACCACTGGAAAGATATGTGGAAGGAGAGATAGAGGAAGACAACGAGAGAAGATGCTTGACAGTCTTGTTGCATGGCATGGAGGTGTGTCGGCACACGAACTGATACATGCTGCAAGAGATCGCAGATTGTGGAGAGGCATGATCGCCCACGCCAGTTGGCAAGGCACCTGATGATGATGATGATGATTGCTGTTGTCTGACAAATGATTCGGAAAACCAGTTATATGTTTCAGCAATAAGGTATTCCAAATTCCTTGGTAAACATTCAAATGAAGCATGTGATAATGCTAGCTGCAATTAATAACACATACATTTTATAAGTATTAATGATGGGATAGCTTCCTTCAACTTGGCATAAACGCCATTGTTTATACCAACCATCATCGAGGCATTATCGGTACAAATTGCAGCCAAATTCTTCAAGTCTAGCTTTGCTGTTTAAAAGTTTCTTCAGTTCCTGAACTATACTTTCTGCATCACACATTTTAATTTAAACTAGTCCAAGATATGTAGAAACTACTTTGTCTGTATTGTTGCTGTAATACATAATGGGCCGTGTTAGCGCTGTCGATAAGAAGCTCGCTTTCTAATCCAGCTGTAACTCGCTGCAGCCACTGTCGGTGTTCGAAACTGGGCGGCTACCGGGGTTCACCCAGCCTCTAGGAAATGGGTACCAGAGTGATACTCTGGGGTAAATGGAGGACCGTCGCTGTAGCTACAGAGTTACGTGCAAACGGCGACACAGGCGGACAATTCTTATCAGCTGTCCGTACTGGTGGCAGAGCACTTATGGTTTATAACCGTGTGCAATGACACTGGTTCACATCTACCAAATTTACCTTTACCTTTTACACACACACAAGCACTTTCAGTACAGAAATATCAATTGATTCGTCTAATAATAAACTAAATAATTATTTTTAGAAATATCACTGACCAAATCTTTTTGGAAGTGAGAAAATAAAGTATTTCTTATAATATGTGTACACTTGCTGCGATGCATTTTCACATCATCCATAACTTTACTGTCAGAAATAGTATTTTTAAACAAATCAATTAAATGGTCACAGTTTGAAATTGCACAATGACAACTTTAAAACATTGCGACCGATCCTTCAACTTTTGATGATTCATTTATCAGTGTAGTAATGAAAACAGATGTCAGCGGTGTAATATCTTTGAATGGAACTGCAGTTTTATGCTTTTTAGTTTCTGCATGACTCTTTTAGTCTTGTATTTTTGCAATAATTTCACACTTGCAGTACTTACAACGAGCCTTGGTCATATCCCCAGGAACTGCCATCACTCAGTCTTTAATTTTGTTATCATGCAACCACTCTTTCAGAAATTTTTGCTCATACTTTACTTTTGGCATGTTAAACAGTTTTTTCAAAGTGAAAGCCACATATGAAGGTGAGCAATCATTTTTTTTAAAATCACACGAAAAAGAAACTAAAAGTCAGCATAGTGAGGATACGGTTGAAACAAAGTTAGAATGATTTACGCACGCTTTTAATTAATCAGTACCGGGGCTGCCAGATATTTGAGCGTTGACCCCAGCGAGAGTTCAGAGTTTAAGTAATCGCAATTGTCACAATGTACATGCAAAAATATTGTAGCAATTATATTTTACACACAAAAAAAATATTAAACTAATACTGACAGAAAAAAAAATCTTTTTCTAAATCCAAATGAAAAACATCTAGAAAAATCATCTACTATTTAAATGTAAAAAACACCATCTGAATGCAAGGGAAAACTTTTTAATCTGGATGTAAAACATCCAAAGTGGCAACACTGCTAGTCAGGAACTGAACTCACGACCTTCCTATCCGCAGCCGAGCGTCTGGCGTATCGTTATCATAGATAAAAATTGAGCATTTAATATAATTCGGTTGATAAATTTAGATAGGTAAGTAAGGAAGTGACTGAATAGTACATATATGTTAACAGTGTCTTTCTAGTATTAGTTTTTAATATATAAATTAACCAGCTGTTATTTTTATGATGATGTTGTTGTTGAGTGATTTTCTCGAGGAATTCGCTAGTTGCTAAAACAAAGTGGATACCAGAATGTTAGCGATATGGGTGGTAGAGAATAAAGTGAAGATTATCATGGTAATGATAACAAAGACACCTTGACTTGTTTTAAAATCACTAAAGGAAACGTTATATGGTCTCTTTTCATGCCATTAAATGTTATTAGGTATATGGTGCTAACCCCATATTTTAAGACTAATGGCCATTCAGTAAGTTATGTGGTCAGTATCTTGCCAACCACCTTTACTTCCTGGAAATGAACAAAATCCTACCCTTGAAGGAAATCTTTGGGCTCTCGTCTGAATTTCTACCCTGGCAATATGGCGGCCAAACAAATACCCTAAAAGGGCCTTAGTCCTGAAAAATGAGGATGTCTGACTTCCTGCCGAGGAACAAATCGCAGCAAAACTAGGATCCGCTGAATAACGAAACAAATTCTCTAACAGGGTCTCAGCGATATGTTAATTGCGGACCTGTTTCTGTGACTATGCCTCATCGCTGACAGTATCCCCCGCACTGCTATGTGCGGTGCCGATGGCGATCTAAACTAGATAGCTGGGACTCACGAGCAGCAGCTACCGCATCTCCTGCGACTTCCTTCAATTTATTTGCTCGTGAGTCCCGGGCATCTAGTTTACCCTAGCTCAATGTGTGCCACGAGGGGATCTTTCTAACTGATGCCAAGGCTACAAGTATTTGACAGAAAAAGCATCTTTGAAGACTTAATGCAACAACTGATTCACATGGGCTTTTTAGCAGGAAAATCTTTCTTTGGCTTGGAATGCAATGAAGTGCCAGTTAGACAGTGTAGTTAAATTGTGACTGAACTTATCAGGATGCTTACAAACTGATTAAAAATTATATTCAAGAAAGGTGGCTGGATAGCCACACCAGTTGTTCTTCCCAAGACTTACTTCATCTCTCTTTAGAGTGGAGGATGAATTAACTTGAGAATAAAGTCACATCTAACTAACTTCACCAACATATGTTAGCGTATTGGATGTAGCAAACTTAGAGTTTTGTCCTTTCAACTTGACACATGAAAATGTTGAGCATAGGTTCCAGTACTAAAAACTATGCTGCTAAAAGAAAGGTCATCTGACATTTTTCCACCTCAATCAAGACAAAGCTACATGGTACACAGAGAGATTTACACTGCCTGATAACTTAGATCAATGCTACTTGTCTGATTAAAGTATTTTAACAGAAGGATTGACGAAGATGGAAACAAATATGACATCAGCAATAATGACAGATGGTTAATTTTTAGTTTTTGCAATTTCTTGTATCTATTATTAATGAAAACAGGTGCTTTCTCCACAGTGAAGACTGGCTGCAGTGGATCTCCGTCATTCTGCCTCTTTCATATTATTTACTCTATCAGACCGCTGTTCAACCATTTCTTGATTTCCTTTCACTTGTATATATGTCTACCCTTTCTTACGCTCTTTCAGCTGTCCTTTAATCATTATTAGAAATTTAAAACATATATTAGACTATTTATCATTCATTTTAAAATACACTATATCACAGTGAAACCTTGTCATGAAACATGAAACTCGTGCTTATATTTCAAAGGGTATTTAATCGTTAGAAAAAAAAATAGAACATTGCCTTCTTCATGCTGAATGAAACAACATTTGGTGAGGATGACAAAGAAAGCAGCACATGTCATTGAAAAAGATTTGCCTGAAGAAATTCCTTCTCAAGGTAAACTGTGTACATGTTATTAACTAGTAATGTGGATAAATGGCTATCATGTTGTAAGCCAGGGAATCCTGAAGTTTAACTTAGAGAGAAAGTTATATTTAGAGGAATCCAAAGCTGCCAAGATTAACATGTTTGAAAGCTGTAATAAATATTCTCCATGTGGGTTCCAAGACCCTGTAGTGGAAAGGGGTGGGGGAGGGTTGTCTGGGTCACTGCTGCCCTAACAAACATGTCATAAAAGTAGGCTAATTTTGTGTATTTATGTGTGTCCTTTAAATCGGAGTGCATCTGCCTAAAGGTCAAGGAACCAACAGTCTGCATGCAAGTAAGCCAGATGTGTAAAATAGATGTGCTCGCAAAACTCAAGTTCTGGAACATGGAACAAGCTTAAAGTCGAGAAGTGGGCAGACAACCAGGAATTTTAACAGGCCTTTACAGCTGCTGAAAGCGAAGAAGAAGAAGAAATAAATAAATATGAATATTTTTTTTCAAAATATATATTTATCACTGTGAAATTAGAACATGAACAAACAATTTGCATAAAGGTTGAGTACATAGGAGAGGTGAATGTTGCAAATAGAGGACAGTGGGTGTTAGACACTAATTAATGCAATTCACACGTCAAGATAAGACATTTATCACACATCAGAATAACTGTTAACACACACCAAGATTACACAGTTATCAAACATCAAGATTACAGTTATCATTGGAGGTTAAAAAAAATTACTGCATGTACATTAGAGCAGTTTTAACAGATGTCTGTAAATTCTCATCAATGGTAAAAAAAGCAGAAATTCCATTTTTCTTGGAAAGGTGTGGGTTTACAGCAGATTAAAAAAGTCAATATCAGTTATGCAAATATTTTCAAAGGAGCTAAGACACATTTACAGTTTGTCCAAAACATTTTCATAAAAAAGATAGTCATATTTTTTAAAACCAAATTATGAGAAGAAAAACCTAAACTAGAACTTGAAAAAAGTTAGAAAAAAGAGAGAGACAGAGAGAGAGAGAGAGAGAGAGAGAGAGAGAGAGAGAGAGAAGGCTGTGACAGCCTATTATAACATAGAAAGGGGTCAACCCCAAAATTGCTGCATAGTGTTATAAATCGTAAGATCTGAAGATGATGACCATATAGCAGAAAATGTGGAACCTCATCACAGAGAGGCAAAGTATATTTATCTCTAGTCAATAAGAAAGAAAATATTAGGCCTGAACTCTGCATTATGACTACCCAGTTAGTCAGAACCTGCATGGCATACATCGACAGTGGTAGTAAGTGCCATCAAGATAGCTTTATTTAATGGATAACAGTTGTGTGTATAACTTTGTGTAAGTCATAGTTTTGGAATTCCATACATAGAGATTATATGCCTTTCTTACATTTTAATTTGTGTTTGTAGAGCCCCATGACGGTAATTGTGATTCTTATGGGCAGAAGGATCAGGACAAAGTGGCAAATTCCAAACGGTATGTCTTGGTCTGGTTGTTCATTCTTTGCCCTTACACTTGTTTTTTTCTCCCTATCTAACTGTCTTTCTGGATTTTTTTAACTTCTTGATCTAATCAAATAATAGTTGTAAAAAAGATTTGTTCACAATTCTAGTTGTCAGTACATGGAAGTCGCTGTGGCGTTGGCGGCTGTGGATCGGAAGGTAGTGAGTTCGCGTTCTGAAGATGCCGGACTTTTTGTATAGTCACTTGTTCCTTTTCTATTGAAACAAAAGCTGAGGAAAAGGCACTGGCAAGGAAATAAAAAATTGTAATAATATAACTAGAATATCTTTGCAATAGAACCCCCAGAGCCAAAGAAATAAAGGGAGAAACAAAATATGAAGAAGAAAATTAGAAATTAAGATGAATAAGCAGGGAAGATGTAGGTTGAACTGCAGGGGAGGACAGAGGTTAGGGCAATAGGCAATAGAGCAGCCGTTCTCAACCTGTGGGTCGTGACCCTTTCACAGGGGTCGCCTAAGACCATTGAAAAACACATATTCGTTGAAGTTATGAAATAACAATGACAATAATTGTATCGTTAGGGGTCACTACAACATGAGGAACTGTATTAAAGGATAGCTGAATTAAGAATTTTGAGAACCACTGCAATAGAGGATAGAAAGGACAGATGAAGAAAGTTCCTACTTTACATGTTTATCGTCATCAGTTCTCGTTATGCCTTGTGGCACATGAGGCTTCAGAGAGGACTTTCCATGCTTTCCTGTCCTGTGCAATCTTCAGTGCAGTTTTCCATGTCAAAGATGCCACACACACTCAGGTCACTTTCCATCGTTCGTCTCCATGTTGTTTTTGGGCGCCCCTGTTTTCTCTTTCCCTCTGGTGTCCATGTGAGAGCTGTTTTGGCAGGTATATCAGAAGTCATTCTCATAATGTGGCCAAGCCATTTCCATCTTCTCTTGGTAATCATACTGTCTAAAGTTTCTTGGTTTGTGGCTTGAAGTAGTTTAGTGTTTGAGATTGTATCTGGCCAGAAAATTTTGATAATTCTATGTAGACGTGTGGTGGAAGGTGGACAGCTTGTGTGCATCCTTTTTGGTCATTCTCCAGCATTCGGCTCCATAAAGAAGAACTGGCAAAATGATGCTCTTGTAGAGTCGGAGTTTCGTTCCTCTGCAGTAATTGTTGGATTTCCAGATTTGCCTCATCCTTCCAAAAGCAGCTCTAGCTTTGTTCAGACGTGACTATATGTCTTCCTCTGTCCCTCCCAGTAGGGACACCACACTGCCAAGATATGTGAAATGTTCTACATTTTCAAGTGATTGGTTATTTATGGTCACTGGTTGTTGGTTTGGACTGTTTGTCATGATCTTAGTTTTCTTTGTATTTAATCTCAGTCCCACCATTTCAGCTGTGCAGTTTTGTCTGTTACTTTTCTCTTGTATATGTTCATGTTTATGTGACAGGAGTGCTATATCATCTGCAAAATCAAGGTCCTTAAGCATGGTGAATGGAGTCCATCGTATGCCTCTCAATGTCCTGTCTACGGTGTTCTTTAGTATCCAATCAATCACAAGGTTGAAGAGGAGAGATGACATAACACATCCCTGTCTTACACCCGTCTTTACTGGGAAAGATGTATTGTAATTTTTTATACTGCAGGAAAAGTCTTTATAGAAGAGAGCAATTATGTTGACTATTTTTTTCTGGAATTCCATAATGTCGTAAAATTTTCCACAGACCGTCTCTATGGACGCTGTCAAAAGCTTTCTCAAAGTCCACAAAATTAAAATATATACTTCTCTGCCATTCATTGCATTGTTCTAAATTTACATGTTTATGATATGGTGTTAAGTGCAAATTTTCCTTCACCAGGCAGCAAACAAAAGGCAGTATGGTCGACCACAGATATATACTGAATGGAAACTAACCCTCCATTGTATCCATCATCTTTTCCATAGCATGTTTATTGTTGTATTTACTGTTGTTGTGCGCGTTCTTCTTTTCTAAAACCGGATTGTGTTTAACTGATAATTGCTTCTCTTAGTGAGTTAATTTATTAATTCAGTGAGTCAGGCATGGGCTGCTCCACAGTGAGGGTTTTCTGCAGTTGATCATTACCATTGTCTTTCATTCTAGTAGTATGCCTGAATTTACTGCAATTTACCTGTTTCATGATTTTATTTTCACACTTGTAGCACTGGTCGCCTCTTGCTCGCTGCTGTTGAATGTGTTCAATAGTACAGTTTTTTAAAAAAGTGTCATGCCTTTTGATTTGATTCTAACAGTCCCCTCCCCTCCCCCTGCCCTACCCCTCACCCGCCCTTAAATTTTGTAAGAAAAAAAAACAAAAAATTATGTAAATCCTACTGATTGGCAAAAAAGTTCATATGTCTGTATCCATCGGCCCACTTGCCCGAGTGGTGGGACCAAACAGGTGAAGCCATTCCTGATGCATGCCCATCCATACTGCAGTGCTAAGTGCACAATTGAACCAACTTTAAAGATGTCTAATGTGATGAAGAAGAATGTACCTATCTGTGTGGTCATGGGAGTCCTGGACCTGCGGGCTGCTCTCTGCTGATTTCCGGAGGGCGCAGCCCGTGTCGAACGAGTAGCTCAATATACGGTTGTGAGGTTAAGCAGTCATGTGCAGGACATGACGATTCCTTGGGTAAGCCCAGAACCAGAGCATCATGTGTCGGCTCTGCATTTATGGAAGTTTCCTTGGATGGTGAGGAATTCCTATGATCTACCCCTGCCTTCCCTTGAGGTCTGTCCGGTCTACACGCGGTTGTCCTAATGGGGTTCACCAGGGGCAACATCTGTAGATAAAGATACAACGAGGATACCACACAAATGAGGAAACAATGGCCACAGTCGTCCTAGAGATGGGATCAATGTCTTCCTTAGAAGTCGGAGTACATCTTCCTAAGAGGCCAGGAACAAGAACTGCACACAAATAAGCCAATAAAATGGATGTACACGCAAAACTCAGGTTCTAGTACAAAGCCAAAAGTCCAATTGAATGAGCAACCAGGACTTTCCACCAGAATTCACAGCCAGTGAACAAGAAGAACAAGAACTAGTAATCTTTGTCTGTGTGTTGACTGTTATTCTTTTATGACATAATGCAGCATATATCACAGATTTTGTAGAATTGTTTACAAATAAACCCCCATTGCATTTTCAATTAAATTTGCATATTGTCTTTTAAATTAACATACTTTATGAACAGGAGAAAAAGAACAAGGAAAAAAGATGTCAACACAGTGAATGATGATACTTCTGAAGCAGTTGAGAATAATCATGATGATTATAGATCACCTGTATTATTTTGTGATGTCAGCATCGTAAAGAAAAAGGTAGAATGTTACTGTGCTTATGTTTATAACAATAGTTAAGTCTTCTTTGACATTTTAGCTCCATTAACATTAGATGTTATGATCGCAATCACGTAAAGAAAAAGGTAGGTATGTTACTGTGTTTATATTTATAACAATAGTTGAGTCTTCTTTGACATTTTAGCTTGTATTTTGTGCTCCACAAACATGACAGGGAAATGTTATGAATTCAGATGTGAATACTTATGATCAGCACCTGTTTCTCATTTGTCTGAATATTTTTTCTAGATAAAGGTAAAAGGTAAGAGGATTGACTTCATTGCACCAGATTTTGTCCCATATGGCTCAGTCTCTTTCCATAGAACAGCTAAATGTCTGCCAAGAGCAACACACATAGCAGGACCTCTGTAGCTCTGACGATTATCACAGGGATCACTGTAAAAATTGCACTTGTGGACCAACTGGCGCTACCGTGAAATTGATACATACGCGGATGTAGTTTTGTATTTTGAACCAGGCGAGCGCTTGCGTCACTGCCATCACCTCCATTGTCATGCTGCTGATAGTCATGGAGAAGGCGCCGTTGGCTTCTTTGACTGTTCTGCCCGCTGAGCATGCTGTGAATGCTCATGCGCTTCTTTTTTTTGGCGTATAACGGATCCATCTGTCTGTGTAGATTAGTGCATCTGCTTCGTCTGAATTTTCACTGATGAGAGCGTTGACCTCTGCATTAACAGCAACAGGAATCTCTTCTCTCCATTGCCTGATCCTTTGGTTCATAGTTGGAAAGTCAAGTAGATACCTCATTGCTCCACAAGATGTGCCTCTTGTACATCCCAAAATATTGAGCTTGGCTTCATTTTTTAAGGTATGCACCTTTAGATCCAGATCAAGTCGTTCAAGTACCGATACTCATTGGATGTACATCCCAAAATATTAAGCACTGACAGTAAGGATGGCCAGAGCCTGTTTATGAATGCTTGGGTTTAAATGAGCCATTGTCATATTCTCAAACACATTGTTGGCTATATGTCTTGAAGATGGGCTTGGATGTTTATATGTTAAGTACATGATCAGGCCTCATCTCACTTTTGCAGAATCAACAGCTATTTGACTGTTGTCTTTCTGTATTAAACCACTGAAACATAGAGTGACTTGTGAGCCGTATACTGTTTTCTGCTTGTTGCTGGGAATTGCTGTCTTTTATCCTGCCTTGGTGAAGACACTTGATCTTTTTTTAGTTCATTAGTGTGTGTAGGTTTAATAAACTCTGTTTATTATGTTAAAGCTCCTTCCCATGTGGGTTTAGGGGCCCACTGCCTCCCCAACAAACATGTCGTTGGCGTCAACTAATTGGGGACTTCCTTTGCACTAATAAGCCAGTAAAATGGATGTACACACAAATCACAAGCCGTAGCACAAAGCCAAAGTCCAAATGGACGAACAATCAGGACTTTCTGCCGGAGCTTACAGCTGGTGAACAAACAAGCCACAAGCTAAAGCTCCTGTTAATGAATGTTTGTAATTTATTAGTAATGGTTTAAGTCACTCTCCCTGTCTGCTCCAGTAGCAGTAATGATTACTTGCTAGAGTTCAGTATTCTTAGTAAAGTAAACACCTCTTTTTACATCAGTGGTGCATCAGGCATTTGGCACTAGACTCATGTTTTTTTAGACGAATAGCCCTGGGCGAGTGATATGGTCAGCATCACACTGACCAGCTTTAATTTTCCTGGTACCCATTAAAGGTTGGGTTGACCTGGCACTGTTTGACAGATATTAAAAAGAGGATGGCCATAGCAAAGATTAAACAGCATTTAAAGTATGGTTAAGCACCAGCAAAGCGATCCAAATTAGAATTTTGAGAACATGCAAATTCCCTGTAGCAACATACGGATGTGAGTCGTGGACTATCTCCCAGTCCTTGAGAAAGAGAATAGGGGCTTTTGAGCTGAAATACTATAGAAAGATTCTCAGAATATCTTGGACAAAGAACAGCAGGAATACTGACATCTTGAAAGATCTGAACAACAAGGAAGATTGGCTAATAAACCGCATCCTGTCTCGGAAGCTGAAATATTTTGGTCATATCAAGCGCCACAACGGATTGGAGAAAAATAATAGCAGAAGGCATGGTACCAGGAAGGAGGGGCAGAGGCCGACTAACACGAAGGTGGACATAGGATACAAATGACTCCTTGAGTATGAAAGTACATGAGGCGAGAGACTGATTTTCTTTCAGGCAGACTGTGATAAGAGTGACGTTTTGCAAAGGACCTGCTACATGATGATGATGATGATTACCTGGGAGCCTCGGTCAGTTTTGAAAAGAAAAAAATCTGTCTTAATGCAGATTTGAATCCTCGACCTTTGGGTCAGCAGGCCTATTCAGGCTGCTTTGCTACCACAGCTCTTTTCTAAGTTTAATCGTCGTCATCAATTTCCACTTTAGGTGTTAAACGGCATGAGGAGGAACAGTTTGTAATCCATTGATTTGATTGGTAGCAATGGCTCTTGTCATTTCCTGTCAGTGTAGAAGGTCTTTAATGTCATCAGTCCATACTCAAGGACCTCTTGCTTTCACATCAGATCTTTTCATGTGTAGTGTTTGTATTGGTAGTTGTGGCTCTGTTCTAATGAGATGATCAAACCATTTGATTTTCTGTTATCTCAATGAATTTGATCTATGGTGTTGTTCCCACAGTCTTTGTCTGATAGTATTTTATACTCACTTTATCTCGGATGATAAGGTTGGTACCTTTCCTCATGCATCTCATTTCACAAATGATAATTTCACATAGGTTAGCCTTTGATAATGTCCGTCTGGCACTTGTAGCAAAGTATTGGTATGAATATGCTGTTTACAGTCGGTTTCTTAGCAGTTATACTTTTTCACAACAATGTTTTTCGGTTGTTAATTTAAATAATGCAAACACAAACAATGCATTGCACAATTTATTGCCTGGCATTTTTGGCTGTATCTCGTCAAGTGCATTACTACAGAGTTGAATCAACGTATAATGAAGCACAAAATGAACCCTTTTCTTGCTGAAATGCATAAACCATATTGTCGAGTTGTGTACGTCTGTCCTCCGGAAATTCAAAATCAAAATCAGTCACGTAATTAACATAGAAACTTCAAATTGATCATAGGAGAGTAGAGTTTTATTGATACAGCCTCTGCCACTTTTAGCAAACGTTTGTTGAGTGTGTGGTAAAGCGCAAGCTTTATCAACCACATGTCCAGAGTCAAGCAAATGACGTCCTGTCGAATGTAAATAAACTGACACTTACATGTAAGTTGATAAATGCAATTGGATTTGGTGTACGGAGCTACTGGTTCTTTAACAGATGGGGTAGGAATGGGAGTGGTCTTGTATCTAACCACTGGGACAGCAGCAAAAAACATTTGACTGATGACTGTTTTTAATTGGTCCTGCAGACTTTGCATGACATCGTCTCCTCAGAATGTGAGTTGGATGAATGCTTGTAGTTTTGGAGCAGTCACTTCACTGGGGGGTTGAATTAGATGAGATGCTGTGGCATTAGATGAATCCTGTGGGGTATACATTTAGATGTAAAGTTGCTTTGATGGTTTCAGTTTCTGCTGCCAGGGTATCTTCGGTACAGATCTGTCTAGCATGTTTGTTTCAGTTTCTGCTGCCAGGATATCTTCGGTACAGATCTGTCTGGCATGTTTAAACAATCTTCTCACTAGGCCACGTTGATATTGAATGGGAATGGTTTATACGTACTTGATTAAACTCTGTAGTAATGCACCTGACGAGATACAGTGAAATATGCCAGGCAATTAATTGTGCAATGTAAATAGGGGTGACTGCAGTCCCCCCCCCCCCCTCCTGAGTTTCCAGTCACGGTATGTGTTGTATTTAGTCCTTTATTCTCCTTCTTCTTTGCGTTCACCAGCTGTAAACTCTGGTGAAAAGTTCTGGTTGTTCGTCCACATCTGATAATAAAGTCCTCTGTTGATAAAAACATTGGTTGAAACGTTCTCTTGTGTTTGTGCTTGTCTTTTGCATTCCTTCTGTTGAGCTTTCTAGTAGCATTTTATGTTTTGTTTAGCACAGTTTATGTTTGGATGTCTTAATATCAGTGTCACTTGGTACATCAGTGCACTGGCTTGATGGCATCTTGTTTCTATTTCCCTAATATATTCTTTCATCTTCTAAAAATATAATTCCTAGATATTTAAATTCTTCAACTTGCTTCGGACGAATACCATTCAACCCTATTTATATAGTGAACTAGGAATTCTGCTGACGTACATTACATTACTTCAGTTTTATTCATATTTACTTTCATACTGTGTCTTCTGCATGTTTAAATAGTCTTGAATCTTAAGTTTAGTACCGATGTAATTTCTTTAGCCACTTTTGCTTTCCCAGAAATAAATCTGTGTACTCGCTTTTTAAGCCAGATCCTCATCTTTGCTGGCTCAAAAACCATATTGTTTTGCTATTTGCAGTTGATTTTGAGAAAAAAATGTCTTAGAAGAATACTAAATCCCCACTTGACAGATTTCACCCACAATATGCAAATAAGACAAGAGACCAAGCAAGATAATGTATTCAATTTTATCAGAAAGCACTGCTGGAACTACACTGGCCATGCAGTCAAAATGGATCAAGCCCTTATATGGACACTGGAAAGGACAAGAAAACAAGAAAGGGAAATATGTACACAAAAAAAACATTTATTACAAAATAGTTTTGTAAAACTCTTTGTTTGGGTGACATTTCCTAGCTGCTGTTCTTATAGTATTAAAGAATTCACAATTGAAACAAAACAGAATGCAAATGTGTGACTGATGCAGTCTTGGTAGGCTCTTAAACCTTTTGACCCGGGAAAGCTGGTTCCCCTGCTTTTACTGGTTCTTGATGACATGCAGTCTTTAGGCAGTAGCCACTACATCTGTACAACATCTTTGGTACTGGTTGCAACTGTATAGTATGTAGACATGATGTGTATGATTATCTTTACAAAAACATTTTTAGAGGTATCATTTGTGGTGAAAACAAATCAATTTTCCTTATTGTTACATCATAATAAATTGATGTGGCCACTTTGCTTACCATGGCTGTATCGACAAAACCCTTGTTCTCATGGTCAAATAGAGTTAGAGAGTTAAATCATTTGCTTCATTTGTGCATAGTGATTGCATCCCTTACTAGAAAGCAGAGTTTTTTGGGTAGAAAAATTGTAATTTAAAAAATAAATTTTTTTGTCACTTGGGCAGTAACTAGCAGTCTTGCCTGTTAGTTTAGTGGTCGTGGGTTTCAACCTCCTGAACTTTTATAAAAACTGACCAAGACTCCAGATTTCTTCTCTTCCTCAAGTTTCTTAGGGTAGAATCTCAGAGAATTCTAATTCAGCGTTTCTTTTTAACAACATTTTGAAAAGGCCATTTTTCTAAAAAGGATTCTTATGCTGCGAAAGGGTTAATGCCATTATCTGGTACTGGTTATTAATTTAAAATTATGCTGAGAAACATATTGTAAGGATTCTGAATCAATGCAACAAGCAGTGTAAATGATTGGTTTGTTAAATGAAAGGTTTGTTGAATAATAGGTTTGTTGAATGATAGGTTTGTTGAATGTTGTTCATTCATCTTCAGAGAAAAAATACAAAGGAACATAAGTCAGTGAAGATTCAACAGAAGCAAAATCAAAAAGTTAATACAGAGCTACCAGAAACACAAGCCCAACATATGAGTGACACTAGCATTGTTTCAGAAAGCCAAGAGAACACAGATTTCATAATTGAAGATGCTAGTGGGCAGATTTTTTCAAGAGAGATGCTGCACCTTCATGAGGGTTCTGATCAATCGGAGCTGGATAACCCCTCTACTGACTATCGGAGTGCAGGAAGCAAGAATGTAGATTTGGTAGATGATGTGCATTCTGGCCAACATAGCACCGATATACCCAGTATTGAGATCCCTCGGGATGCCATACGTAAGTTCATGTTTGATTATTTTCTTTTAAATCAACTATTATTCTTAAATTAAAAGTTGTTATGAATCAGTGCATGACATATTGTGTATCATCAGACCCATCCCATACTGAACTGAAGGTTACTTCGTATAACTCTGCTGTATGGCTATACAGTTGAACAGGGTTTCCAGAATTAGTACCGATTTGATTCTCACCCTTAAGATGTTAATCATACAGTCTGTAATCTTGGAGGGAAAAAAATTACACAACAATGTGTTTGTCTGTATGGTTTTCTCCCTAGGTTATTTGATTTGTCGGGTTATGGCTTTTGTCGCTTATTTTGTGTGTGCATAGTTTTACATACACTATATAATTTCTTAATCTTGGTCATGCTTAAATATGTTGATTTTGTGGAGCATCAGATATGTGGGGCTGCACCGATTATACATTTTTCACATGTTGCAGATTTTTCCATAAATGGCAGGCTGTACCTAGGCTGACCTGATATTTTTGCATTATTCAGCCTGTCAGTGACCTGGGCAAGGAACCATATTTGGACATGTGCCTTTAAAAAAAATTTGATGTTTTGGCAGAATGGCACAAATATCATATCTCTGCTGTAAATGGATACACCGCAGTTAAATCTATACCAACAAATGTCAGATGAGCAAAGAAGCAGACAACCAAATGTATTAAGAAACTGTTAGTTAATTATCATTATTACTTTAAAGCCATTATCGTATTTACCATTTTTTATAAATAAATGTATCCTCATAAAAATTGTGAATCTTTTTTTCTGAGACCAGAGCATTCAGCACTTTGTCTTGGAAGTTTCACTCAGAGTCCGTTATGTCTTGTGGAATCAAGTGATGACGACTCTTTAATTGATTCTGAAAGGGAAGACAAATGTCATTATGTGACCATTTCTGCAAGTAAGTAAAGGCAACCTTCACACATAATTCAATGGTACATTGCCTAATCATTTGACCTTGCTTGCGTGGGACCAGAACTTTATTTACAGTTATAAGATTCTTGTTGTAGTTTGGTTTTGAGGGATCTGCATGGTGATATGGTAAACTCTCTCAGGACTACATTATTTTCTAGGGTTTGGACAGCATTAATTTTGAGCAGAATTTTTTTTAACTGAAACACAACAAAGCTAAAACCTTCCTAAAGAAAAAATATTGGCTGTATAAAGATGTATAATATAACAAATTGAATAGAAATGATAGCAGAATAAATTTAAACTGTTCAAGTGTCAGTATTACTACAAAATATTATTAAAATCACACAACATTCAAGGATGTTAGACACATTGTGACGTTACGGCCCACTCCCTTTGAGATTACAACACTTTTAGTGTGACGTCCCGGGTCGTGGGTTCTCTGGATTTGGGTTTAAATGATTTATATGTTGAGTAGGGAATTTCCTCTCCACACATCCCCTCTACCAGATTAACTGAACTAATATCCGGGCTATGTTGCTCTCAGACAAAGTCCTGGATATCCAAGAAAACAGCCATATTGGCTCGTTATTTATATTAACTTTAGCTGAACTTGGTACCCACAAGAGAAGGAAATGGGTTTTAGATGTCTATATATTTTTATCTTGAATGATTCACTAGACAGGGCAGTTGACCCAATCCGTCGACCTTCTCTTGGTAAAGAAATTGTATTATTATTTAATGAGCCCCCACCAAATGCTATTCTATCTTAACAGTTTAATTAAACATGTAAGAACAGACACACTTGGAATTATAAAAACTGATTTATTAACCTAGCAATAATTTTGATTATTTATATTTTTAGTCAATAGTGATGGTATGGTGGTAATGGGATACTTCAGCTTGATAACTGAGCCCCTAAGATAAGAATAAATGATAATGGTGGTGTTTAGTTACATAAATACATGTTACATAACTTTTTAGAAAGTGGAACCTCTGAGAGTCCTCGTGTCGAGTCCCTTCTTGGCTGGTCCAATCTTTCCGCCCAGTTCTCCTGGTCCTTCCACCTGGTTCCCTGGTTCCCACCTGTTTCCCAGCTGGCTGAGTTCTAGCACAATGTAGTCTCGTGACCGTGATGACCCTCTATTTCTGTTCTTAGAAACGACTGATCCTCACCCACATGGGAGCTGTAATAATGGAAACACACACATACGTGTAGTATCTTGACTTACACTAAGAATACATGTGTCAATTAATACAATATATAATAAAACATTATATCTCATCACTCCTCATATTCCACATTCTCTCCAGTCTAATCTGAAGGTCTTTGTGTCTCACAATCGACGTCTCGCATATCCTGCCTTCCCTCTAAGGTTCTGTCATGATAGTTGACTTTCTGTTGTCCGTCATCACTCAGACTTCCAACTTGCTGACATTGATTTGACATAAACATGTGGCGCAGGTTATGTGCTGAACACGCCAAACATTTTATACGCGCATGCTGTCCTGAATATTATCTTTCAGTGGCAGTGAATAATACACACTCATGATTCTTCCCCTGGGGTTATAAATCCCCTGTTTAGGTGAACACATTAGGTGAGCACATGGTGGGCACACAAAATGTAACAACAAGGCTGCATGTGTGGGCATCATTTCCCACAGTCCAAACTCATGTTTTGGTTGATGGTTGAAACATTATAATTTCATTACATTTCATTATACAAGTCTTATTTTATAAACATGAAAACATACACTGAAAAACATGTGCCACAAACATACAAGAAATAGAAATAGTTTAGCAGTTCCCTAACTGAGATACTGAATACTCACAAAGAACTATTTCAAGCAGAATGTGTAGACAAATTAGGAAAAGGTAGAAAAGATTTTAGCTAACTCCCTAACCTATGTATACAAGATTGAAAATAATTGTACATGCTTACCTGGAAACTTCCAGCAATCGCCAAACTAGAATCAAACCATTAGAATTACCTCTAAGGTCGACCTGTTTGTTGCCTCTGGCAGTAATTATGACAGAAATTCCAGGGCTTGTCTATTTAATACCCCTATCTGTCTGCAAGGGTAAACTCCACCCTCTACTAGGTTCTACCCAACCCTCAAGGAGATGACTTAAGCCCCGCCTCTGAGGTACCTATTAGATCAACCTAGCTATCAATGGGCCTGTCACTCACAGTGAACGGCCTACAGTATGACCTTGACCAAGATTAAACATTCCTAATTGCCAAACATCTGTTCTCTTGAGAATTTCACTATCATGTGTGAAAACTTCAGACGCTGGACGCCGGCCTGTCTAGAAATGTCTACCCGACCACTTAATTCCCCTGATCTATCCTGTTCAAAAGGAGCCCCTCAGTCTGTGTTATGTAATTCTTTTATGACACTACGGTCGGATTCAGGGGAGCTAATCTTCAGGTGTGATACGAAGTTATCTCCCCCTATACTTGCCTCTACAGACTGGGCAGGAGATAATAATATGACATGGGCATGAGAAAGGAATTCCTAGCCAAGGTAATATTACCTAAAGCAAGGTTGCTTTGTCTGGCTAGAGATTGGAAACGCAGTTTAAACTTTTCTCAAATCCCTTGTAGTGGTTTTAGAACTATTTTAGGCTCAGTGTCTATTGCTTTTAATTCTTTGTCCTTCTCTGAACATAAGAAATTTTTAAACACAATATAACTTCTGAGACCACTGAGGTCATTTCGTCACACACATATGAAGATTATTTACACACAAAAAGTGTGCTTACCTTAATTTTTACCTGTTCAGCAACACTGCTATCCAATTCTAAGAATTCACATTCCTTCTCTGTTCAGTTTTTATTTGAAACAATTATTTGAAATACTTAGGATGTTATGACCATTTCTGTATAACATGTCAGATTTTTCAACAACTGAAATCAGGAAAACGGCTGATCAGAACATACATGATCGGATTGAAATATTTTGTTCAGTGTCATACTAACCTACATTATCGTCAGTAGGTTTGTCACTTGCATTATCAGTCATAATATCAAGACTGTTGTCATTATCTGGCTGAGATTCATCAAAGAAACAGTAGTATGAACAGTTCTAGACCTTTTTCCTTATCATTTGATCTGAAAAATCACAAAAATTGCATCACATGTAATTAATGTGAAACAAATCAGAAAGTGACGCAAACAGCATCCCGAACTTCACAAACGAAAAGACTTCTGTTTAGCTAGTTCTAGTTTTTCAAAACTTGTTCATACAAATTTGTTTTACCAGCAACCGAAATAGTATTAGAGTGTCTATAAATCGCCATTATAGTGGCTCAAAGTCCGAACGGGGTGGGTTCCAAAAGCCACGAGTAGTGAAAAGTCCGTAAAGAGTTCATCCATTTGCCTTGTGCACTGAAGTTTTTGTCTCCGGTTTCAGACTCTGTTCTTTGTTTCATGAGTGTAGGTGTTTCATAGATCTCTGGGGGGAAGGGGGGGAGAGGAGTCATCATATTGGCTACGTAGGTTTGTACTTTGTATGATCTTTGGTGAAAGCAAATGTGCTAGCCATTGTATGCTGCAGTTTTTATTATAGATAATATGGGATCTTTATTAATTGGCATAACTGTTTATTTAAAAAAAAAAGGATATTAAAACCAATTGTCATTACTACCACTTTTGTGGGGGGGGGGAGGGGGGCCTTTGAGCCTAATGATTTAAGGCAGCTTGACTAGTGCTGTTGCCACAGACTGTGCAAGTTAGGATTTGATTTGTTCCGCTGACAGTAAAAATCCCCAGCCTTACCAAGGGTTCCCATCCAGGACTCCTGAATGAAAGCCCAGCATACTATTTGGCCAGCAGCTCTTCTGAAGTTTTTATAAAGTAAGATAAAAGTAAATAGTGAAAGTCCATTTACATGACTTTATATTATATATCTAGGATGATATTGTTTATTGTCAGAGTGGCATTCTAGGGCATAATATGTCTGTCTTTGATTTCCCAGTAAAATATCTGGTAGCCATGTCATGGAGCAGGCTAGACCTCTGAACCATGGTGGTCTTGAGTTTCATACCCTCCTACTTCTGAGAATGGTACCCAGATTGACAGGCACATGCACGAACTAGTATATCATTGCAGCTGCTACTGCATGCAAGAGAGTCACCTCTGTACTGAGTACTGCAGATTTCTTGGCAGAAAGCAACTCACAAAGAGAACTTTTTCCTTGTAAGAGAAGAAGACAACTCACATCCTTTGGTCCTGTTATGAAATGGAGTAAACTGGAAAATGACACAAAGATAGGGAAGCAGACAGGGGAAGACTTAGAGAGAAAAACACAACAGTCTGACAGCAGAAGTGAAGCACAAGATAGGGAAGCAGACAGGGGAAGACTTAGAGAGAAAAACACAACAGTCTGACAGCAGAAGTGAAGCACAAGACAGGAGGTTGTTGATAAATATGACAAACAATGTCAAACTGTAAGAACTATAAGAAGACATGCTCTGCCTGGGGATTTGTGTATATGAAAACTGGGTATTTGAAGAGCAAAATATCAGATCTGATAAGTATCATGCATGAAATCATTGTTAAAAGATAGGCATTTTGACAGACTAAAACATTAAGTGGAAGCATGGTTTTATCTCTTATGCAGCAAGACGTGGTGATTCATTAGCTTCTGATGGGAGTAAAACAACTACTGGCAGTTCTTCACAGATGGGATCAGATTATACCTACTCGTATGTCTCCACCTACACAGATGGTATGTTGTGTTCAACTCTTTCAGAAAGAATCATTTTTATCGTATTATCATTCATCCAAGCCTTTCAGGTTTTCTTATGGTCTTCTAGTTGTCCTACTCCCATCAGTTTCGCCAGCTACTAATAACTTTTTAAATTTGTCTCTTTACTCACAGTAGACCTAAATAATCTGAAGAGTCTACACTTAATTTTACTGCTCAGTGTGTGGTTTACTCAACGAATAGGATGACTATACATCCCTTTTTTCACCCAGACTGTCCTGGTTTTTTTTCTAAGCGTAGGTTAATGTTAGCTGCGTATCCTTTACAGAACGTTGCAGAACCAACCCCAGCATTTTTTGGCTGTTGTGGTTTTTCTAGGCAAATCTTACATTCAGTAGTTTGCCATTGCTTTCTGAATAATCACCTCTTGGTACCACTGTCCAAAACAACACAAGAAAAATCGTTCACAGCTGGAATCGAACCCAGCACCCTAGCTTTACAAGGCGCGTTTTTAACACCCAAGCCACAGATGCCGACGTGAGAACACACGCTTATAGTTAAATCTGTATTGGATTTCTTAGTTTTACATACTTTTAATATCTGAAATATGTTGATGGGATTTTAAAAGTAGCATGCTTTTTTATTGTTGAGCATATTGTTTTGTCTATGTCTTTGCAACAATGGTTCGGATTTTAATGCCATCATTTTGAGTCTCCAGTATTCTTATAGCATTATTATAGTGCATGCAGTGTTTTTAAAAAAAGGGTGGGGGATGGTTGAACTGATTTGCTTGATACGTCCCATTTTCAGCTCAAAATGGTACGGTGATATCCTGTTTTTCAGCTCAACATATTATGGTGATGTCTTTTCAACCCAAAATATGATGGTCAACCTATCAGTGGACTGTCTCATTGTTATCTCTCTCTGTGCAGTACTTTGAATTTATTGATGGTGAGGAAAGGTGTCAGAGAACAAATATACACAAACTGTAGGAGATCACAAGATGCAGAGATACATGATTGCCTATGCCAGTTAGCTTTTTGATGAGGATTTTTCTTTTCCTATATGATGTTTTTAAAGGTCCTTTCCATTTATTCTGTTTGCAGGTTTGTAAATACTGATGCCACCCAGTGTCATCATCTTCTTCACCTCTAATTTACTTGTGTTTGTTTAGTTCTTTTCATGAATTCCACACTGGTGATTCAGTCAGACCATTTTAGTCCTACTGTGGAGACCTGGCATTAGTTTAGAAATGTTTGTTAGTCTTCCATGTATTTCATCAGTACAGCAGTACTGGTTGTTGATTTGATTGTTAGTTAACAGAAGCAATGTTAGGATACTCAGTACATACTTTAAATACTGAGTTTTTCTTCTGGTGATATTATTTCACTGGAGTCTGGCTGTACATATTGCAGCTACAGTCTCAACCAAGACAATGACGGCCTCCCCTCCAGTGAGAATGAAAGTCTGCCCCAACCTGAACTCAACAGTGTGCCGGGGCAAGGACTGCATCGGTGACATTGAATTCCCACAGTCTATTTCTCCAGTTGTTAAACATAGAGGTAACTATAGATGACATTAACAGCTTGTTACTTCAATCACTCTTGCACACTTGATGTGGTACGTGCAGTGTCTCTCTGCTAGAACACCTGTCAACTTCTGTTATATATCTCATTGGCCTTGTTTCACATCAACAGGCCAGTGCATGTATTATCCAACCTCTAACTTCTCTCCCTCTCCTCTCTGTCTATATGTCTGTCTGTTTGTCTCTCCCCTCTTTCTGCCTCTCAAGAAACTCTTCAATGAATATTTCAGTTATTTTCCTTCACATGTGTATTATTATAATTTTTTATTCATATCACACACATAGTGCTTTATTTTATAATAACCTGCCATGTTGCAACTAACTGTATACTGTTGATTGATCAACAGTATATAGATTTGTTTATTTCTTTTAACCTTTGCCATAGATGATAGGATGTTCCACCTGCTGTGACAAAGAACAATAACAAAGTTTGTGAATTGGTTTATCTGCCAGATGCTGAATTATATTGAAACAAATAAAGTTCTAATTATGATAAAACATGCCACTTAGCACATATGTCCGCAGAGGCAATCAGCTTTTTTTTAAAAACCATATTGTCAGATAAGAATAAATGCAACATATTTTAAAAGTTAGATAAGATTTAAGGGGAAAAGAGATAAGGGAGATTGTGAAAATCCATAACTGTCTTGCTTGCTGGTTGTTTTTTTTTTTTTTTCAAAGAAATCTAAATATAATTGTGTTCTGTTTTCAGTGGAAACAAAATTACCCCAAGCAGAATGTGTACAGCAGGAGTGTACTTTCAGGTAAATAAATAATTGCATCTTGATCATTTGTATCAACATATGTTATCTCTTCATGTCCGCTTGTATTTCTGTTTGCATGAGTTTTTGTGTGAAATTCACAACCAAAATAGATTAAAATTTAATTTCCTGTCAGCTATTGGTGCAGACATCTCTGTTTAAAGCTGTCCTGATTTTGTTTATAACCATTGGGATCATCTTTCTATTAGACGAAAGTCTCAGATTTGTGGATATTCAGCGCTTTCTGTGATTAAAACAGTTCTCAGCAACATGAATTAAAGGATCAAGTTGGCTATGATGATCAAGTTTTTCCACAGACAAAAATTTTCAGGGTTTCATAAAATTTTAGAAATCAATTGCTTTTGATGGTTTAACCTCTTGAATCATTCAGTATCATCAACTCATCATGTGTTTCTTGATTTCATCTGATAAGATATTCTTTTCCTAAAATTCTTCTGACCCTTCACATTGCTACACTAACCCACTCTGTCTCATTACTTACATTTAACTCCTTCTGTCCTGTTGTGTTATTTTTTAATGTAGTTCCTCAGATCAAAGCATTTAATACTTAAGAACTTCTTATAATAGTTTAACACCCTAAAGAGTGGTTTGTTGAATGATTAGAAATTCTTTGCTCATTCAGGAGACCCACGTTCAAATCCTTGAGGGCAAAAGGAAAATCCTAACTACACAGTTCATAGCAACTGCACTGGCCATGCAGAATGATATCCTCAGGCTCATGGCTCTCCTGTCCTGCATGGTATTAGACGCTTTCTTTCATCCTTCATAAAGCTATAATTGATTGTCTTTGAGTCTGGAGGTAACTTATAAGCCCAATACGGGCCAAAAAGGATCAGTGACAGAGACGATAGGTAATAGTGTCTGTAGGTAAAGGGCCTGTTATACGGCTCTTTCTAACCTACCTGCGCTGTTGAGCTGCACTTTTTTTATGGATGCCTCAGGTCATGCCCCTTTTTAGATAAATGTTTGCCATATTGTCCAGCCTTAAGTGACGCTTTTAGCGTTTTTACTTTTTCTGGCCATTGAGAGAGTATCTACCTTCCTGTATCTAACAATACACACAGTAAAGACCGTTGTCTGAGGTTAACACCTGCTTGCTGCTGAAAGAGTGAAGTTAAGTAGTCTGAGGTTTGTACTTATATCATTAGACAGAATATGAAATGTTTCTAATACTTAGGAGTGACAGCATGGACAGTCTGAGAAATAAAGACAAGATGAAGATGCACACCCGCAAGTGTTCTACAGTGTTATTTGGATCAGACAACCCGTGTAGCTTGCCTGTGATTTCTGACAATCTGACTACAATACACAGTGGGGCCATGGGGAAAAGTA
The DNA here is from genome assembly GCA_905116865.2 of Candidula unifasciata. Taxonomy (NCBI): domain Eukaryota; kingdom Metazoa; phylum Mollusca; class Gastropoda; order Stylommatophora; family Geomitridae; genus Candidula; species Candidula unifasciata. Next base: position 79,904 of record CAJHNH020002251.1, on the reverse strand, counting down.
AGTCTTGACAGGGTATCTTCACATGTGTGTGTGTTATATTGTATTCAGTTATTGTCCTGTTTTAACATAATTAATGTTCTTTTGTTTTGCTTTTTTTCTTTACAGTTATTTTCTGCTTTTGGTTAATAGTACATACTACCACAGGCAACCTGTCTGTACATGTAGTATTATAGCTGGTGTTTTCCGGGAGGGTTTTGACAGTCTGCTTTCCCCAAATTGATTGTTCCTATAAAAGTATATTCAAAAAAAGGAGTCCCCTACATTTATTTTCTTAGGGAATAATGATGGAAATATGAGTTTGCATGCTTTAGATTGTAAATGTTATGTTATCACAATCGACATCAATGCACATTGGGCATTCCCATGCGTGGTCAGTCCTCTGATGCAGCAGCCACTCCAAAGTACTTCTACTAATTGTTCCCATGAGAAGCTGGTTATGTTGTCTCCTATCTTGGCCCTGAAGACGGCATAGACGTGCTTCACCATGCTTTACTCCCATGTCTGGGTTTCCTCATTATCCACTAGCCCAATCCGTACAGCGTTGACGATATCTGTTATGTCCATGCTTCTTTCCACATGCCTTAGCGCAGTGCTTGCAAGTTGGACCGCTCTCTCATGAAGCATATTCATGGAGTCTAATACAATTACTGCCTGTGTTGCGATTTGCTCAGATACCCATGCTAATGCCCTAGAAGCAGCGGCTTTTTCCATGGTCATGCTTGACGTGGTTGTCTGGTAAGCCCCGCTGTCCTCCTGTATTGTTTTGCGCCTTCTTTGCGCCGTGTATGCCCATGCTGACCTTGATCCACGCTTCACGATCCATCTGTTTAGTTGATAATATCTTCTGGGTCTGAATGCTGGTCTTTCAATTTCCTTACCTTTGTGTCTATGGCCAGAGGAATTTGATCTCTGCAGTACCTTCTGAGTGTGATGACAACCTTAGAGATGTCATGCACGTGTACTGGTATATTTGTGTATTCTGACTGATCACGTCTAGGTAACATACCTGCTGGATTAAATCCTCAGCCTTTGCCATCCAAGAGCAGCCTCTTTCGTGTCATGTATAGCTTCGTGCAGTAGTTGGTTAACGTCTGCCTATACCCTCATGTACCCCTTGACCTGTGTGAATTTGTATCTGCTAGTCATCGTTGGCAAACCCAGGACATAACGCATGGCATTGCAGGAGGTGTCTTTTGTGCAGCCGAGTATGAGTCTCATGGCCTCATTTTGTACTTAGTCCAGTCTTTCTAGCTGGGTTTTGCTGACAGTGAGGAGGCCAAGACCATAGTCAATGACGCTTAAGCACAAGCCCTTGATAGAGAAGGAAAAGTAGGCATTGTTCAATATCAGCTGCTGCTAGTACCTTGAGTGCTGTCAGACCTTTCCTTGCTCTAAGTATGACTTTGTCTACATGGCATTTGTGTGACAAGCATCTGTCAAATGTCATGCCCAGGTATTTCATGGTGTCCGTTCTCTCAGTGTCCACACCACACATGCTTAGGATTGGCGTTTGTATACTGACAGATGGGGGTATTCAGAGTGAACCATGTTAAGGAGGCTTTGGACAGGTTCTTGATTCCTGGCACCAGTCACTAAGTCTGTCTAGTTCGTGTTGTAGTGTGGTTGTAATTTTGTTCCTGTTTTTACCTTGACGGTAAACAAGGATATCATCTGCATGCAACATTGTTCTGTCCTAGGCCTACGCTTTGTGCACTCATGACTCCTGCTGTGTACACTGCAACCGTTTCTGTTCCCTCCTGGAAACCCTTGTACGTGTCGTAAGCAGCATTGCACCATGTATCTTTTCCAGGTCGGTAACCACCCAGTGTAGCCGGGAATAGACCACCTATATCCAGTGTTTGGGTCAACGTTCTGGCCACGATTTTTTTCATGAGTTTTCCTATAGTGTTCTGAAGTGTTATGATCCTATAGCCATTTATTATCGTGTGGTCTTTCCCTGGCTTAGGAAAGGGTCTGAGGTAGCTATGGAGCCCGTCATCATGAATAATTCCAGTTTTTATGGTATTGTTCAATATCGTGGATGATAGTTCATCCATATCTGTCTCCTCAAGGCTTTTGAAGTCACTGTATCTAATGCCATCAGGCCCTGGAGCTGTGTCTGGACAGGTCTTCAGTGTTGCTCTGATTTCAGTGAGTTGAGATGTATACTGTATCATCGTCTTCCTTCATTTTAGCCATATGGATATCATGTAATCTCTGTTTCATCTGCTCCCTCTCTTCTCTATCTGTCTTTTCTGTCTGCAAGAGAAATTTGTGCAGGATAGCATGGCCTTTGTCTTCATCTGACTGTAACACCACTTGATTGTCCATCTTTAGCTCGGGCATAACAGAGATTTGTTTGCCTCTGTTCACTTTGTGGTGTAGCCGCCAGCATTTTCTGAGATTTTTTATAACCTATTTCTTGGCAAAAATGTTCCCACATTGTGTGCTTAGACTCCTTTGCGAGTTGTTTCAAATGTTTAGTGAATCTTGTCTTTTTGTGTGTTTAACCCACTGACTACCAGGGTCGCACGTTATGCGATGAGGAGACGTTTACTTCTTGCTGCCTAGGTTGGACCCCTTGCGATTGTAGCTTTGGACGCTAGCCGACATGTTAAAGTTGAGATTTTTATGATGAATTTAGTTTAAGCCTTTAGCGTATTCACTTCTGTATGATTAATTAAGAGAAATAACTTTGTAGTGCTTAAAGTAAATATTTGACTAATTTTCTTATCACACATGTCGGTGAGATATTGACGCAATTTTCATGATGCCATCAAATTTTCAGAACCATTGTGGTGATCATATTTCTCCTAACATTTCTGATGATGCATGTGATTTTGCTTCAAAAAGTGAATTTGAAGACACTACTGAACGGTTTGATGGCTATGACTATGATAGACATTGTTCACTCACAAGGAATGATAATATGGAGTGATTACATTCAAAGACATTGTTTGCTCACAAGGAATGATAATTTGGAGTGATGACATTCAAAGACATTGTTCACTCACAAGGAATGATAATATAGAGTAATGACATTTAAAGACATTGTTCCCTCACAAGGAATGATTATATGGAGTGATGACATTCAAAGACATTGTTTGCTCACAAGGAATGATAATATGAAGTGATGACATTCAAAGACATTGTTTGCTCACTAGGAATGATAATATGAAGTGATGACATTCAAAGACATTGTTTCCTCACAAGTAATGATAATATGGAGTGATGACATTTAAAGACATTGTTTGCTCACAAGGAATGATAATATGAAGTGATGACATTCAAAGACATTGTTTGCTCACAAGTAATGATAATATGAAGTGATGACATTCAAAGACATTGTTTCCTCACAAGTAATGATAATATGGAGTGATGACATTTAAAGACATTGTTTGCTCACAAGTAATCTTCTTCTTCTTCTTGGCGTTCACCAGCTGTACACTCTGGCGGAAAGTTCTGGTTGCTCGTCCAATACTGAACTGAAGTCCTGCTCCAGAACCTGAGTGTTGCATGTGCATCAGTTTTACAGATCTCATTCTCTTGAATACAGACTGTTGGTTCCTTGCCTCTCCGGCAGATGCACTCTGACTTCAGAGGAAGTCGACTCTTACGACATGCTTTTGGGGAGGCAGTGGGTCTATTCTTGTTTTCCCCACAATGGGGCCCCAGAACCCACACGTGGGGCTCACAAGTAATGATAATATGGAGTGTTGACATTTAAAGACATTGTTCACTCACAAGGAATGATAATATGGAGTGATGACTTTTTAAGACATTGTTCACTCACAAGGAATGATAATATGGAGTGATGACATTTAAAGACATTGTTCACTCACAAGGAATGATAATATGAAGTGATGATATTTAAAGACATTGTTTACTCACAAGGAATGATAATAGCCAGTGCCAACCATCAAGCACAGAACCACTATTTATTACTCCCCACAACTCTTGATGGCAAATGTGAAAGATGATATTTGTGATACTTCCATCCAGAATTACCATGACATTCTTTATCTTTAGCAAAGATGGGAAACAGTAGGAGGCTTGTGTCTGTGTCATTTTGTGGATTTAGTGCTGGCTAATATTTCTTCACCAATACACAGTGGCTAATATGCATCATATAACAGAATTACCCTTGTTGACAGTTTTCACTGATACCATTGTGATGTCACATTCAGTTGTTAATTATTTGTTTCAATCTCAGGTAGTTGTTATATCAACACTGAATATCCTAAGGTTTTGTTCTCTAGAGCAACAGTTTGTTTGTCTGGTAGTCTTAGTTTCAGCTTCATAGCAACGGGTCGCCCCATCTTTGCTCCGCTCCTGTGCCAACGAAAAACACCCAGAATGTTTATCACAGTCCCTTGTGGAAAGATTGACAGACTGCTGTCTCAGCATATCTAGCATACACTCGCATTAAAGCATACGGTAGCCATCCGAAGTGCTAACACAAACAGTCCAACATTAGAAATGCAGTTCATCATTGATGATAGCAGAACTTGTCGCCAACAGTTCAGCAGTTGTCCACGCGATCAATTTTAACCAGATACGGGCACCGCCAACATTGCACGCCAAGTTTGTTTGTTTTGTGGAGTTTGAAAGTACTAAAGCTGGGACAGAGAGAGCTGTAGTAATAATGGAGATAGAATTGGTTAAGATTATAGAAAAGTTGGAAGAGAAAGAGTAAAGAAATGCCTGCCATATAAAAAATAACCAGTGAATGCACAGTGAGTTCCCTGGCACAGAAGGAGCTAAATTTGTTTGCTTTTAGTCAGTTTTGATTTGACTTAAGCACTGTAAGTATAGTGGAAGCCCCCATGGTCTAGTGGCTAGATGCTTGCCTGCGGATTGGAAGGTCCTGGGTTCAGTTCCTGACAGGGGTCGACCTTGGCTCCCAGGTCATCCCAGCTTGAGTGGGTACCAGGTGCAGTCCTGGGAAGTAAAGGCGGTCGGCATGGTGCTGACCACATCACCCACCAATATGGCTGAAAGCGTGGAAAAGGATCCTTTATTTGTTTTTCAACTGTAAGTCTAGTGACTGTCAATTCTTCTGTCACTTACAAAGAGTAGTTAACATGTTGTGGTATACAGTGAGGCTGCAGTATTGGCTTAATAAAATAGAATTTAATTGCCTTTTATGCTAAGGTGTTGAGAGACAGTGATTCTGGTCTTTTCCCCTCACATGGGGATCTGAAACCCACATGGGGAAGTTACCGTCAGTAGTGACACTTGTCCTTCAGATTGTTAGATGTGTTATGAGAATATGCTCATTGAATTCAACGTTATTACAATAATAGACCTGTCGTACTTTTTATGTTTTCTTGAATTTATTTAAAAACAAAAACAAAAATATTTCAGGCAGTGAAACCCAGAGAGATGTTTCTGACAGACTGTCCAGCATCCAACATTCTCTGCCACAGATTCTGACCACACATGAAGATAATGTCACATACAGACAGCATGGACTAAAGGTGAGTTAATTTGTTAGTATAATTTGGCATGAAAAAACATGATAACTGATATAACAAGTTTCATATATAGTTGTTAGTTGCATTTCCAGGTTCGTGACACCGGGCCATCCCATAATTGCTGCGATCCTGTGCTAGCAAAAAAACCACACCAAATGCTCATCACTCGTTCCTGTGAATAGTGAAGCTGTCAGTAGTCCTGACAAAACCTGCAACACACACATATAAGTAAAATAAAAAGTAAAGATCCTTTTTCATGCCTTTAGGGGCTTCAGGCATATGCAAAAAGCACCCATATATGGTCTACAGACCAATCAGCACTAGGTCCGTAATGTGGTCAGCATTTCCCCTGCCGTCTTTACTTTCCCAGGACATAACATCCTGGTACCCATTTAGGCTGGGTCAACCTGCGACACCCCTTACCATGATAAAAATCCATGCAGCCTGCAGTGGGTTTCGATCGCGGTACGTTGGAATTACGAGTCAGACTCGCAATGCCTAAGCCACGGACGCCACTACACACACAAATATTTAATGCATAAGGGAAGCCCCTCAATGCCAACACCAGCTGTCTGCAGTTTATCATCTAAGGAAACAACAGTTGCGGCAGAACTAGCAACCTGCACCCACAGTATTGCCAGTTTGTTGGCCAAGGGGTCACTCACATTTTCTGAATGTGCAGTTCATAAAACAATTTATTTAGATGAGAAAGGGCAGTACACAGTGTCATACCTAACACTCAACACAGTAGCTGGGTGATGGAACTATAAACATGTTTAGTCAGCCCTACAGTATGATGCCTGTTCCTAGACAGTGAACAAGCAATCAGAGATCCAAAGTAAGGCCCTAGAGAGGGGGAGACACAGAGCAGTTGGTCATATTTCACATGAACTAGAACAATCTTACTAGTGTGTTGAAGAGACAGAAAATGAAAAGTGTTTTAAGAAATGGGGAAAAAAGGCAAAGTGAAGAATTTGTAAGTCACATTAAACTACATAACACTCTTTTAAAAACTATACTACAAAGGGAAATTGAAGGCAAGCAAACAAGGGGTAGACAATGATACAGTTGGGAGTAAAACATCAATATACGGAAAAACAGCATTCAGATTTAAGCAAAGGCATGAGACATTGTTGGAGATCTATTGCAGCCAATTTTCACTCTGGAAATGGCACCTGATTGATTATTTCTACTTGTATTTCTTGTTAGAAATCAGGAAATCACTGCAATATTGTACATCCAAATTTTTTAGTTAAAAAAAAAATGTAAGATCCCTTTTCATGCTTTTAGGCACATTCGGCATTTGGGAAAAGCACCCAAATTTTTACAGACCAATCAGTACTAGGTAGGTAATGTGGTCATCATTATGCCAGGCAGTCTCTACTTCCCAAGGACATACATCGTGGTACCCATTTTAGGCTGGGTCAACCTGCGACGGCCCATAGCACGATAAAAATCCACGCACCCATCACTGGGTTTCAGTTGAAAATAAGAGTCGGAATCGCAACAGCTAAGCCACGGAGGCGCAATTCTTTCACTTGTGATCATTTATTTTCAGATACAAATAAATGTAACAGAGTTAACTAATTAGCTTACTTGTGTGGCTGTTTTAAGAAAGTGAGAACAAGAAGGTGAATACAATAGGATGATTCTACATTGCAGGAATTTCATGAGAGCAAACAAAGAAGTGTCATAAAGGCTAGCACCCCACGTGGTCTAGCCAAACAATTGTCAGTGAGTATTATTTGTCCAGTAACCATGTTTGAAAAAAACTATCAGCACAGCCCTTCAGTGCTTTCAGCTTAGGCTGTACATTGTTTTTATGTGTTTGTTCAGTGAGTGAGATTGACTAAGTGGCATCAGAAACTCTTCTTCATAACCACATGAACATTTCTTCAGTGATTGCTTATAGTATGTTTAACTCTTTGAGTCCCAGGGAGTTTAGCATCACAGGCCCAAGGGGTAGTCAAAAGAGATGTAAAATCGGCGCATCTTGCGTTCCTTGGGCTTCTAGGTAGGAATATATGAACGTATGATGCGTTCCTCGGGACTCAAAGAGTTAATCCCTGTCTGTCTTATCAGGCTATACTCCTATACTAAAATCATTTGAAGTTAACTCTTTAAGGACCACATTTTTTCTGGGGTTTGGACAGCATTAATTTTGAACAAAATTTTTTTACTGCAACACGACAAAGCTAAAACCTTTCTGAGGAAAAAGTATTGGCTGTATCAAGAGATATATATCAAATTAAAGATAAATGAGTGCAGAATAAATCTAAACTATTTCAGTGTCAGTATTACAAAAAAAATATTATTAAAATCACACAAAATTCAAGAATGTTACATATACGAAGATTATTTACGTAAAAAATTGTGTGCTTACCTTACTTTTTTACTTGTTCAACACTATCCAATTCTAAGAATGCACATGCCTTCTCTGTTCAATTATGTATCAGCTAGTCTTTATTTGAAACAATTAATTTAAATACTTTGGATGATATGATCATTTTTAAACTATCCTCCCAATAACGGCCACATATTATGGCAGCCACAAAAACACCCTAACAGGGCCTCAGTCACATGGATTGGGGCTAAACTAGATGGCTGGGACTCACGAGCAGCAGCTTCCGCATCTCCTGCAGCTTTGCTCGTGAGTCCCGGCCATCTAGTTTAGCTATGCGCGGTGCAGGAGATACTCTCGGTGGTGACGGTATAGTCGCTGGAAGTCTGCAATTTACATGTCACTAAGGCCCTGTTTTTGGCCGTCATAATATGTGGCCGTTATTCGGAGGATAGCTCATTTTTGTATGAATGTCAAATTTCACAACAACCAAAAATGGGGAAAACAGCTGATCAAAACATTGATCAGATTAAAATATTTTGTTCAATTTTCATATCCTAAAATAAATTATCGCTAATAGGTTTGTCACTCAGATATGAATCATAATATCAAGACTATTGTCACCATCTGGCAGAGCAGTATGAACAGTTCTAGACCTTTGCACTTATCATTTATAGAAAAAACACATAAAAATTGTATCACATCTAAATAACTTTTTTTTAAAATCAGAAAATGACGCAAAAGCCACGTGCAAACAAAAGGACTTCCTGTTGTTAATCCTAATTTTTCAAAAACCTGTTCATAAAAGTTTGTTTACCCCAGGATAAAACAGCAGTAGTCAAACCACAAGTAATGAGGTTCAGATGTTCTGGTCAACTTTGATTATATTCATTGTACAAAGATACACAAGGAGAATCTTAGACAAATGAGATAACATTCTGGGTCATTCATTTATTAACTCTTTGAAGACTAGTCGCCAGTTAACTGGCTTTAGAATTTATCCCTATCGGACTAGTCGCCATTTAACTGGTGTATCATAGAGACTCTAATTTTTGTTACGTTAATAAATGAATTACCCAAAATGTTATCTCATTTGCTGGCACCATGTTGACCACATAACCTGTTGAGAGTGCTGATTGATCAACAAACAAAATCTAGGTCTAGCCCCATATGCCCGATGTGCTAGTGGTGTGATAAATGTCCTTTACTGTGATGAACATTGTGGATCCCCATCTGTACTGATTGAGCAATAATACCAGCTGTACTGACTGAGCAATAATACCAACTATACTGATTAAGCATTATTACCAGCTGTAATGATTGAGCAATAATACCAGCTGTACTGATTGAGCAATAATACCAGCTGTAATGATTGAGCAATAATACCAACTGTACTGATTGAGCATTAATACCAGCTGTAATGATTGAGCAATAATACCAACTGTACTGATTGAGCAATAATACCAGCTGTAATGATTGAGCAATAATACCAACTATACTGATTAAGCATTAATACCAGCTGTACTGATTGAGCAATAATACCAACTATACTGATTAAGCATTAATACCAGCTGTACTGATTGAGCATTAATACCAGCTGTAATGATTGAGCAATAATACCAACTATACTGATTGAGCAATAATACCAACTGTACTGATTGAGCAATAATACCAGCTGTACTGATTGAGCAATAATACCAACTGTACTGATTGAGCATTAATACCAGCTGTAATGATTGAGCAATAATACCAGCTGTACTGATTGAGCAATGATACCAACTATACTGATTAAGCATTAATACCAGCTGTACTGATTGAGCAATAATACCAACTATACTGATTAAGCATTAATACCAGCTGTACTGATTGAGCATTAATATCAAATGTACTGATGGAGCAAAAATATCAACTATACTGATTGAGCAGTTATACCAGCTGTACTGATTGAGCAATAATATCAACTATACTGATTGAGCATTAAAACCAACCGTACTGATGGAGCATTAATATCAACTATACTGATTGAACATTAATACCAACTGTACTGATGGAGCATTAATATCAACTATACTGATTGAGCATTAATAGCAACTATACTGATTAAGCAATAATACCAGCTGTACTGATTGAGCATTAATGCCACCTATGGTTATCAACAGCTGGACATCTCTCCTATAGAGCATAAAACTATGGGCCATGATGAACTGCAAGTACACAGTAGTGCAATAGTCCACAGTGATGAAGTCTTTGTGCCAAGTCCTACAGAACCAGGTTCTCCTGATGAATTAGTTACAATACACAAGGTATGCTTTTATAATATATTAGTTCCATTGATTAAGTACATTGAGGCAAGTCATTTAACATGCCAGTATTGTATCTTGGGGTTTGTGAAATCTGTATTATCAACAGCGGAAGTGGTCACGCTTTCTACTTTACTTAGTCGCTCCTCTTCTACCTTGGGGTGTAGAGGTTTGCCAGAGAGATCGCCAGACGTCTCTATCAGCAGTTTTCTTTCTGGCTTTGTTCCATTCCAGTCCTCTGTCAGTTAGGGACTGTCGGATGTTGTCTTCCCAGCGTACCCTGTGTCGTCCTGGAGGTCTGGTTCCCTGGTTCTTAGCCTCCCATGCCTGCCATGGTGGCCGATTTTCTCCCATTCTGCATACATGTCCAAACCATCGTAACTGTGACTGATCCACTCGGGTTTGAAAGGACTGGGTATCAAGATCTTGATTGTCTGATTGCAGACTTTGTCCCTTCTAGTCACTTGGACCACCTTTCTCAGATATCTCATTTCCGAGGCCTGCAGCTGGCTTCTGTGAGCTGTTGTCATTGCCCATGACTCACACCCATAGGTCAGGATTGGTACATAGGTAGAGCGGTAAACAGCCATTTTCGTCCTCTTTCCAATTTCTCTTTTGCTAAGAAACCCTCAGCTTATGGCCTGGAAGAGTCTCCCAGCAGCTGCCTTTCGTGTAGCCAGCTCAGTCTTAATGCCTCCATTTCGGTCTAATACAACTCCAAGGTATTTGAACTGGTTAACGTGCTCCAATGCATACTGCCCCATCATGATCTGGTGTTTCTTCTCCTCTCTTGAGATAATCATGGTTTTAGTTTTGGAGATTCTGATGGTCATCCCTCTCTGTTCAAGCTCTTCCTTCCAGACAAGTAAGTTGGACTGAAGGTGTGCCTCTGATTTAGCTATCAGGGCCACATCGTCTGCAAATGCCAGCTCTGATATACAGATTGGTCTCATCTTCCAGTACCCTACAGAGTACTTCTTTGTCTTCTCCTTACAAGTCTTGATGACATCATCCATCACAAGAATGAAGAGGTAAGGTGAGGTCTCGCTTTCTCCAGAAAAGAAATAACCACCAACATCGGTCAACATCAGTTAGAGCAGGTGAAGGAATTTACATATCCAGAGAGCATTTTGTTTTCAGAAAATGGAAGAATGATAAAAGAAATACAACAAAGATGCAATAAAGCCAGTTAAGCCACTTATCTAGGAAGCAAGATGTCATCTACAGGAGATACCGCACCAGAAATATCATTTAGAATAGCACTGGCATCTAGTGCCTTCAATAAACTGTCTAACATCTGGAAATCAAAGACACTTAGCAAACACACAAAACTCAAGATCTTCAATTCTTGTGTGATTCCAGTACTAACCTATGGATGCGAGAGTTGGAAATCAACGAAAACTCTAGACACAAAATTAGACAGTTTTGAAAATAAATGCCTTAGAAGAATACTAAATTTCAAAGTCAGATTCCGAACCAATACACAAATAAGGCAAGAATCCAGGCAAGAGTATGTGTCTAATTTTATACGAAAACGCCGCTGGAACTATGTCGGCCACGTCCTTAGAATGGATAAATCAAGACTTCCTTACCAAGCCCTCATTTGGACACCACAGGGGAAAAGATCTCGTGGAAGACCAAGGGAAACCCTACGTAGAACTATCATCAGGGAAGGCTCGCTCATGGGCCACTCAAACATCCAAGACCTACAACGGATTGCAACGGACCGCCGTGCATGGAGAGTCACGACCTCTGCCCTATGTGCCGCACTCGACACAAGAGGAAAGACTAACTAACTAAGCTAGAGGACAAATGACACTAATATTGAAATGCAAGCACATGTTAGTTAGTTAACAGATTATCCTCATTTACCTCCAACCATTCAGTCCATAAGTGCTTGGATTCTCTCCTTAGTAAATCCAGCAGAGTGTAGCGGCTGATGATGCCAGTTCTGGGTTGGTTTATTATTCTTTGGCGACACACTGTTTAACTTGCTGTTCTTGCAGTCTGACCATGGTTGCAGATTCGCAGTTCTCAGTTGGTTCACACAAACATCTTAAATCTTGTAAAGCATTTGGTATATCAGCCTGGTCCATGGCTTGTCCGGCTTTTGCAGTAGCCTTACCTGCAGGTCTATCAGCTTGCTCATTTCCTTGTACCCCCACATATCCTGGCATGAAGATGAAATCAATCCTTGTCAGCCTTGTCATGCAAGCACATGAATATAAGCACTGTTCAATACAATACTCTTACCAATGCTGTGCTGTCAGTGTCAGACATGGACACTGTCTTCAGAAGACAGAAGCAAAATAGTAATGACAGATGGAATGTTTACGTACTATGCTAGGTGTAACAAGGAAAGATTGATTTAGGAATTATCATATCAGGAGAGTTGGCACAGAACCAATACTGAACATTATCGGTAGAAAAAGATCAAATGGTTTGAGCATGTAACAAGCTGGCAAAAGGCAGGGCACAACAGAGAACAATGTTAAACAGATAGGTGGTAATTGATCATGCAGATGGAAATATCAGAGACGCTGGAAAGTACTATATATGCAGCAAATATTAGGGGCCCCATTCCAGAGATCTTTTCCTGTTCTGATGCTGTGAGGCATTCCAGGATTTGAAAAAAAAAAAACCAAGAAAGAAGAAGATGTGGTCACATGTGGGACAGTGTAGTCAGTATGAGCTAGGTGATTTTACTTTTCCTATATAAATCTCTGCTAGCATTCAGGAGACCCAGCTCCGCATCCTCAGCAGTGTGTTGGAATGTTTTCTGTTAGGAGCACACACACATTCCTAACCTCCACAGTTCCTGGTGACTAAACCAGCCATGCAGCCCTAATCCTCAAGCTCAGGATTCCTTCTTTCCTACATCACACTAAACAAAAATAATCAACACTTGAGCAAGGATAGTCTGTGAGTTTGTGTGCGTCTGCTTGGTGGTGCCCATGAGAGATTGCTGTATGTAACAGTGACACAGAGCTGCCTGTGTACTGTGGTTGACAGATGTTACACTAGTACTGCAGCGGGGACACAGAGCTGTCTGTGTACTGTGGTTGACAGGTGTTACACTAGTACTGCAGCAGTAACACAGGGCTGTCTGTGTACTGTGGTCGACAGGTGTTACACTAGTACTGCAGCAGTAACACAGGGCTGTCTGTGTACTGTGGTCGACAGGTGTTACACTAGTACTGCAGCAATGACACAGGGCTGCCTGTGTAGTGTGGTCGACAGATGTTACACTAGTACTGCAGCGGTGACACAGGGCTATCTGTGTACTGTGGTTGACAGGTGTTACACTAGTACTGCAGCAGTGACACAGGGCTGTCTGTGTACTGTGGTTGACAGATGTTACACTAGTACTGCAGCGGGGACACAGAGCTGTCTGTGTACTGTCGTTGACAGGTGTTACACTAGTACTGCAGCAGTGACACAGGGCTGTCTGTGTACTGTGGTAGACAGGTGTTACACTAGTACTGCAGCAATGACACAGGGCTGTCTGTGTACTGTGGTCGACAGATGTTACACTAGTACTGCAGCGGTGACACAGGGCTGTCTGTGTACTGTGGTCGACAGGTGTTACACTAGTACAGCAGCGGTGACACAGGGCTGTCTGTGTACTGTGGTCAACAGGTGTTACACTAGTACTGCAGCACTGACACGGGGCTGTCTGTGTACTGTGGTCGACAGGTGTTACACTAGTACTGCAGCACTGACACGGGGCTGTCTGTGTACTGTGGTCGACAGGTGTTACACTAGTACTGCAGCACTGACACAGGGCTGTCTGTGTACTGTGGTTGACAGATGTTACAGTAGTACTGCAGCAGGTGAGAGGATACCTGTAAAACTTCCAGTTGTTTGTCATGTTGTCATCATCAACAGCCATGATTTGCCATCTTTCACAATTATTAGTGTTCACAATATCCCCACATTTATCCCTTTGTCTTTACCTAGCTTTCCTGAAGTATTCTAGTTTGTTTCTCCTCATAACATGCCCAAAAAAATCTGGAATGTCTGCATCTTAGGAAATTAAATTTTTATTTTGTTTTTCTGTCCATCCATCATCTTCATAAACTACTTCTGCCATAAAGCTTTGTAGGGAGAAATAATTTGTGATCCAGTGCACGTTGGCTGCCACTGGCTATTGTCATGCCATGAAGGCGTAGAGTGTCTTTAATGTTGTCAAACCATAGTTTTTGCGGTCGTCCTTTCTTGTGATGGTATTTTATCTTGCTGCATTCTAACGAGATGACCAAACCACTTAATCTGCTATTTCTCGATGAATCTAGTACAAGGTGTCGTTCCCACAATTTGCTGATAGTTTAATTATTCACTCGATCTCGGATGGTTAGGGTTGCTGCCTTTTGCAGGCACCTCATCTCGCAGGTAGTGATTTTGCGTATGAGCTTTATATAGTGTCCATGTTTGGCACTGGTAGCCTAATGTTGCAATGAATATGCTGTTAATAATCTGTCTCTTAGCACTCATGGTTATGCTTGGATGTCCTAATAATGGTGACAATTGGTGCACTTGCTTTCTGACATCTGGTTTCTGTTTCTCTGTCAGTTCTACCATCTTCCGTGATCATACTTCCTAGATATTTTAACTCCCTAACTTGATTAGGAGCAGAACCATTCAGCAGGGGTTCTACTAACTTGCATTGTTTCAGTTTTGTTTGCATTGTATTCATTTAGTTACATTTTTATTAACATTGCTCAAACATGTTTCCCCACATGACAGGATGCAACCTCAGCTGCACATTGGTATCAGCACATAGGACAGAACCATACAGAGATTCTCATTGCCAGTCATCTGTCCCGACAAGATGATCCAGGTCACCCACATTCCCAAAGCAAGCAGAGTTCAGGCACACACAAAGCCATGAATGAGAAACCTCTTCCTCAAAGTGTTGCAACCTCTTTCAGATCTAATTATGAGGTAGAAGCAGCCAATACACCTGGTAAAGAAAACATTGGATCTCAAGCTGAAATGACTGCATATTCAGGGGATAGAGAAATACAAGCAAAAATGGGTACAGCTCAAAAGAAATCACCTTTTACACCTCTTAATGAAAATACGTTTGAGATAGAAGCTCACACAAAGACATGTGAGGTTGCTAACAAGCACAAGGTGTTGACAGTACAGTCATGTGAAAGCCATTGCCAGATAATAAACACGCCGGTCACTCACAAAAAGCAGCATATACAACCAGTAAACAGTTTACCAGATGACATTAATGGAAATTTCTCACCGAAATCCACACGTTGCTATTCTACAAAAAGAGAGTATAAAAAACGCAGCTCAAAAAGACATAACTTGCAGTTTGCATCTAATGTGTGTTACATCAACAAACTGTGTATGGCAAGTCAGGAATATTTTCGTACAGCAGCACATGGACTGCACCAGTAGAAAACATTTGTCTCAGATACGATATTTTGAGGTTCTGTAAATAATTCCTTAATTTATTCCACTTTAATTATTGTAGCTGCATCAGTAGACATAAGCACACTTTTGTACGGTAGTATACTGTATTGCACTTCTAGATGGTAAAGTAAAGAACCCTTGTCCACGTCTTCACGCATATTGGGTATATAGGGCTACACCTATATTTGATCTAACAGCACTTAATGGGTGATGTGGTCAGCACCACACTGGTCACCTTTACTTCCCAGGACTGAACCTGGTACCCACTCAAAGCTGGGTCGACCTGGGAGCCTAGGTCATTTTACTTTTAGATGGGTATACAGTGTATTCATAGTGTTTATCTACTGCCTTCGGATAAAAATAGCAGTACAAATATCATTACTGTTGGGTTTGTTACAGTGTGTAAACTATATTCATATATGTATTGCTGCATGTTTAGTTACAGGCACTGAACAGTGTAAGGCATTTGTAAGAACCCTTGATTTCTTCTATTATTCTTCTCCCTTTCCCTGTTATAGCAGATATCTGCTGAAGGGTTCTCTAGACTAAACTGAGTTATTTGTGTGTATTCACACGCATTGCTGCACATGCTTACATATAATGTCAACTTGTAATGATTCAGATATTGAAGTGACAAGGCTCATTGCCAGTGTAAAGCCACACATGAGTGTTGTATGTGAGAACCATTGGGTTCTTATATCACTTGTCCCGCTTGATGTCTTAGGTTTTGAAATAAGGTACCAAGCCTTCTTGAACAAAGGCAAATGATGCAAAGCTCCAAATGCAAGTTGTATATTTCACATTGTCATAAATCATAGAGTTGGTAAAAGGTCTTCTCTTATAAGAAAATAAATTGTTTGGAAAAACATAACCTAAATTAGACAAAACCAGAAGTAGAGATGTGATTTTTTGGCATAACTTGTGTCATTTTCATCACTCAGCAGGTCTTTTACGGGGTGATGGTCTCGTCACGGCACGCATCGAAGTTTCTCATTCTCTAGCTTATTCTCCAGGCCTGTGTGCTTTCATAGCCAATGCATCTTCAGTGTCTTGTATTCACCTTTGCATAGGTCTACCTCTGCCTCTTTTTCCAGAAACTACCCTCCATCACCTTTCTTTCCAGGGGACCCTGATGTTTAACATGGTCAGAATACCTCAGCTGTCAGGACAGGATGCTGTTTATGAGCCAGTTCTTCTTGATGCTCAGAAATTGTAGGAATGTTGATGTTAAATCTCTTTACTGCCTGTATTTGCCATTGGAAAGTTTGGTGTGGGGGGGGGGGGGTGTGGACAAGGTACGTGGACCAGAAAATTTGAGGCTGCATGGCTATTGCGGTCACCACAGACTGTGCAGGTTAACACCCCCCCCCCCCCACCACCATAAAAAAAAAATCGTCATCCCTTTCTGAGGATCAAACCTAGATCTTCTGCATGAGGGCTTGTCAGTTTAACCACTTGGCCAGCTGCTGCTTTCAGCATCTTGAGTAAGTGAACAGTTTTTAACAGGTCAGTGGGTTCAGTAAATGGAACATGACAATAACACAAGCTATGCAGTTAGCAAAAAAAAAAAAAAAAAAAAACCAGGAAACTACATATAAACTCTTCTCTGCAATACTTGATTGTTTAAGCAGTCAGACAGAAGAAGAAGAAGAATGGTTCAGATAAACTGAGACTGTCATCTTTACGGTGAAGATGTTTTTACAGTCATGCTGCCTTTTGTCCTACACTTTAATTTCAGCAAACATATGATCATTTCTCTTTTATGACATATACTTGTTAGTGGATAGTTGTTCTAACCCTCAGGCCCAAGAACCCACAGAGAGGATAGGAAGTAACATTCTGGGGTGCCTAATTTTGCAAACACCCGTAACATGATTGGTGACATTTCAAAGTTATAGAAGCAAAACCTTGACATTGTTGTGCTGTCATTCCTTACTGACTTTATATTAGACAACATAAATATTTCATTAGTCTTTTGAATAATTCCATATCTCCTGCAATGTTGGAAATATATATGCTAATTTATTCTTCTTCCCGTACCCTTTATCCTCACAATGGAGCATAGGCCATGCACACAAAGCATTCCTTTACTGCATTCTTGTTCAAGAAGAACAGCATCCTGTCCAGGGATGAGGGGAGAGCATAATATTGTTTATGTTTTTTTTGGAAAATAGCATTAGTCCACAATGGTACTTGAACCAAGAACTTCAGAAGTTAGAGGTTGATGTCCTACCTCTGAACCCCTCTGTAAAGGTTGATGTCCTACTTCTAAAACCCCGTGTAAAGGTTAATGTCCTACCTCTAAAACCCTCTGTAAAGGTTGATGTCCTACCTCTAAAACTCCATGTAAAGGTTAATGTCCTACCTCTAAACCCCTCTGTAAAGGTTAATGTCCTACCTCTAAACCCCTCTGTAAAGGTTAACGTCCTACCTCTAAACCCCTCTGCAAAGGTTAATGTCCTACCTCTAAACCCCTCTGTAAAGGTTAATGTCCTACCTCTAAATCCCTCTGTAAATGTCATACCTCTAAAACCCTCTGTAAAGGTTGATGTCCTAGCTCTAAACCCCTCTGTAAAGGTAAATGTCCTACCTTTAAACCCCTCTGTAGAAGTTGATGTAGTGGCAGAATGCATGTGTTTGCTATCGGTTTGGCTTTGTCGTGAGTGAAACCTGTTTTATTTTCTTTAGAAGGGATAATAGGGGCAATTTGTTTTCATTGGCACAGGAATGGAAATAGTGTCCTTGTAGAAAGTACAGAATTTCAAACTAGCTAGAGCTGAAGTGGACTTGTATCTATCAGACGTATGCTTGTCACTTGTCTGTAGTGACATCCTAACATATCGGTCTGAGCCATATGTGCTGTGTCCCCTACTGCAGCAGCCATCTCCTTGTCTCCATGCTTAGTGTACCCAGTAGCAGTTGGATGGCAAATCTTTTTTTTAAAACCCGCAACTGGTTTCTACATGCTTGTCCTCATTGAATACCCATTTCCATCAGGTGGTTTATTGTCTCTGACTCCTTTGTTGCAGAGTCTCTAGAATGCTGCACATTCGGCATGTCTGCTCTGTCCGTAGATAAACTTTCTAAGAGAATGTAGTGTTAAACAGGCGCTGATACATTTTCAATCAGATCTGGACAGTTATGGCAACCCTGCTCCACACACAAAAATGACATCAATACATGTCTGGGGGTGGGGTTGAGAAGGAAAGGGGAGTGGTGTGTGTGTGATAAAAGAAGATGATTACCATATTCTCAGTATTAGAAATATGATACTGTTTATATTTCTAAATTTAAAAACAAAAAATGTGGTTTGTTCCAAGACCATTATTTGGTTTAACAAAATGCGATGTTTTACTACAAAATAGAAAACCACCATATTGTATATACATTGTTTGCAACATGCATCCATTCTCAGTGAAGATGTGCATAATTTTGATTCCTGTCTTAACCATATGCATTTTTTACCTTGACGTACACTTTTGCATGTAATGTTACCTACAACAAAATCTGCTCTACTGTTTTGGTAGATACAGCATTTCAGGGCACAACTGTTTTGGTAGATACAGCATTTCAGGGCACAACTGTTTTGGTAGATACAACATTTCAGGGCACAACTGTTTTGGTAGATACAGCATTTCAGGGCACAACTGTTTTGTAATGAACTTGTAATCAAGAAATCATAAAAACACATTAAACAAACTCTTGTGAACATTTTTTTACCAGAAATTTAATCTCACAGCTGACAGAAAAATAATGCCTATAATTTCACTTGAAGATTTTCAAATGTTGAATGTTTAAATTATAATGCCTATGAAAAATTACAATTTAACAGTCTTAGACAACAAATGCTGCAATGACTTTGTTCTGACAACAGTTCCACAGTGTTGTTACAGATCAAAGTTCAGGATACTTTGGAAAACAGATGTTATGGTAAAGCCACCCCAAGAAAAGTAATCTGGTTTAAACTCTTTCAATCTCAAGAAGTGTGTGCCTGGTTCTTTGTCTTGAAATCCAGTCATGACAGAATGTGTTCTAAAATGTTGTTTATTTTATACTCAATAAATCTGGGGTTAGTTTGACATTAGTCTCCCCAGACCCCGCCCATATACACACTACCTCACTTCTGTGTTACAGGCATTAACTTTCTCGGAATAAAAACGTAAATGCAAGACATGGCAGAAACCAAACAACAGAGCGGGACACACCCATAATCTTCAGGAAAGTCGACCAGCCCAACAAACTTGTGAATAAAAAGTGACCTACTTTATTTGGGGAGACTAACGTTGAAATAACTGAAAACTGAATTTACCATTGACCAGTTCCGATTTATTTTCACTCTATTTCCACCATAAAAATGTAATGCATAAGTCCCCAGGTTTATGATGGACATTTCAAAAGCCACTCGAAAATAGTCAATGTCAAAAATTCTTGGCGTGGCATTCATGGTTTCTTCCACCCAAAAAATTGATTTTTTTTTTTTTTTTTGAAAAACATGTCTTGTTATCATGGACTGCACATGAACTGAATAGATGTCTGAAGATGTGATTATGTATTCTAATTATCACCATGTGCTGGGCCAGTAAGCATGGGCAATCATGGCTGATCATAGATCATGTTGCCAGACCATCCAGGTATTTATCTTTGTTTTACCCTTGATATCTTTACACCATGAAGCATGCTGAGGAATATCAGGACAAGCATGCTACATGCAGAATGGCATGCTTCACTGCAGAGGACACGGGTGAGGAGTACTGTCTTGATTTGTTCACCGGTTACGTAGCTGTGTTAGGAAATGAACAAGCGGACAGTCTGTATGGCTCTGCACAACTTGGTGGAATACTGATGCATGACAGGGCAGACGTGGTTAGTGCCTTGTGGTGGTAGAGCATGTACAGTTTGGAGGAGCAGATGAATCACCGCAGTCTGGTGAGATTAACGCAGGGGGGGGGGGGGGCAGTGACGAGAGGTTCTGGCAGATGCTTGAGCTCAGAGGAAAGGTAAGACGGACGTTTGATCAGAATGCTACTGGCACCATTAGTATTGGAACTCTTCGCTGGCTGCTGAAGATGTGGACGGAGCGCTTGTGGGAATGCCCAGAGTGCTGTGATGTCGGTTCTTGAATCAACTCAACACCATGACTGTCAGTTATCACTCTTTATTTCTCCAAATCACCCTCAGAATTTTGAACATCTATTCAAATTTCCATAATCAGTTGACTGTTTGAATCATTTTTGTGAAGGCCTACTACTTTATTGTGTGTATTGTCAGCTCAAAATATAATAGGGATGTACAAAGGTAATGCTGCCCTTTCCCAGCAGTTTCTCTACAGCATTCCCCTGACCTTAGTCTGAAGGGATGAAACTGACAAAGCAGTAGGGTTAAGTTATGTTTGGTACCTCCTCCCATCTGACTGCCTTTTCAGAGTTCTTTTAAGATGGCTAGCTGCCTCATCAATGAAGTGACATCATGCTATTAACTGCTTTGGTTCTACTGTTAATCTCATTTGATATTTTACAGCCCTAACAGTGTATTTTAAAAAGACAAAAAAAAAAAAAAAACAGGTTACTGACAAAGTAAATTTCCAATACACAAAATTCCTGTTTCTACGATGAGTTGACAAGTTCTTGAATAAAACTGAGAAAGTCATTTCAAAAACTGAAATTGCATCAGAAAATATTGTAAATTCATTCCTAACTGATTGCTGTTTAAAGAATTTAAAAAAAAGATGCAGCTGCTAAATAAATGTCTATTCTCAACAAGTTGTTGCCATATAAAGCTTTTTGTCAGTGCCATGCAATATGAAATAAATAAGAATTAAAGTGTTCCAAAATGGTTATAGTGTGACATAACAGAACAGCAGTAGTTTTGACATTCTTCGACTGTGGAGGTTGGCACCTGAGTTTTACTTACATGAAACAAGAAGAAGTTGTCAGTAAAGGAACTGGTTTAAACACACCATTGTGGCAGTAGTGGATTCAGACTGACAAGAAAGTCCTGTGTTGAATTTAAAAGCAAGAGCTGAAACAGCAACAGAAGGGAGTGAAAGGAATTAGGCTGTGATTCACTTGGACTTTTTGCCTTTTCCTTTACCTTTAGCATAAAATGATGGATCAATTAGGCTGTGATTCACTTGGACTTTTTGCCTTTTCCTTTACCTTTAGCATAAAATGATGGATCAATTAGGCTGTGATTCACTTGGACTTTTTGCCTTTTCCTTTACCTTTAGCATATAATGATGGATCAATCTCATCTGAACTTAAGCCTTTGACTGAAAACAATCTTTCTGCTCTCTCCTCTAATGTGCCACCACATTTAAGGCCCCGGGTCATTAAGGCATTTTTCAGTCTCTCCATTCCAAGACTTGCCAACTCATCCTTGCTATCGTACCTATCCAAATCTACTGGCTCATCATTATTGGTAGGTTCTGAGTTATCATTGCTCACAATTAGATTCTGTTTCTGCTTGTCTATACTGACTTCACTGCCCTCAATGCAGCCTGTGTCCATAGATAATGTTTGCTCACTGACTTTGATCTCTGAAGTGTCTGCACCACAGTCGCGTGTTGATGTCTGATCCAATCCTTCAACCCCCAGCCTCCTTTCAACCAGATCACTATCTTTACCATTATCTGAGGATTCAAGAGTTGATGAGCTGCTGCCTCCATCACCAGCACTGTAATCTCTGCTGCAGGAACTCTGGCTGATGTCAGCATCTGCATCACCAGGATCTGCATCACCAGGACTGGCTTCACCATCAGAGCTGCTGCTGGAATCAATGTCCACACCAATCCTGCGCGCATGGGAAAAACAACATATTTTTTTCAATCACAATCCTGCACGCATGGGAAAAACAACAGATTTTTTTCAATCACAATCCTGCACACATGGGAAAAACAACAGATTTTTTTCAATCACAATCCTGCACACATGGGAAAAACAACAGATTTTTTCAATCACAATCCTGCACACATGGGAAAAACAACAGATTTTTTCAATCACAATCCTGCACACATGGGAAAAACAACAGATTTTTTTAATCACAATCCTGCATACATGGGAAAAACAACAGATTTTTTCAAACACAATCCTGCACATTTGGGAAAAACGAGATTTTTAAAATCACAATCTTGCACACGTGGGAAAAATCACAGATTTTAAAAATCAAAATCCTGCACACGTGGGAAAAATCACAGATTTTAAAAATCAAAATCCTGTACACATGGGAAAAACAACAGATTTTTAAAATCTCAATCCTGTACACATGGGAAAAACAACAGATCTTTTAAAATCACAATTCTGTACAGACACAAAAATGAATACAGTCAAGTCTGGATAAGTAGAAGTCGCAGGGACCTAAGAAAATGCCTTTCACTTATCAGGAGTTCTACTTATCCAGACAGCTTACACAGCTGAGAATGTACACTAAAACTGAGCAGTAGCATTGAGTCAAACAATGTATACCAGTTAGGAAACACCATAATTAAACAAATAAATAGCAATACAATGTCAAAAATGTTGAAATATTTAATTATTTTAGAAGGTACAACATTAAAACCACAGGAAATTTCAGACATTAATTAAAGAAAAAGTCTGAGATTTTGCTTTGCTTTTTGGGCTGAAAATAATTATGCAATGGCGTTTTTTTTCTGAAATGGTTGAACCAGCCAGCACTATATGTCCAGTCTGTCTGACCTCCAAGACGTGCAAATTCCTCTGCTTTTGCCATAATGAATGGCCCAATCATGGGTACATTTGCCATTTTAAACACAGTGAACATTTTAAAAAGAGCAGTATCAACAAAATTGCATGACGATGTTCTATCTCGCTGTCTGTCACTTCTGATTTTACACTCAAAAAAAAAAACAATGCCTGAAGCGTTCCTTATGCTTTAAAATACCAGAAAGTGTCGAGCTTGGAATACCAGATTCCCTGGCTATATCCACTTTCTTCTTCCCACTTTGTTTCATCCTTTTTTTTTTATAGTCAGCTTTCGACTGCCATTGTTAATACTGTTTGTAGCAAGATATTGTAACTGAGATTTCACGTTATTTTCTGGCTGACTAAAGAAATATTTCTTTCATAGTGATAATGAAGGTTCGACTTAAAACAGGGATGTGTATATAGTGGGAGTTTATTTTTTGAATCTACTTATTAGGGCTGTACCAAATAGTGATTTTCACTATTTGGCCGAATACGAATAGTGGGACCAACTATTCGGCCGAATACTAATAAAAATAGTGTATCATCATTATCAGGTGCCTTGCCGACTGGCTTGAGCGATCATGCCTCTCCACAATTTGCTATCTCCTGCAACATGTATCAGTTTGTGTGAATCTTCTATCGTTGTCTTCCTGTAACCCTCCTTCCACATATCTTTCCAGTGGTCACCAAATGTTCCATTTTCCCTCTTCTCATAACATGGCTGAAAAATGACGACTGTCTCCTTTTGATGTCTGTGATTATTTGTCTTCGGGCTCCCGCCTCTTTCAAAACCATCGTTCGCTCGGCTGTTCGTTTGATGTAATTTAAACGCACCTTCATATTCTCGCTAGCACTATCTTCAAATTTGATTTGGGCGAAGACACCCTGAAAGAACCAAAAATGCTTGATCTCTCCCCCCCCCCCTCTCTCTTTCTCACATACAGATAGACACACACTCACACTGCCGTTGGCATTTTATGCAGTTTGTACCACGCAACTGGGTCGCAGTTTTCCCCGCTACGACAGATTTAGGAAACAGCAACTATTGTGTTAATGAGAGAGTTATTTCAGTCCATCACAGTGTATGCAGAAACGGGAGTAAGGTAACCACTATTCGTATTCGACCAGACCGCAACTATTCGGCCGAATACCGAACAGTTATTAGGTCCACTATTCGGCCCTGAAGCAAATACAAAGAGAATATTTGATACAGCCCTACTACTTATCCAAATATTCTAGTTCACCGAATTCGACTTATCGGATTTTAAACACTAAGATAAAGAAGGAAAATTGTTAGGACTAAGCTGGTCATGTCGACTTATCCGAGTCTGATTTAAGTTGAATCGACTGTATCTTGCAATCCATTCAGAAATTTTTTAATAAAAATGTTTATACAAAGGTCTATTTTCCACACCTTTAGGCGCATTGGGTATATAGGGTTAGACCTATAGTTTTATAGACAAATCGGTGCTAGGTGGGTGACGTGGTCAGTATCACTCCAGCGGCCTTCACTTCCCAGGTCTGCACCTGGTACAAACTCAAGGATGGGTCGACCCAGGAGTCAAGGTCTGGTACAGTCAGGACGCGAACCTATGACCTTCCTATCAAGGCGGACATCTAGCCGTCAACGCTGCGTCGACTTCAAAAGTAAAAGTCATTTTTCACGCCTTTAAGCGCATCTGGTATATGGGAAGAGCACCCATATTTTTACAGATCAATGGTCACTAGGTGGGTAATGTGGTCAGCATTACGCCGGCCATCTTTACTTCCACAGGACATAAATCCTGGTACACATTTTAGGCTGGGTCGAGACCTGCGAAACCCCATACCATGATTAAAAACCCACGCAGCCAGCAGTGGGTTTCAACTGAGGTACGTTGGAATTATGAGTCAAACTCCCAATGCCTAAGCCACGAACACCGCAGTGTTTATATGGTTACATATAAAAAAATACACACTACAGAAGCAAACAAAATGAAACCATTACCACTCAGTCTTGGAAATGCTGCCAGATGCTGATGCTAGCTTAATCTTCTTGTCGGCACAGTCG
The DNA here is from genome assembly GCA_905116865.2 of Candidula unifasciata. NCBI lineage: Eukaryota > Metazoa > Mollusca > Gastropoda > Stylommatophora > Geomitridae > Candidula > Candidula unifasciata. The sequence continues at coordinate 54,606 of CAJHNH020002251.1, read as the reverse complement.
TGTCCCTTAGCTTTTTTGTGTGTCCTTTTGAGTCCTTTTTAGAGGAAAAACAAACAGGTTAATAGATAGGAAAAACAAACAGGTCAATAGACAGGAAAAACAAACAGGTCAATAGATAGGAAAAACAAACAGGTCAATAGATAGGAAAAACAAACAGGTCAATAGATAGGTAAAAACAAACAGGTCAATAGATAGGGAAAAAGTAGTGATTCCTGCAATTTCTCTTTAAACCGGTTCATGCTAATAAAATTGGCACACAACACGATATTAACTTTCTTCTTGTAAAATGGCACTACCTTAACAGCACTGAAATGTAAATAATCGAAAAAGTTCGCATGATAAAATGACCAGTTAAGCACAAATGTACCTTTACTGAGCGCATCCTGTAAATCTTCCTGCACCTTGGCTCGTTGTTCATGGTACACTGCATCATCAAACTTGTGTGGGTTCTGTGCTAGTCTTTTAGCCTGTCTCTCCTGTCTGCGTTGTTCACGTTCACTTTCTCGCTCAGCTTCTTTAGCAAGCCAGTCTTTCAGCCTAGATTCCCATTACAATAGAAACAATAAGGAGTCATGCAAAAAAACCAGTCTAACAATGTTGCCTTTATGAAACTCTCCAATATACTTCTTCTTCTTCGTGTCCTCCAGCTGTAAACGCCAGTGGAAAGTTCTAGTTGATTGTCCACTTCTGAACTGTAGTCCTGTTCCAGAACCTGAGTGTTGCATGTGCAAATGTTTTACAAATCTTACTTATTTGTATGCAGACTGTTGGTTCCTTGCCCTTGGGACAGATGCACTCCGACTTCGAAAGAAGCTCCCAATAAGTTGACTCTTATGACATGCTTTGGGCAGACAGTGGTTCTATTCTTGATTTCCGCATAATGGGGCCCCGGAACCCACGCGGGAATCTCCAGTATTAAAGTGTTCTGCAAGGAAATATGTTATTGCTCACATCGGTACTTAGAATGAGAGCTATCAACTCAGAGAGCTTACACACTGAACCTGACAGTCTCACCAGTTTAAAAGTGATGAGGTAAACCAAGAGTTACTGCAGTCAAGCTGTAACTAAACACTAAACAAACCTAGGCCTCAACAGCTCAGTGCAGGAAAGACAAAGACATGCACAAATACAACTGAATATTTTGGCCAGAGAGTCTTTGTCGACGGACACACAAAAAAGGGTTAATTAAATACGTGACAAGGATGCAGATGTTCAAAAAGCAAATTGTATTCCAATCAACACACACTATCAGTTGACATATGTGCCTCCTGCTAGCCTTGGGAAAAAATGGCGGGTCTTTCCATGTTCTAGTCTCAGTCAGCGTCTGTGGTTTGGAGCTCGCAAACACTGTTTGCAATTCTGAAGTACCCAGTTTGATTCTAGCTGTGGGCGATTAGGCAGCAGACCACTTTATAATGGTATCAAGAGCTAGCAGTTGAGTAAGCAATGCAAACTATTTTATTTTAACAAACCTTTAATTTCATGTGACATGTTGACCTTGTCACTTGTTTCACTCTTTGAGGATGGATTGCCACTTATGTGGTGGCTGAACCCATCACAGACCAGAGCAAGTCATTATCCCAAGCCTTAGAATAGGGCACAATCGACTTCGCTGCCACGTGTAACAAAAAAAATACAATACATCACTCACTTTTTCTCATTATTGATATCTCTCATTCGACGGCCACTCAAGTCACGGCACGCTTCTCTGCTGGTTGTCTTCTCAATCTGGGCACCAATGGCACGCAGCATTGACCCAAAGCCTGCAAGAAAAAACAACAAACAGAATACAAAACTGCATTTATATTTTCAGAAGCCAACATCACAGGAGTAGTCTGTATACAACACACACACACACACAAGTGTAAACATATCTTTGTTAATCCCTCTGAAAATAAGTTACTAAAGATCTGTAACCATTCAGAAAAGTTCATAAAAATGTAATGTTAACCTAGACAGTTTTACTAGCGTTCTACAGAACATCATAACTAGTTTACCTTAATGTGCAGCTCGGATGAAGACTTTTCAAAGTATTTCTGTGTCAATAGAATTGATACCAGTGATATGGAATAAACTAATATATAAAGAAAAGTAAATAAATAAAGACATATGTCCACACTTTTAAACCAATAATATACTGTTCAACTGAATTGGCACAATATTTTTTAACATACATGATATGAAAAGCTATTAAAGCTGTATGAATAACTATTAAAATGAAGCCAATAACTAGGAAATTGCAAAGAATGCTAGCAAGTATATTTCCTATAACTACAAACTCACGAGAGAGGGAAAAAAATGCAAACAACAAAGCCTAATAAAGCATTAAGGGAAAGTGCATAGAACATAAAATCAAACTGGCACATTGGTTAGTGGAGTTCTGGCAGATTCCAGTGTATTTTTGTCAACTGCCTAATCACTGAAAAAGGCTTGCACCCACTGCAGCGCGGCTGATGTGGTCTTGTCTCTCAACCTGGTACCAGCCTTACTCTACTATTTTGCAGAACTCTCCTTCCCCTCTATAAGCCCAGGTACCAGCTGAGTATAGAAGACTGGCACTGGACCTTAAATATGTGGCGTAGCATTTTATCACAGAACCAAGTCACAGCAGATACTGGCTAGGAGTAAGCCTTGGTTGGTCATCTTTCTGCCACAGATGGCATTTAGACATTCTAATGTCTATCAACTCCACACCAAACATCAAAGGCACAACAAGTCACCTTAACACACAAGGGATTGTACTTTAAGCCAATCAGCCGTTTTTAACAGTAAACTGTGTCCTGGTAAGGATCAGAAGATGTTTAATTACATCAAGTTAAACATTTACATTTAAAAATACAAAGTAAACTGGAAGTAAAATCTCCACATCCTTGCAATAAAGATGAGTTGTGAAACAATGTTCTAGTGTCATAAACATAACAGCAAAGAAGGTTTAACTCATAATAATTCATCCAGATGTCACAATGTTCAGAGTATATAGAAATAACATCCAGATGTCACAATGTTCAGAGTATTTAGAAATAACATCCAGATGTCCCAATGTTCAGAGTATTTAGAAATAACATCCAGATGTCCCAATGTTCAGAGTATTTAGAAATAACATCCAGATGTCACAATGGTCAGAGTATTTAGAAATAACATCCAGATGTCACAATGGTCAGAGTATTTAGAAATAACATCCAGATGTCACAATGGTCAGAGTATTTAGAAATAACATCCAGATGTCACAATGGTCAGAGTATTTAGAAATAACATCCAGATGTCACACTGGTCAGAGTATTTAGAAATAACATCCAGATGTCACAATGGTCAGAGTATTTAGAAATAACATCCAGATGTCCCAATGTTCAGAGTATTTAGAAATAACATCCAGATGTCACAATCCAGATGTCACAATGGTCAGAGTATTTAGAAATAACATCCAGATGTCACAATGGTCAGAGTATTTAGAAATAACATCCAGATGTCCCAATGTTCAGAGTATTTAGAAATAACATCCAGATGTCCCAATGTTCAGAGTATTTAGAAATAACATCCAGATGTCACAATGGTCAGAGTATTTAGAAATAACATCCAGATGTCACAATGGTCAGAGTATTTAGAAATAACATCCAGATGTCACAATGGTCAGAGTATTTAGAAATAACATCCAGATGTCACAATGGTCAGAGTATTTAGAAATAACATCCAGATGTCCCAATGTTCAGAGTATTTAGAAATAACATCCAGAACTGTCTGGAACTGTAAGTTTTTAGAATAAAAGGAAAGTGTTGTAGTCATAATGAACAACTGTGTTGAAGAGGTGGAGTTTCTAAACATACCGCCTTTGCCTCCTGGTAGTCTTGGGACAATGTGGTAAGTCTTTCCATTTTCCAATTTGTCATCTGCTGCAACTTTTCTACCATTGCAAAGAGTAAACACAGATGACCTGTCAACATTCTGAAAATACAAAGTTAACACTTGGTTAAGATTTACTTAATAGGATTTAGGATCAGGAAAAGATATATAATGGAATGGTGAAAAAGACTGAGCCCTATGTGACATACAAAGGCACTACGTGACAATGATGATGATAATGGTGGAATATGTAAACCAAGATACAGACTTTAAGAGTAGAATACTGACTATATATATATATTATATATATATTTACAAAGGTCAGTCAGGTAAGTTCAGTATATGTTATTATAACAGGCAGGGTGGCCAGGTCACTTTCTCACCCCCTACTCCCTTTTCCCCAAATTCTGAACACTGTCCAAACCCATTTTTGTGATGGAAGCTGGGTTAATTCCAAGAAAAGTAGATTGCTTTAGCTTGGGACTGAACTAAGACCATTAACTAACAAGAAATTGACACTGATATAATAATAATAAGTTTTAAAAAAAAATAATAATGATTAATTTTATTCTAGAAGCAGTATTTGTCTAAAAATATATACATTATATTTAAAAATGGGCCCTCCTTTGAATGAACCCCTAAAATGGCAGCTTTAATATGATAGCGTTCGAAAGAGCTAAATTGGCCAATTTCTTGCCGTAAAATATCCGAATGCGGGTCAGTTCTATTAAAAATATATGTGCCGGCTCCGGATAGCGAAACAAATGCTCTGACAGGGTCTCGGTGATACGTTACTTGCCGACCTGCTTCTGCGAGTGTGCCTCACCGCCGAGTGAATCCCCCATGCCGCTACGCGCGGATGGGGACTAAACTAGATGGCTGGGACTCATGAGAGACAGCTACCGCATCTCCTGCAACTTCCTCTAATTACTGTACTCGTGAGTCCCAGGCACCTAATTTAGCCACCCATCCGCGCCGCACGTAGCAGCGGAAAAGCTCGGCGATGAGTTTAAACGTGTTTGGCGAATGCCGACAAGTCTGACATCTACCACTGCTAAATCCTCCAATCGGAAAAACACAGTATTGCTAATCAGCTGTCATCGTCTGTAATGTCTCAAAATTGGTCAACGGTCGGTATTCATCGTCTGCTACTACCGTGTGCAAATGTTGATAATGATTGTCAAGTAATCCTAGTTTTGCCGTGATTTGTTCCTTGGCAGAACGTCTGTATTTTAGATGTATGCGAACGCCGTCGTTCTGATATTTTTGGATATTTTATGGCCAGAATGTGGCATGCCGCCATTTTGGGGGTTGATTCAAAGGAGAGCCTTAAAATGTATACTGAGTATACACAATTGTCAATTGGAAATAAAATATTAATGTATTTACTTAACGCTCACCCTCACCCACCCCCCCCCCCCTCCAACTGACTGGACTTCAGATAAGATTACATTTTTTTTTCAACAGTCAGTCAGTAGTCAGGGGCCCCAATTTAACGTGGTTGGACGGGTTTCTGCGATTAGTACATAGGAAATTTCCATCGAACAGGGACTCTTTGGGTCAGCTGGTATTAATCATAATCGCTTAACGTCAACTTCAATCACAAATTAATATCACGCCTTATCAACAAACGGACTATGTAACTGTAACCAATGCTATCTAACTGCTGGTTTTAAGTATAAGAGCATTTTGAAAATTTGACCAAAGTACCTACCAACTGTATGAAGGCGAAGGCCAGTAAGGCTCAAGTCTATGGTTGGTTTTTATTTTGTCAGTTCATTTTCATTTCTATTTCTATCCTATCCACCAAAATACAAATAAAATACAATACTTATTTCCTCAAATTAAAGCAATATAAAAGGCAGCAAGCTGATGTACCAAGTGCACATCAAACTCTGACTATCCGTTATCACTATCACTGCTACTATTACTATAACTAACTATATACATCATACTAACTAAACTACTGTATCACAGTCAATCACAGTCACAGGTCAGGATCCAGGCCAGCACACAATCACAGGAATGACACACAATCAACAGTCTTCTCAAACAGCACCGAAAATTTGAATATAATAGTTTTACAAACCTTTATAGAAATGTAACTGAACAAGTCATCCACGTTTACTGACTCGTCCTGTATTTCTCTTGTGACATACAAAGAACAATGAACGATGTGAACAAGCATTTTGTTTGCAATATATTTCGATAAACAAACGACTTCCCAAAGAAACAAGAACTCTTTTTGAATGTAGGGAAAAAAAGAGAAATAACCGGAAGTGTGCCACGTGTTTGCTAAAGCAAAATCCAAAAATGGTGAAACTATGGGGGTGACTGCAGTCAAGCTAATACAATGAATTCCAGAGAAATTTGACTAAAAAGCTCAACAAAATGGGAAAGAGAAAAACGTGCACAAAACAACACAACGCGACGTCGCTCACGTCACCCCTTAGAGATCTACATACTCTCCATTCCTCGTTTGTGTAGTCCACTTGTGTTTGAAAAAGGCTGCCTGGCCGAAACGTTACGTTGTGTTGTTTTGTGCACGTTTTCCTCTTTCCCATTTTGTTGAGCTTTTTAGTCAAATTTCTCTGGAATTCATTGCTAAAGCAAGCAGCCAAACACGTATTCATCGTCATAGCGTAGCTTCTTCTTCTTTTTCCTTTTTCTCTCGCGTTCACCTGCTGGAGAAAAGCTCTTTGGGAGAATTACACAGAAGGCAAATACAGACAGTGAAGAAATCATTGAACTTTTTTTCAGGCGATCAATGTCTTAATACAACAGCAAGAATAGAACTGACAACCTCATATTGACTCCTTGCAATAAACCTGCTCGAAGTATTTATATGAAAATAAACATCGTGAAATCTAGGTAGTGAGAATAGGCAGGAAACATAATAGGCCTAATATGAACGTTCATTTAATGGTACTACAATCTAACAGGCACGAGAATGTAAATATCTAGGAAACATACTTACAGAGAGTGACAGACTCGATAGAGAAATAGAGGCCAGAGTACAGAAGGCACACGCTGTTATCTACCAGTTAGCCCCACTACTAAGACACCAAAATGTCTCACTTCCAGCAAAACAACAAATGATTATTAGTATCTTCTACTTCATGCCGAACAATGACAATGAATAGGGCGCTAAAACAGAAAATAACTACACGTGAAATGTAGAAATGCAAGGTCGCTAACAACACGAGAAGGGACCGTTAGAATACACGATGGTTAAGGCGTTGAACTTAAGATCCAACGGATGCATTGCCGCGTAGGTTCGAACCCCACCCGTGATAGTAGCGGTGGGCTGATTGATCTCGGGGTATGGGGTCGGCCTCAAGTGCTGGACGTTCCGGGTTCCAGGTCCGCCTGTATATTTAAATAGAGAAGGCCGTGCCGGGTTCAAACCCCCTGTGAAGGCTGGGATTTTTTCACGTGGTTTTCAGGTAATTTCCCCTGGTCTCTGGGTAGTAAGACCCGACACCAGTATGTACTGTTGCACACGGAAAAAATACCTTGGCAGTTGGAAATAATAAAAAGAGTGGCCTAACGGCGCTGTCCGAGCAAAAATTAAGAGTTAAAAATCTACCCAAAGTATTTCAGGATCCTTGCCGGTACAACGGAGTTTGTGCATTGCGCAGAGATTCTTTAGACCCAGGCTTGAGTTAGAAGTATAACGGAGCACTTATGGGTTACACCCGTTTCCATAATGTTAATCCGTTGAATAAATGTCAGCCTCGACCATAGACACATTATGTTTCTCTGACGTTATCATTCCATCTTGTTTTTGTACGGCTTGTGCGCTGCGTCCTTCTCTTTTGAGGGATGTCTTGTATGGCATGGCTTCACAAGGCATTCTCTTTAAGCTGGCAAACCAATTTCTTGATCTGCTGCTGCCTTTGTATGTAATTCAGAACTGTGCTGTCTTTTTCTCTTATGACCTCATTTCTGATTTGATCTCTTCTGCTCACGTTTGCAACCCTTCTCATATGTCTCATTTCTACCTCCATTACTGCTCTCCAAAACTATTACCTTTTAATATAACGAAATATTTAGGTTTAAATTATAAGGATGCTGTTTATTATCAGGGTAAATAGATCGTCAAATTCTCTCTGCTGGCCAGATAGTCACACTGCGCATAATATAAGTGCAAAGTATTGAAATGAATTCACCACTTTATTTTGGATTTACAGACTGACGATGAAAATGGAACACCTTTGGCGGAACTGGAGTTTCATTGGAATCTAAGGAAGCCCTAGTGGATCCCATTGAAACTTATAAACTTAGTAAAGAAAAAAAAAAGACATGGAATGCCGAGTTATTTGTGGGGGAAAACTAACAGATACGCTTGAAATAAGAACAATGTCTGAGAAGGGGAAGTCTTTTGTTACCTCCATTATTTTTACCGGAAATAGACTGGAAACAGCAATACCTTCAGCGTGGTGTGTAAATCAGTGGACCCCTACAGAACAGTTTGATTATCCAGAGTTTGTGAACTACCCTTCTCTGTGATGCTGCTCACGAAATCATATGCAAGATAAATCAACAAGCTTGATAAGAAAGAAATCATAAGAATGAAGCATACAAGTCCATATGAGACTAAGATAAACGAGATTAAACCAGGAAATATCTGATTTCTTTTGGTGATTCCCCACTCCAAAATATAGTCATATAACCTTTTAGTAATATAAATAGACAGGAAAACTGAGAAAATTTTAAAATACGAACACAAAGTCAAGAGGAGTTTTCATAGATTTAAAAATCTCTGGAAGTTAAAGGATATTAAAAACTAAAATTATGCTTAAAAAATCTAACTCTGATGTCAAATTACTACTACTATATGAGGCTGAAACATGAAGAACAACTGAAACAATCCATACGAATAAAAATGTTTGGGCCTATCTTTCCAAATTATCAAGGCCGAAAATATACCCTAACAGGGCCTCAGTCACATGTCAATTGCGGACTTCCTCCACCGTCGAGAGTATCTCCCACGTGGATTGGGGCTAAACTAGATGGCTGGGACTCACGAGCAAATAAAATGAAGGAAGCTGCAGGAGATGCGGTAGCTGCTGCTCGTGAGTCTCAGCACTCTAAATTATGGCAGTGAAACTTATTCGCACCAGGAGAAATGGCTAAATAGCTTTCACATGCTTTGCCTCAGAATATTTTGCATTAAGTCACACTCACCAGTGCCATGGGCTGTAAGTATCCTCATTGCGCAATATAACACTATTATCTGGAGACATGGAAAGATGCCAGCAACAGATATGTACAAAGTCATGATTGCTGTAATCATCTTTGCAATTTGCATATCATATAGTATTAATCTTCTTCTTCTTTGCTTTCACCGGCTGTAAACTCCAAAGGAATGTTCTAAAATTTAGTATTTTATTCCATAACTTGACTGCATGCACATCAGTTTTACAGATCCAACTCTTTTTGTATGCAGACTGTTGGTTCTTTGCCTCTCAGGCAGATGCACGCCGACTTCAAAGCCATCGTCAATCAACTCTTACAACATGTTAGATGGGAAGGCAGTGGGTCTATTCTTGTTTTCCCTACAATGGGGCCCAGGAACCCACACAGGGAACATAGCAATAATGATATCGCTCCCGTCCAATGCTAACTCACAGCAGCAACGTCCATCATATAATCTGCAGGCTCATTGTCTCGAACACCCTTACGATCACCCACAAAGATACAGGTTACATGTACTCTTAGGAAAACAATCTATGCCTGTCTGATAAAGTGAGTCTGAATGTCCTTGAGTACATACACTAAGTCACATTTAGTGTCGGTCAGATCATCTGGCTGCTTCCCTTTTGCAATATTTCCCTACCATGGTAGCCTGTTTGCCTTTCTATATTATTTACGTGCTTCCAGTGTCTTTAAATTTGTTTTATGATGCCTCAGTCCACTAATCTATTTGCAATAAACATGATAATGTCATTCTTTCTCTTTCCTAACACTGAGATCCCTGAAGAAAAGGCCCAAAGGACTGTTCACAAATTGAGACATGCCCGCTGTGTGAAACTTGTCTGTCTTCACCTGTCTCAGCACTCTTTATTGGTCAAATGGCAAGTCAGTGCAGCTGGCCCTCTAACCAACAGCCATATGCAGCGACCGCCTCAACCTGTTCTCAAAGTGGATGTTACGGTAACATGTCAGGCTTTTCTGTACTGAACGTCGTTCATTGAGTTTTGTCACTAACGTTCATGCACCTCCACCCTCATAAAACAAATGTTTGGGTAATCACATGACACAAACAAGAATTGTGAATCAGTTACATTGTCACCTCCATATTGTTGGTTGGTCAACACAAAACTTTCTGACCAGTGAGCCTCATCTGCATCCAGGGCTTTGTGGAGGGGGACCATTTGTGTCTGCTGTCACTTTGAGAATGTAACAACACTGCAGTATCTTTAGCCTGTCGACAACGCAGGAATGTTTCACCTTCACACAAGTACACACTCATGTAGCTTTATAGTGTGTGCAATAAAGACAACGCAGGAATGTTTCACCTTGACACTAGTGGAATGTTTCACCTTGACACTAGTGGAATGTTTGTTTCATTATCATACCAACACACTCATGTAGCTTCATAGTGTGTGCACTAAAGACAACGCAGGAATGTTTCACCTTCACACTAGTGGAATGTTTGTTTCATTATCATACCAACACACTCATGTAGCTTCATAGTGTGTGCACTAAACAGAACTGGTGTTGTCAGTCGCCAGACGCTGAGGGATATTCTGAATTATGGACTTGTCCAATGCGTAATGAGGATTTATTTTCGATCAACTGTGCACACTTTTTCAGTAGCAGGCTCTAGGAGATGGCCAACAGAGTTCATAATCTATGTGATTGAGAATGTGCAGCCTAAGTTCCGAAAAGCATCATCTTTAATTTTTGTGCCTTTAATAAAAAGAAGGGGAAAGAACTGATGACCGTGGCCCCTATATTGAGCAAGTCCATGTGTGGGTTCCAGAGCCCCATTTTGTGGGCAAACATTAACAAACGCACGGCCTCCCAATAAGTATACTGTAAAAGGTAACTAACTAGAGGATAGCTACAATCGGAGGAGCAGATGGATCACCAGTCTGGTGAGATTGATGCAGCTGGGGGTGAGGAGAAGTTCTGGCAGATGCTCGAGGCTCAGAGGAAAGGCAAGACGGACGTTTAATCAGAATGCTACTGGCACCATTAGTATCGGAACTCTTCGCTGGCTGCTGAAGATGGGGACGGAGCGCTTATGGTAATGCCCCAAGTGCTGTGATGTCGGTTTTTGAATCAAATCAAATGACTTGGGCTGAGAAGTACCAGTGCTGCAGCCTAGCTGTAAAACCACAAGATGCATCAACCACCATTTTAAAGGTAAATGCAGAAGAATATGCTGAGCCGGCCTATCAGGTGTACCAGGATTTATCTGGGGGAATTAGGCCAACATATCAGATGGCATGATCCAGACAGCACAACCTCTTAGTACCTGTAGAAGAGAAGTGTCTATGCATTGTAACCACCCCATGTCACATTTACCATTATCCAACGAGTGCCGATTGGTCTATTTACAAATTGGGCGAGCCCAGCACACCCAACAGATATAAGATATGGACAAGATAGGAGCAGACAAGGTGATGCCATTTTTTTTAAACGATAAATTATGAACCTTGACTGCTCAATCTCTAAGCGCTAGCAATTGAAACAAAAATGCAAACTGTATGAATTGGTAGCTACAAATGTCAAATAAGACCTTGGTTCTGCATATGGTACATAGATGAGTTGGTGCTTAAGCCCACTCTGAACTTCATGAAGTGGATATAATCCATCAGTAGCATGAAACAACTGAGATTCAGATAATACAGTGTTTTATACAGTGCCTCCCCCCCCTAAAGTGTGTGTGTGAGAAAAAGAGAGAGGGAAAGGGGGAGTACAGAAGGAAGAGACCTTAGGACACATCTGGCAGAAATCATAAATAACGCCAAGTGTATTTGAGATATTTAATCAAAATCACACATTAGGCACACATTCATATAAAAGCAAATGTACAAACAGCTTGGTTGTCTAAGGAGTCACTTAAATCCTGTACCACCTTTGTGTTGGCCCACCCTGCCCCTCCTTCCTGGTACCATGCCTTCTTTTCTTCACTCCGCCATGGTGATTGATATGACCAAAATATTTCAGACCCAAATACTGTCCTCACTCGGTGACGAAGTTGTCTACCGGCCAGCCAATGGATGACCGGGTCGCCAGTGAGCACATTTACTTCTTGTCATATGTGAGTGAATTAGTCAATTTTATATTTATTATCTACCAATTTAAAACATGTCAATGCCTGTCTTATGAAAATTACTGAGTTACCCATTTTGCCCCATAAGAATGTTTAAAAAAATTATCTGTTTCACAATTTCATTTAAAAAAAAAAAAAAAAAAAAAATCCTTATAATCCCCTGAAGCTCTATCCTAGAAATAAGAAGAAATCTGGACTCTTGACCCCTTTTCAAAACAAGTCAGGGGTTCAAACCCATTTCCACAGACCAGACAGGCAAGCAAGAGGGCCACTGCGACCACCAAATCACAAAAATAATTCCCATTATTTTTTATTTAAAAATTCACTTCTATGAGCAAAATAATCTGTTTAAGTTAAGGGATAAATCAGTCAGTAAGGATGAAGCAAAGAATTAACTACTGTCCTCCCACACTGAACATAATAAATGTGTTTTTGTTGATTAGCCGCAGGAGCAAAGTAACATCATTATGAGATTATGATGTGACAATGACGTTGCAATTTTAAAAAAAGCACATTTGTATAACCCAAATATCTGGACAGATTTCAGACCCAATATGCAAATAAGACAAGAGACCGAGCAAGATAATGTATCTAATTTTACAAGAAAGCACTGCTGGAACTACATCGGCCATGCACTCTAAATGACCAGACTTCCCCATGCAGCCCTCATTTGGACACAGGAAGGGAAAAGAAAATGGGGAGGACCAAGAGAGACCGTGCATAGAACATCATCAGGGAAGGCTTAATCATGGGCTTAATAAATATCCAAGACCTAAAACAGGTGGCAGTGAACCAACAGACATGGGGAGCTATGACCTCTGCCCTAGGTTCAAGAGGAAAGACTAAAAACTAAGCTTATTTATTTGTAAATATAATCTTGCACAGCACATGCACACATTATACAGTTGCAGTCGTACCAAAGCTGTTATATAGATGTAGTGGCCACTGCCCCAAAACTTCATGTCAACAAAACCCATAAATGTCAAAGAAAACGGCTTTCTGCAGATGACAGGTTAAGGGCAGCTTGGGTTAGGCCAGTAACTGTCACCACAGAAAGGCACTTTAAGGCTATTACTATCAGCATTTTGTGCTGGCTGCTGCGTGTCCAGGTAGATTTTGGTACGTTTCATGTTGGCTAACTCCACAGCTGATCGGGATCAAATACAAATATGTTTCTTAGAGGTTTATTTAGAACAAGTTTTGACATGCCACCACGTATTAATCATTGTGCAGTCACAGCTCTTTAACTTTACTGTTATAGAGTTTCAACTACTTCTATAAAAAGTCCATGCTATGTGGATTTGGTAGTAACATCTATCCGCATCTATCTTGTGTACTTTTAATCAACTCTGACACAGAAGATCCTCGATGCCATGATGTCAAACTATTCAGCATAATTTCTCTTGGTCTCCCTCCAACTTTCCTACTGTCACGATGTTCTTGTCACATGGCCAAAGAATGTACATTGTCTCTTTCTGATGTGGCAATCAGTTCTCTTCGTGAGACTGTTTCCTTCAAGACATCTTTATTACTCTTTTTATCAGTCCAGGGTATACAACTCCAATTTCAACCATAACATGTTTGATTGGCAAGAGTTAAAAAAAACTGGAAATTAATAAGACAAAGCAACAGAAACTCCTACCTGTAACAGACAAAGCAACAGAAACTCCTACCTGTACCAGACAAAGCAACAGAAACTCCTACCTGTAACAGACAAAGCAATAGAAACTCCTACCTGTACCAGACAAAGCAACAGAAACTCCTACCTGTAACAGACAAAGCAATAGAAACTCCTACCTGTACCAGACAAAGCAACAGAAACTCCTACCTGTACCAGACAAAGCAACAGAAACTCCTAACAGGATTACTGAAGGAATGATGAGATGAGAAGCAAATATATATGTCACAGAAAGGGTAACATAGCCCCATATGTATGCCACTCCATCATAAATATATGCAGTACTATACTGACAGTGAGTATTATGAACAAACTACTCTAAATATTCTTTACAAGCAACAAAATGGCAGCAAGCAAAACCATGTATATATTATTCACAAGTATCCAGGATCTGGGGGTTGAAGGGGACATAAAATGATAGCATGTCATTGTAGTAACTACCATCATTGTCACCTCCCCCAAAGACAATGATCTCATCTTCCTCTTTGTTTTCATAGTCTGAGGGTAGACGCAAACAGGCATGTCCTGCTCTGGCTGATGGGGCATTCTCTAAGGATATATTCTGCCAGGATTTACCGTCTGAAAGATAGACATTAAAAAGGGAAAATTTAACAATCATTCAATAAAAAAAAAAAAAAGATACAAATGGGGTCAGGAAAAAATGAGATAAATTCAACCATGATACATTAAATTACATATACACATTATGAAAGTTCTTAGAAAAACTGGACCTCATTAAAACTCAGGGAGTTGCCGTGGCGTAGTGGCTAGACCCTCGCTTGAGGATGGGAAGGCCATAGATTTGCTCCTTGGCGGAGACGGACTGTTTTTAAAAATGACCTTGATGCTGACCACATCACCCATCTTGTGCCAATTGGTCTATAAAATATTGGTCTAGCCCTATATGCCTAAAGGCATGGAAAAGGGACCTTTACTTTTACATTAAAACTAAGTCTCTCAGAGGACTGAGAAGCAATCACACAACAATTTAAATGCTTGCTAACTATGGTCTTGGACATACACATCTTCTCTTTTTGTCATTGCACTGATACCAGGCTGCAGCCCAGTGTCATGGTTTTGTCATCCCACTGATACGAGGCTGCAGCCCAGTGTCATGGTTTTGTCATCTCACTGATACCAAGCTGCAGGCCAGTATCATGTTTTTGTCATCTCACTGATACCAGGCTGAAGCCCAGTGTCATGGTTTTGTCATCCCACTGATACCAGGCTGCAGCCCAGCGTCATGGTTTTGTCATCTCACTGATACCAGGCTGTAGCCCAGTGTCATCCCACTGATACCAGGCTGCAGCCCAGTGTCATGGTTTTGTCATCTCACTGATATCAGGCTGCAGGCCAGTGTCATCCCACTGATACCAGGCTGCAGCCCAGTGTCATGGTTTTGTCATCTCACTGATATCAGGCTGCAGGCCAGTGTCATGGTTTCGTCATCTCACTGATACCAGGCTGTAGCCCAGTGTCATCCCACTGATACCAGGCTGCAGCCCAGTGTCATGGTTTTGTCATCTCACTGATATCAGGCTGCAGGCCAGTGTCATCCCACTGATACCAGGCTGCAGCCCAGTGTCATGGTTTTGTCATCTCACTGATATCAGGCTGCAGGCCAGTGTCATGGTTTCGTCATCCCACTGATACCAGGCTGTAGCCCAGTGTCATCCCACTGATACCAGGCTGCAGCCCAGTGTCATGGTTTTGTCATCTCACTGATATCAGGCTGCAGGCCAGTGTCATCCCACTGATACCAGGCTGCAGCCCAGTGTCATGGTTTTGTCATCTCACTGATATCAGGCTGCAGGCCAGTGTCATCCCACTGATACCAGGCTGCAGCCCAGTGTCATGGTTTTGTCATCTCACTGATATCAGGCTGCAGGCCAGTGTCATGGTTTCGTCATCCCACTGATACCAGGCTGTAGCCCAGTGTCATCCCACTGATACCAGGCTGCAGCCCAGTGTCATGGTTTTGTCATCTCACTGATATCAGGCTGCAGGCCAGTGTCATCCCACTGATACCAGGCTGCAGCCCAGTGTCATGGTTTTGTCATCCCACTGATACCAGGCTGCAGCCCAGTGTCATGGTTTTGTCATCTCACTGATACCAGGCTGTAGCCCAGTGTCATGGTTTTGTCATCCCACTGATACCAGGCTGCAGCCCAGTGTCATGGTTTTCTGGATTTGTCTTGCGTTTCTTGGGTGACAGATTTGTTTAAATTTTTTTTTTGCAGGTTTCAGCTACACTATTTATCCATCTCTTTCTTTGTCTTTCCCCTCACCTTCTACCCAGATGTTCTACTGTAAAAAGTCTCACATCCATCCAGTTTGGCCTGGCTGCATTCTCACTAGACAGCTGAACCATTTCATTCTTTGTCTGTCAATATAATTCTGACACTGTCTTATTCTAACTTTCTCTCTAATGCTGGTATTCATAACCCCGTCTCTTCTTGTGTTATTAGTGACCTTGTGGAAACAGCGCATTTCACAAGCAATAAAAATTTTCATTAATCCTAATCTTTCCTTAAAATATTTTCAATCTGCTATTTATTTTTTAAGACTACAGGCATGATAGAGCTTGAGTCTAAACTAACTGGCAGAAGCAGACTGATGAGGCAGTAGAAGTAGACTGATGAGGCAGTAGAAGTAAATTGATGAAGCAGTAGAAGTAGACTGATGAGGCAGTAGAAGTAAATTGATGAGGCAGTAGAAGTAGACTGATGAGGCAGTAGAAGTAAATTGATGAGGCAGTAGAAGTAGACTGATGAGGCAGTAGAAGTAAATTGATGAGGCAGTAGAAGTAGACTGATGAGGCAGTAGAAGTAAATTGATGAGGCAGTAGAAGTAGACTGATGAGGCAATATGCTGCTAGTGACACCACAATCATTACCCAGATCAAATATAAAGGCATCATGGAGAGCATTATCCCCGTCATATCCACCATGGATGAAAATCCGGTTATTAGACAGTGCACAGGAAGCATGCCAGCTGCAACAATAATTTGACAAACTTAATACCAACAATATTTTACTTTTCTTTAATGTTAATGGGAAGAAGCTACCTGGCACATAATGAATTGTTAAGACATCAGCCAGTAGAAGCAGTTGCAGCCCTGTTAAAACACAGATATGGAATACAGAACTAAGATGTTCTTACTAACCAGTGTGCTAATAACTGCGGTTTTGAACAACGGATCAACATCATGGCACACAGGAAGTAACCCATAAGTGCTCCGTACTTGTTCTAACTCAAGTCTGAGTCCGAAGAAGCTCAGCATAGTGCACAGGCTCTGTAGCACCGGCGAGGATCCTGAAATACTTTGGGTAGATTTTTAACTCTAAATTTTGCCCAGGTAGCGCCATCAGGCTTCTTTTTTAGATTTCCAACTGCCAAGGAATTTTGTTTACATGCACAACAATGCACACGGGGCGTCCGATCTCACTACCCAGAGGGAATTACTAGAAGTCCAAATTCACGTGAAAAAAATCCCAACCCTTACTGGGGATTCAACCCGGAACCTCTAGCACTCGAGGTGGACACCATGCCTCGAGACCACGCAGCCCCCCTCCCCCATGTTAATAACTTTTGTTGTTTTGCTAAAATAAAATTGTCATGTTCAACCAGCATCCCTGAAGGAGGAACTTTAGATTATAATTGTGACTAGGTTGTGTGCTATTTAAAACGGCTTAGCATTTCTCGCCACCAAGTAGCTCTAAAAGAAACTCTTGTAGTGTTAATATGATCACAGGAGACAGACCCAAATACTGTTCCGACCAGCAATGAAGTCTTCTACCGGCCAGCCAATGTGGTGCTAATAAGTGAACAAACATTTAATTAAATATGTAAATACTCTGCAATACCCTCTGTCAAATTCTGTCTTAGAACTGTCCATACATTTTACAACAGCTTTTGTAAACCTCTTAAAGGCTTCTTCCAACATTCAAGCTTTCTTCTGCGCAAGCTGCAACACCATTTAGTTTTAGTGTCTGCTTGCAGTTTTTGTGTTAATTTGCTGAAGAAGACTTTGTAACTCCACAACCATAATTCCCCATGTGGGTTTTGGGGTCCCCTTGTGGGGAAAACAAGAACAGACCCACTGCCTCCCCAACAAGCATGTCGTAAGAGTCGATTAGTTAGGGGTTTCCTTCAAAGTCAGAATGCATCTGCCTGGGAGGCAAGGAACCAACAGTCTGTATACAAAAAAAGTCAAATCTGTACAACGGATGTGCATGCAATCCTCAGGTTCTGAAACAAGTCTAAAGTCGTGAGGTGGATGAACAATCAGAACTATCCACAGAGTTTACAGCCGGTGATTGAAGAAGAACATCCACAAAGCCAACTCTGTATTTGTTCTTGTTGTAATGTCTTGTCAATTGTTAGTAAGTAGTTAGTGCTGCATCGGGCAGATGCCAGACTACTCTTGAATAGACCAATCAACAAAATAATCAATGGGTGTGGCCAACAACATCCCATCAGGCATCGTCAGTTTCAAGGATATTACCTAGTAACCATATAAGGCTGGACTGACCTGCACATCTAGGTCATTCATTAAACAATCTGCACTGTTCAAATTTATTATTGTCATCTTGCTTTGCATTCTGTCATGTTACAGCAGGTATTTTGCAGCTCACTGCATATCAGTTTTGTTTTGAGAGAGAGAGAGAACGAACGAACGAACAAACTTTATTTTCAAAGGGTTACAAATTGGGCACGCAGGCCCGTCTGATATTTGGCCCTTCTAAGCACTCGTTTTTCAGAGTACCAGTGCCAGAGAGAGAGGAAAAGACACAAACACATGATAGTCAACTTTATTTTTGGAGTTAGTCTACACAACCAAAAAATCTCTGCATGAAGCTTTCAGACAAGGTGACATTTTAAAGATAAATGTTTGATAAAAGTTTGTGGTCAAACTAAGAAATAGACACACACAGAAAAGTCAGCTTGCTGGCTTGGAGCCAGTCTACAGAATCAAGAAATCATGACGTTAAAATTTAATAGTCACTGTGGCTGGATTTTCTTTTTACAAAGGTGAGGCAATCAACCATGTGATGGTAACAAAACAATGATAAAATATATGTTTTGTGGAGATCGAATGCGAACAAGTTTTTATTCCTCACAAAAAACCAACAATTTTTTTTTCTCTATGTACAAAATAATACCTTCTTGGTTTAGGTGCTTTCCCAAGAACTTTAGGTGCTGACCAGTCCACAGTGGCTGCAGAACAATAGATTTGTTACACAGGTGAAAACAAAACATTTATACAGGCTGGAGACAAATGATAAAATCAGTGTCATGCAGACTAGACTGAGGGACAAATGATAAAATCAGTGTCATGCAGACTAGACTGAGGGACAAATGATAAAATCAGTGTCATGCAGACTAGACTGAGGGACAGATGATAAAATCAGTGTCATGCAGACTAGACTGAGGGACAAATGATAAAATCTGTGTCATGCAGACTAGACTGAGGGACAAATGATAAAATCTGTGTCATGCAGACTAGACTGAGGGACAAATGATAAAATCAGTGTCATGCAGACTAGACTGAGGGACAAATGATAAAATCAGTGTCATGCAGACTAGACTGAGGGACAAATGATAAAATCAGTGTCATGCAGACTAGACTGAGAGACAAATGATAAAATCAGTGTCATGCAGACTAGACTGAGAGACAAATGATAAAATCAGTGTCATGCAGACTAGACTGAGAGACAAATGATAAAATCAGTGTCATGCAGACTAGACTGAGGGACAAATAATAAAATCAGTGTCATGCAGACTAGACTGAGGGACAGATGATAAAATCAGTGTCATGCAGACTAGACTGAGGGACAAATGATAAAATCTGTGTCATGCAGACTAGACTGAGGGACAAATGATAAAATCAGTGTCATGCAGACTAGACTGAGGGACAAATGATAAAATCAGTGTCATGCAGACTAGACTGAGGGACAAATGATAAAATCAGTGTCATGCAGACTAGACTGAGGGACAAATGATAAAATCAGTGTCATGCAGACTAGACTGAGGGACAAATGATAAAATCAGTGTCATGCAGACTAGACTGAGGGACAAATGATAAAATCAGTGTCATGCAGACTAGACTGAGGGACAAATGACAAAATCAGTGTCATGCAGACTAGACTGAGAGACAAATGATAAAATCAGTGTCATGCAGACTAGACTGAGAGACAAATGATAAAAATCAGTGTCATGCAGACTAGACAGAGACAAATGATAAAATCAGTGTCATGCAGACTAGACTGAGGGACAAATGATAAAATCAGTGTCATGCAGACTAGACTAATGGACACATGATAAAATCAGTGTCATGCAGACTAGACTGAGGGACAAATGATAAAATCAGTGTCATGCCGACTAGACTGAGGGACAAATGATAAAATCAGTGTCATGCAGACTAGACTGAGGGACAAATGATAAAATCAGTGTCATGCAGACTAGACTGAGGGACAAATGATAAAATCAGTGTCATGCAGACTAGACTGAGAGACAAATGATAAAATCAGTGTCATGCAGACTAGACTGAGAGACAAATGATAAAATTAGTGTCATGCAGACTAGACTGAGGGACAAATGATAAAATCAGTGTCATGCAGACTAGACTGAGAGACAAATGATAAAATCAGTGTCATGCAGACTAGACTGAGGGACAAATTAAATCAACACAGATTTTAAAAATGTTGAATTAAGAATCGGCATCACCCCTATATCGGACACCCCTATAAGCGCTCGGTCCCCATCTTCAGCAGGAAGCGAAGAATTAACATTCATATGGTACCAGTATTGGCTGACTGTATATCCGTCTCGCCTTTTCCCTGTGTGTCGAGCGTAAGGCAGATCCCCTTGTAACTCCTTGCAGTACCTTTCTCCTCAGACCATAATGATCTATCTGTGCCTCTGCACTGTTCACTCTCCCAAAGAGCCCTCACAACATCCAGCTTGTCATACATCAGTTCACCACCATGTGGTGCAGAACCGGCCAGTCTATTTGACTTCTCATTTCCCAACACACTGGCATGACCTGGAGAAAATATCCAAAGGATGCAAACTACCCAGGACCTTTGAAGTGATGCATGGTTGTATCCCTCTTTCTCAACACGCTCTGTGAGTCAGTGACAATGATTCAACACAGATAAGCCTAATTCAGCACACCTAAGGTGTTGACATAAACAGTGGGCAGCTACAGTCAAGCGGATGACAAGAAGTGATAACAAATAACATAAATGTGACTAGAAAGCTCAACAGAGGAAATGGAAAAGATGCGCATAAACACTGCTGAACATTTGGATCATATCAACAGAGTACTGAATACAACACAAACAGTGACGTGAAAACTCAAAGGACAAGACAACAGAGCTTGAAAACAACCAAGGTCAACACAAAACCAAGAAATATATAATAGTAAATATAAATAAGGGCATGGAGTGAGACAACAAAAACAGAAGTTAACATTTTTTGTAAGAATGAAGTTCAATCAACTACCACTTGAAGTCTAATTAGGAAGCAGTTTGACAGCACATACCATACAAACTTGAGACAACAGGGAGATTGGCACTGCAGACATTATTTATGCCCAAAATTAGTATTTAACAGGAAACATTTTCATGATGTTTTCTGCTTAGTTTGCACATTATTACATTACTGTATTAAAAAAATGTGCCTCTTACTGCAAACTTTTTTATTTGCCCTTAAAAGGGCGGTGGGAACGCTGAGTTGTGGTTTAAAGCTAGGCTGCAGTATTTGTGCCTTTTAAAACAACATATCTGATTTACTATTGGTGTTATCCAACATGCTTGTTGGAGGGCACTGGGTCTATTCTTTCATTTCCATCCACAAATTGGGCCCCGCAGCACACATCGAGATGTTGACTGTAAACAACAGTAATTAGTTAATAAAAGAAAACAATTATATTAAATCAAAATCAGATATAAATTAAAGAAATATTTCTTACTCAAATCCAGAATAAACAAATCATTGTAGCAGTATGGAAAGTCCCATCCTCCAAAAATGACTAGGAGATCATTGATCAGTGTTGCAGAGTGTCTAGACAGAGAAATCATCACGTTTGATTATGTAAAACAGCACCACACAAAGCCAGCTCTCAAATCTAGCTTCGACTCGCTGCAGCCCACGGCCGGTGTTTGAAGCCAGGTAGTTCCTGTGGTTCACCCAGCCTCTAGGTAATGGGTACCAGAGTTAACACTCTGGGGTAAATGGAGGAACGTCGCTGTAGCTAAGGAGTTGCGTGCAGACAGCGACACAGTCGGACAGTTTCTTATCAGCTGTCCGTACTGGTGGCAGAGTACTTTTGGTTTATAACAGTGTGCAATGACGCTGGTTCACATCTCCCGACTTTACCTTTGCCTAGCACATTCCACAGTAAAGTCAAGGACTCTTTCCCTGCCACTAGTGCGCTGGGTATACGATGCCAGAATCATTTGACATAGACCAGCTGGCACTCAGTGGGCAATGTGGTGAACACCATTATAGTTATGATCAAGAGAATCTGCTTTACTGCACAGGGTTTTATCCCATATAACTTAGTCTCGGCAGAACAGCTAGTTGGATGCAGAAAGCTCCTCATAAGGCACGAACCCCATAGGTCCAGCAAGGATCCCAATCGGTCTCAGTAAAAACTGTACAGACATGGTCCTCCAGGTGGTGAGAAACTATGATAAAGCAGACATGGTCCTCCAGACGGTGAGAAACTATGATAAAGCAGACATGGTCCTCCAGGCAGTGAGAAACTATAATAAAGCAGACATGGTCCTCCATGTGGTGAGAAACTATGATAAAGCAGACATGGTCCTCCATGTGGTGAGAAACTATAATAAAGCAGACATGGTCCTCCATGTGGTGAGAAACTATGATAAAGCAGACATGGTCTTCCAGGCAGTGAGAAACTATGATAAAGCAGACATGATCCTCCAGGCTGTGAGAGAAACTATGATAAAGCAGACATGGTCCTCCAGGCGGTGAGAAACTATAATAAAGCAGACATGGTCCTCCAGGCGGTGAGAAACTATAATAAAGCAGACATGGTCCTCCATGTGGTGAGAAACTATAATAAAGCAGACATGGTCCTCCATGTGGTGAGAAACTATGATAAAGCAGACATGGTCCTCCATGTGGTGAAAAACTATGATAAAGCAGACGTCCTCCAGGCGGTGAGTAACTATGATAAAGCAGACATGGTCCTCCAGGTGGTGAGAAACTATGATAAAGCAGACATGGTCCTTGTCGTGGAGTGAATCATCCCGCACACTGGAATATTTGTGACATTGGCGCCCTTAGCAGGCAGGTCACATTTCAAATTTAGACCCGTCCGGTGGGTATATGGTCCCTTATATCTATGTATACCTCTATCTGGCATACTATGTATCTCTATACATTCGAGTTGGTTTGAAAAGTCTATATTTTTTAATTTGCAACTGTGGGATAGATATTTTCTGGATTAATATTCAGAATTCATAGAAGCCTTTTTACTCCTTTACACTTGTGGATCAGCGAATGATGAAGCCACCACATAAATGAGGCTGTAGAATGTCACCGGAAACTAATCAAAAACAAATGAATGTCACATATGTTGGTGCAAATATTGCAGCTATGCTCTAAACATGCACAAAGCATTATGCCACTCAGATGAATGAAGAATTCTTGAATGATTCATTCAGGGACAAAATTGTTTGTTACTGAGGTCATATTTCACATTTGGCATCCTAAAATATGTAACTGAAACAACAAACATTCGTTACCCAGATCTTGGCTGAGGCTTCTCTCCTGTCACAATAGGCCTGTACCAGTTCTCCATGACAGGACTGAAGATGTGCACTTCATTGTCACACCCATCCGGCTGTGGATCTGGCCTTGGAAACACTCCACCAAATATCCACAGTTCATGCCTGTACAAAGTGGTACTATGGTAGGCTCGAGTAGGAGCCTTCCCACTGGCCTGAAAAATAAACACATATTAAACATCCCTCTACCCAATTTCATCTGTTCAACGGCTAAGCCGTCTTAGCAATAGTCTTTCGTCTTGAGTGTAAGGCGGTGCATAGGGCAGAGGTCATAGCTCTCCATGACTGGAGGTTTGTTGCCACCTGATTTAGGTCTTGGATTTTCATTCGGCCCATAGTTGCGCCATCCCTGATGATAGTTCTACACAGGGTCTCTCTTGGTCTTCCCTGTTTTCCTGACTGAGTCCATAAGAGGGCTTGATGGGGGAGCCTTACTATTACTACAGATTATATCAGTATTATCTACATACATCTGCTACATGTGATATACAATAGCATTCAACTTCTTCAACCACTACAAAATGCAGACATATTTTAAGAGTTTCAAAGTTTACACTACGACAAAAATGTCACATGACAACTGACCTATTCCATCTTTTTTACACAAACAAAAAATCAAAACTATCAACACAAACAAGATAGAACTCACCTTAACAAGAGTCCATTTGTTTTCATCAAGGTCAAACATGTAGACATCATGAAACCATTTGGCATTTTTAGATCCTCCATAAATGTAGATACACCTCATAGTTGGATCATAGGTTGCACTGTGGCCGATTCTAAACTCTGGCTTGGAGCCTTCTGTTGTCACAGTGGGACACTTCCATGTCCTCATCTCTGAAATATGTCACAGTCAATTAAGGTATGTGCAAATATGTCACAGCGGGATCTTTCCATGTCCCCATCTCTGAAATATGTCACAGCGGGACACTTCCATGTCCTCATCTCTGAAATATATCACAGCGGGGCACTTCCATGTCCTCATCTCTGAAATATGTCACAGTCAATTCAGGTCTGTGCAAATATGTCGCAGCGGGATACTTCCATGTCCCCATCTCTGAAATATGTCACAGTCAAATCAGGTCTGTGCAAATATGTCACAGCAGGACACTTCCATGTCCCCATCTCTGAAATATGTCACAGTCAATTCAGGTCTGTGCAGTCTTTTTCATCGCACTCAGAGTCCGGAAAGTTCTGGCTGTTCGTCCACTTCTGGTGATTTTGCTCAAAAACTGGAGTGTTCTGTGTCAGGGTGAGAACAGATGCTGATCCTTACCCCTAATGTGTATGCAGACTGTTGGTTCCTCTCCTCTGACTTTGAAGGGCTAACACTTCCCTCTGTGTACATTTTAATCTAATATTTTCTATATGCTAAAAATGTTAGGAGCTGACGTCTCACAAAGCATATACAATAAAAAAAAATAAAAAATAAAGAATAGAGAGACCGTTCAAACAGGCGAACACTAAACCAATGATCTTACAAAAATGAGGTCTCTGTGCTGAGGTCGCCAAGCCATTTGACTCACACTGTAAAGGTCGTGGGTTCATTTCATGGCTGCGCCCTTTAGTTCATGAGTGCAGCTGTTACGTAGATCCCTGGAAATCGTAGCCAGAGCTACGAGGTTCGTGCTCTGTGCGGCTCTTACCAGACGGCTAGAAGTTCTACGGAGAGCGCCCGAGCCATACGGGATAAAACCCGATTCAATGAAGTAAATCCTCTCGACTTTAACTCATACAAAAACACACAAATCTCAATCACAGAAAATTAAAAGAAATGTACAGGCCTGGCCCCCCCCCCCCCCAACTGGAGCTCCGCCAGCTGCCAAAAATTCAACTGATTGTTTCTTGGACACAAATGTGCATTTTTTGTTTTTTGGGCAGAGGTTTGTTCAGTAACCCCCCCCCCCCCCCCCCCCCCCCATTTTGTGAAAATGATCTGGGACCATTTATTTATAGAATTTTACTTATTAAACAAATTAAATATAATCTATTAAAAAACTATAAATGCTGCAGACTGAACTCACAGCTGCTACTACTATGAGGCATTAAGCTGGATGTTTAAACAATATGTTTATTGATTTTTATTAACCTTTTGATTACGACGGGAGGTACTACTTCTTGAATGGCTTCACAAAAGGTAGCTCAGTATCAATGAAATGAAATGTTGTTTACACAATTGTATATAACCTCAGTCGGCGTCTGTGGCTCAGGCGCTGCAAATGCTCTTCATAATGCCGGGTTCAATCCCTGCTGCGGACGATTTGTCTTGCGCTGGTTTTGACAGTGGTACCGAGAGCTGACCATGCAGAAAGGAATGGC
Organism: Candidula unifasciata; assembly: GCA_905116865.2. Classification (NCBI taxonomy): domain Eukaryota; kingdom Metazoa; phylum Mollusca; class Gastropoda; order Stylommatophora; family Geomitridae; genus Candidula; species Candidula unifasciata. The sequence goes on along the minus strand of CAJHNH020002251.1, from coordinate 28,658 downwards.
AAACTACTAAACATAAAATTTGCCTGGAAAAACCACAACAGCCATAAATGCTGGGGTTGGTTCTGCAATGTCCTGTAAAGGTTACGCAACTAACTTATATAACCTAGGCAACCAACCAGGATCCAGAATCCAAATGGAATCACGGCTCAGCTGTTTCTCTCCCTGACCACCAATAAGCACAGCCAGTTTGCTTTTAACCAAAGACATGGTATGGCCCCATCTGTTGCTAGGTTTAGGAGCTGCAATCAAAACAAAGAAAATTGCCAATAGTTGGTATGTTTTTAAATATCTTGTGATTTCATCAGTAAATACCTTGAGCTGCAGCCGGCCATTCCATAAAATAATAATAGCTGCCACAAAAACAACAATGCTGTTTCCATAGTAAGAAACTTTAACACCCATCTATGCTTATACGAATAACTAACTGGCAATAACAGTGGATACTGACCAAAAAATGTTAAACACAGAAGATAATAAAACTAATTCTGGGGCTAACCCCTTTTCAGAAGCAAACATTAATTTTGCAAACGCTCAGAAAAACAAAACAAACAGCAGAGAATGGAGAGAGAAGCAACAACGAAATTCATAATGTTTAAATTACCACTGAGCATTGGCATCATAAGAGCTATTAGACTGAAATGGTTGGGGCATATTGAAAGAATGTCAGATGACAGAGAAGTAAAAACTATATACACAAGGCAGATGAATGGTCGTAGACCACAAGGCAGACCAAGAAGACCATGGAGAGATAAGTCCGGACAGACCTGCAAACACTTGCTGTCACAAACTGGTAAGAGAAGACCAACCAGAGAGATGAATGGAGGCAGGTGATATCTGCAGCAATGAATTTCAAGGGCTCAGAATGCTGAAAAAGAAGACAAACATGAACTGAACTTTGATTTAAAAAAATACATGATTCAGGGAGCAGGTAAAAATGTCCAGGAGTTTTGGCGACCAGGTTTCTGTCAGCTAAGCACTGTATCTGCCAAACTGGTGCATTGTGCCTACCACATACATATATTCTAATAGCACCGGAAGAAAAGTTCACTGTGAGTTAGCAAAATGTGCTGAAAGGAGTGACCAGAGGATCTGGCTGATGCTCAACACTCAAGGGTAAGGTGAGACAGAAATACAGTCAGACTGTTACTGATGCAAGGAACCAACAGATGTAAAACAAATGAGTCATATCTATAAAATAGATGCACACGAAACACTCAGGTTCTGGAAAAAAGACTAAAAGTCCAGAAGTGGACAAACAACCAGAATTTTCCGCCGGTGCTTACAGCTGATGAGCGCGAAGAAGAAGAATTGCCAAGAAACATTAAATTTGTGACAATACACAGAATTATTTTTCTGCCCTGTATCCCCTAGTATAGCGCTGGCCCTCAACCAAGTCATTCCATCTATTACAATGGCACCTAGCTCACCTCATCTTTGTCACACATTCTTGCATTCTCTTTACCACATCCTTTTTGTTTTGGCCAGCCTTTCCATTTAAGCCTTGACAATCCAAAGAAGCACTGACAAGACACAGTTAATGCTAAATGAAAATCAGTGTGAACCCTACAAAGGTGTAGGCATTGCAAAACTTTCTTCCAGAAAGATGACTGAAAAAATTTACCTCTCTATATTTACTGTATTCACTTATATATAGAGGGGAAAAAATGAAACATTTGGGTAAATGAGATGGGTGCTGTATGGAGGTGTTAGGTGCCGGTGGCTCAGTAAGGGGTTAAGTTATTGTGTCAGCTAGTTACATGAGGATTTTTAGGGGTCACTAAGTGTCAGTGTGTATGGCGCTATGACTTTGTACAGAGTAAAACAGGAAAGTTATGACTAAGGCAGTTGATGTCATGTCACAATGTTAGGTGCTCGTGCTCAGTAAGCGGGCATGTCATGTGTTGGCTAGTTAGATGTGGGGTATTAAGGCCCCTGTGGCATATGGTACTTTACAATCAATTTGGAACAATTTGGAGTAGAAACTAATTATACAATTATATTAAAGCCAAGTGGTAAATATGCACATAGAGGGCTCATCTATTGAGGGAAAAAGGCGAAGCCACCATGTCCTTAACACCAAAACTGGTCAAAGCTGTTTTAGAGAAGACAACAAAGTGACCAAGACAGCACATGACGATTGGTGTTATCAGAGGATGCTGATTTTTTCTGGGGAAAATCTCATTAAACCAATCTGTAAGGGATCAATTTGTAAAGGCATACAGGAGAGCAGAGAATCAATGCGAAACAAAAATTACATCAAATATAGGTTTTGTTCAGCGTGAGCCCGGCAGCCGACTACTGAAAATAATGGCGTAAATAGGAGTAACTGCAGGCAAGCTGATATCACTAAAGAAACAACAACCGTGGACAGAAAGCTCAATGGAAGAAAAGACCAGAACAAAAACAAATGAACATTCTGACCAGTCTTCATAAGTGGAGTACTAAATACAACACACATTGAATAGAAAACTCAATGTACATACAACAGAGCATACAAATAAACAGCCATAGTAATTATGGAACTAGAAATAGATAACAGGAACATTTATGGACATGATGGGCTATAAAAATATGCCTAAACAAACGGGCTAGACATATCAGAACTGCTGTTGATTAAAAGATGTCTGATTCAGATCCATATATGACAGCCTTAATGAACATTTATATAGCAATTGGTATAATTCATGCTTTTTTTTATTCCATGAAGTTTCTTCTTCTTCTTTGTTCACCAGCTGTAAGCTCCAGGGAAAATCCTGGTTGCTCGTCAATCTGGACTTTGACTTAGTGCCAGAGTTTTACGTGTACATCCGTTTTACTGGCTTATTGTGTGCAGTTGGTTGTTTCTTGCTGCTCGGGCAGATGCACTTTCACTTCGAAGGAAGTCCCCAGTTAGCTGACTCCTAACATATGCTTTTAGGAAATCAGTGGGTCTATTTCTGTTTTCCCCTATACGAATATACTCTAAAGCAAACAATAATGTACCTCGTGCAGACAAATCAACACATCGAGTAATCCTGGAGACTGATCCCTTTGAAGCTATGTCAGCAATGGAGTCTGTAAGCTCTGTGAGTGCTTGCTTAGATGGTGGTGTATTCTGATTCAAGGCTTTCATTGCCATTTTTTGCCGTCTAGCTTTCAGCTTGGGCGTTGTTTCTTCAGTCTGTTTTCTTTTCTTAGGGTTTTTAGCTGGCAATGGAGATTTTACTTCACAAGCTAACTGTCAACGAGAATAGATCAATAATCCAAGTTAGCACTACAATTTTCTATGACTGTTAAAAACCTGCCCCATAATCACTGGAAATTTACCTACATAGTGTGCTAGTGACATAAAAGACTTGTTTAAAAACAAAATATTTATATTCCATTAGTAGATTATTTGTATAACCCATACATAAGTAGGAGTAGGCACACATTAAACTGTTTATATTCAGCCACGCAGTATGATGCACAAGCTAATGCCTCTGTCTACAATATCTCAATGCTCCTCAAACAAACATCCCCAAAAGATATTTTACAGCCCTGCCAGCAACATCATGGACTTTGGTAATATTTAAATTTCTAAAAGTGTTTAGTTGGCAGCATTAAAATATGAGATCAGCATCTGTAATAGTTTCTAGAACAAGGAAGAAGAAAAAAATGAATTTAATAGAAAGCTTATAAAAAGATAACCTGAGTTGCTATTTTCTGACCATCAAGGATAGAAAGACAAGGCATGCAGTTATTAGCTGTCAGTATTATAACTCCTATCTCAAACTCTGCTTAAAGGCAATAAATACTCAGATTTGAGTGAGTTGAAAAGAGACACTTTGATAAACAGAAGTTAAAGCTAATTATCTGGATCAAAAGGTTGTAAAGAAACTGCTGTTGACAGAGGACAGTATAAACATTATATTATCTCTGGAACTACCAAGAAAAATATGATAAACTGCATGTTACTGAAAGTTTCAGCTAAACAAAACTGCAGACATTTAACTGAACATTACCACTGTGGCAGGTGTGTTTTCATTGATTTGCTTCATCTGTTGACTTTCTTTGAGAGAGATTCTTGTGAATGCTGGACTGGATACTGGGTTATTCTCGGAGGTTTCACTTGAGATTGTGTTATCTGGGCAGGTCACAACAGCTTCTAAAGTCATCTTGTTGGAATGGGATAGTTTCACTGAGCTATCAGAATTTGTCCATTGAAAACAGCTGTTGGAATTGTAGATGGATAAAAAAAAGAAAGGTACATTTGTGTTACAATTCACTCACACTTTAAATAATTTTATTTTACATTTCGTTCTGTGGATCTGACTCAAATTAGTTATGCTGTCCTTAAGCATCTCACCTTAGGAACACTCTAGACAAATATTCCTAATTTTTGAGTGCACAGGTTACTAATATACATTTTACCCCCCCCCCCCCCCCCCCCCAATATATAATGAAATATGAAGGCATAATCAACAAACACGAACAAGGTGAAGCATTAAATAGAATACATTTAGAGAGGCCTTAAAAAAACAAAAAACCAGATGTATTAGGTGACTAAAGCTGTGACCTCTATCCTTGAATTTTAAGGTAAGTCTTTAGCTAATTCCCCCCCCCCCCCCCCCAACGTTATTTTCAGTTAATGTATTCACATCCTGATCTTTTAAATGTTTGCAGAAGCTCTAAAACTGCCAACAGCTTTAAATGTACTGCCCAGGTCAGTATAGACAAGTGGGGAAAGTGGACCAAACAGAAAGTGTCAGTTTTGTGGCTTCCTGGGACGAAAGGGTTAAATCAATGCCCAGACTGAGAAATATACCCAAAACTTCCACCGCTTCCATGAAAGTCATTAAATCCCAGCTATAAATCATTAGACATATGGATAAATGTTGAATCCATACACTGTGACAGACCTCACACAAGCAGTCACATGAGCAGTTTTGCAGCAGCCATATCAACATCTCCAGGAAATTACTGATATCAAATTTGTGAAGTTGGCTAAAACTGGACTACTTATCTGGGAGCAAGTCCAATAATCTGCACTTGCTGGATGATAGGATCAAAATAAATACAGAAGAATACCCCAGAGCAAATTAGCAGTCACAGTGCATAGTTTTGTAAGAAGTCATTACTAGAATCTCTGCTTTAAAAAAAAAAAATCAATAAATTGAATAGAAATTCTTCATGAAGGCCTAGATCAATATAGAGAACAGAGCCTAATTATTCCATAGGATATTGTCTGCTAGAATCTGGGTAAATGGTCTAAAGGGATAGTACATTATGGGTATTTATCACATGCTGAAAATGCATCTATTGAAATTTGCAGAAACAGTACTATAGGACAGGCTATACAATGATATGTAAACAAAAGGATCATGTGGTTTATCTTAGACTTCCATGGCGAGATGAGAGTTTACAAAGTAAAAACAATGTGGTATTTTTATTTCAGCTTTAAGCATTAATTTGTGTGCCTTGTATGTTGATATACATTTTGTAGCTAAAAAAATACAGCCAAATATGACAGGCATTAGAATATTTGTGTCATCATACAGAAATTACTGCTCATATTAGTTAAAGGCATCGGTTACAATACTAATTTATTTAAACATATCGGTGCCCAAATGTATGCATTTATTTAGCAACCAGATTCATTCACTGTGATCACTGAAGATCACAAATAAAATCCTAGTAACAAATACCTTAAAGAAGCTTCTGAATTTAACAATCATTCTATGTTTTCCCCCAGCAGCACAACTTCAGAACAAGCTGAATTTGGGTCCCATGTTACAACTCCTGATTATCTTACATAACTATTAACAGTGAAGTTCTTCATCCCGTTCTTTCTATATTCTCTTCATGTCGCTGTTGACACATAAGGCATTCACAAGTGATCACTGCTGCCGGTCTGCTGCTTTTCTGCCCATGGTATCCCATGTCAGTTTACATTCCTTCATTTCCCGTTCTATTGTCCTTCTCCAGATTTCCTTAGGTAGTCCACATTTCCTTTTCCCATCTGCTGTCTATCGGAGAGCTGTTTTTGCCAGAGTGACACAAGGCATTCTGCAAACATGTCCAAGCCATCTCCATCGTCCTACTTTAATAACATTTGCCAGTGATGCACATTCTGTTTTCCTCCTTAGTTCTTCCTTTGTGACCTTGTTTGGCCAAAATATTCCTAGAATTCTCCTTAAACATATATTTTTAGAAGTCTCAAGTTTATGTGTAATCCCCACTGTCATTTGCCAACATTCACTATTGTATAATATTATTCCTAAAATATTCTGAGTTTTGTCTTTAAACTAAATCTCTTTGACTTCCATGCGTTGGTCAGCATGGCAAATGCTTGATTTGCTTTGTTTCCCATTCACCGGGTGTGAACTCCAGTGGAAAGCTCAGCTTGTTCACCCACTTTTGGACTTAAGTCTTGCTCCAAAACTTGAGTGTTGCATGCAAATCCGTTTTACCGATCTGGCTTATTTGTATGCATACTGCTGGTTTCTTGCCTCTCAGGCTGATGCACTCTGACTCCAAAGGAAGAACCAATTTAGTCGACTCTAAGGACATGCTTGTAGGGAAGGGGGGGGGGGTGGTCAGTAAGTCTATACTTGTTTTTGCCATAATGGAGCCCCAAGAGTAGACAGCAGTCCATTATGGTCATCAAGAAAATAGCAATCCTTTAGTCCACTCTTGAAACGACCTACAAGCAATAACTGTTAGTTTTATATCAATGTATAGGTAGTTCCACAGCAGATACTGCTGTTGGAATGTGACGTGTTAGACCTTCACATATTTTAGGCCACAACAAAAGTACAATGTGAGGTGTTAGACCTTCACATATTCTAGGCCACAACAAAAGTACAATGTGAGGTGTTAGACCTTCACAACAAAGGTACAATGTGAGGTGTTAGACCTTCACAACAAAGGTGCAATGTGAGGTGTTAGACCTTCACAACAAAGGTGCAATGTGAGGTGTTAGACCTTCACAACAAAGGTGCAATGTGAGGTGTTAGACCTTCACAACAAAGGTACAATGTGAGGTGTTAGACCTTCACAACAAAGGTGCAATGTGAGGTGTTAGACCTTCCCAACAAAGGTACAATGTGAGGTGTTAGACCTTTACAACAAAGGTACAATGTGAGGTGTTAGACCTTCACAACAAAGGTGCAATGTGAGGTGTTAGACCTTCACAACAAAGGTACAATGTGAGGTGTTAGACTTTTATAACAAAGGTGCAATGGTCCATTGCTATCCCTAATTTCCAGAAAATTCAAAGCACATTTCTAAATGTATTTCATGCCTTTTTTTTTCTATGCCCAACAACTGACCTTGCTGTGAATGAATGCAGTGAAAAATTCAGCTAGATTCTTGAATTACGTAATGAACACAATGCAGTGGTTACATAGACAGTAAAAGTACAAAAGGGCACAGCTTAGTAGGAAATATATCCAGTTAGATTTAAACAGAAAAGAACTATCAACACAACACAGTAACAGCTTTTAGCTGTTAAAAGTCCACTGTAGCAAGGTTTAACTGTGAAAATGGCAACTGTTTCATCAACATCAAGTGAGCGATAGTTTCAAGCATACACAAATGTCAAGTTCAAAGGAAATATATTTCATGTGCTGCCATACCTTTCAGTTTTATTCAAAGTACACAACTTGTGTTTATCATTCCTTCCTTTCACAATGAAGATGTCAATATTTAAATCATCTTTTTCATCACTCCACTGTCCTTGAGTAAACATCAGGATGTGTTCAAGATGTCTGCTGTTGTGTAGTTTACAGATATACATTGCTGAATTCTTGCAATCAGAATCCCTGAAATTTTTGCAATGGGTCACCATGATATGAATAAATTCAAGACTTGGAAAACGATACTTAAATTATTACTAAGATAATATCAAACACGCTAAAAGATTCTTCAAGGAGCAGGGATGTCTTTTTTTTTCAAGTAAAAGAATGCTTAAAATTCCTTGCACAGCCAAAAAAAAAAAAAAAAAAAAAAACAAGTAATCAAGATGTTTTCAAACAGGCTAAGATGCAATTATCCCACGCACAATAAAGAGGTGATTATAAGAGAAAAACGAACTGGCAACAACTGGAACAACTGATGGAAATGGACATAGAAGACAATGAGATAGAAATTAGACAGATTTTAATTACGGCATGGAAAGAACTGTTTGAACATTGCAATATGTAGAGAGGCATGATCACCCATGTCAGCCAAGTAAGTCACTTTATTATTACAACAAAGATGTCAAAGATAATGACACAAGTCTACTGCAAAGATCTGAGCCTTTAGTGTGTTACTGGGGCTGACCTGTTTGGTCATGCAGAAGGAACAGCAAAGAGACTTTACTTATCTACAACACCTGAAGTGTAGGAACTGAACATGCGAAACCCCACGTACCTCTAGAGAGAAAACCTGCTGTTGCCAGACAAAAAGCTCATGGCTGTGTAATTAATTTTTTCTTCAAATCTTGTAAGGACTTGACAAATTTGATATTAATGAAAATAGTTACTTCATGATGCCAGTCTGATAAAGATCCAATGTGGCAAGTGTTTTCTGCTTTATAAATTCAGGCAACTGTTTGTTTTTAATTTTAATTTGGCAGACAACAGGCTTTCTATATAGATATAATTATAATAAATGTCTTGCCAAGAACTATTTTTCATCGACATTCAAAACTGCTAGTTTATACTCTACTCAAATTTTGATCAACCGACAACCGTTCTTTGGGTAATTATAGGCATATTTCTCTCATTTCCTCCTTATCAAAACCAACAGAGAAACATATAACAAAAAATAACACTACAACACCTAACTAATAACAACATAATAATCAACAATCATCAGGTTCTGGAGCTAAATATTCCTGTCATACCTTCTTTGACCGACAACTGGCATTATAACAACAATGGAAACATTTAGTCATCTTTATATGCAGACTTTAAGAAAGCTTTCAACATTATACAGCACACAATTTTAATTAGTCAAAAACTTTGAAAACTCATGCTTACTTAGAGAAGTTAATAACTTAAATTTTTTTGTCTGAAAGACAGCTAATAGTATCCTGCAATAACTGCCTTTCAGAGTCTGCAAAAAGGTAAACAGCATACCTCAAGGCTCAGGTACTGTCCACTGCTTTTCCCCCCACTTATATCAATGACCTTCCCTTACATCTCAATATAATGTGTAACCTATTTCACATAACTTTACAAAATATACTAGTTGTGACAACTGTAATAAGTAGCGGTTATTTTCAGAATAAAACTGATAATTATTCTAATCTTGCTAAATGGAAGCTGAAATATTTTGGTCATATCATGTGCCACACGGATTGGAAAAAATTATAGCAGAAGGCATGGTACCAGGAGCAGGGGCCGACCGACACGAAGATGGGCACAGGATATAAGTGACTCCTTGAGTATGAAATGAACATGAGGCAGGAGAACTGGCGAGAGACCGAGTTTCTTTCAGGCAGACTGTGATGAGAGCGATGTTCTGCAAAGGACCTGCTACATGATGATGTATGTGCATATCTCTGTGTCAGTGAATGTGTTTTTTTTATATTTCTGTGTGTCTGTGTGTGTGTGTATTGTGTTGTTTGAGTGTCAGTAAAATAGTTCAGGTCTCTGGACTCTGCGTGTGCGTGCATGTGTGTGCCATGTTGTTTGAGTGTCAGTAAAATAGTTTGTTATGTCTCTGGACTCTGTGTGTGTGTGTGTGTGCCATATTGTTTGAGTGTCAGTAAAATAGTCTGTTTTGTCTCTGGACTCTGTGTGTGTGTGTGTGTTGCGCTGTGTTGTTTGAGTGTCAGTAAAATAGTTTCTTAAATCTCTGCACTCTGTGTGTTTGTGTGTGTATGTGCGCTGTGTTATTTGAGTGTCAGTAAAGTAGTTTGTTATGTCTCTGGACTGTGTGTGTGTGCCCTGTGTTGTGTGAGTGTCAGTAAAATAGCTTGTTATGTCTCTGGACTCTGTGTGTGTGTGTGTGCCATGTTGTTTAATTGTCAGTAAAGTTGTTATCTCTGGACTGTGTGTGTGTGCCCCGTGTTGTGTGAGTGTCAGTAAAATAGTTTGTTATGTCTCTGGTTTCTGTGTGTGTGTGTGTGTGCCATGTTGTTTAATTGTCAGTAAAATTGTTGTCTCTGGACTGTGTGTGTGTGTGTGCCCCGTATTTGTTTGAGTGTCAATAAAATAGTTTGTTATGTCTCTGGACTCTGTGTGTGTGTGTGTGTGTGAGTAAAGTAGTTTATGTCTCTGGACTCTGTGTGTGTGCGCGCGCGCGCACGCCATGTTGAGTATCAGTAAAATAGTTTGTTATGTCTCTGGACTCTGTGTAAGTGTGCCCGTGTTGTGTGAGTGTCAGTAAAGTAGTTTGTTATGTCTCGGGACTCTGTGTGTGTGCGCGCAGGTGGTGTAATTGCGAGTGTCAGTGAGTGTGTGTGTGTATATATATACCAGCCACCTTTTACTTTCATTTACATTTCCTGGCATACATTAACATGCATTTTAAGGTTGGGTCTAGGTCGATTGTCAGCGTCAGTGGCTTAAGGATTAGGCGTTGGGAACACGCTTCGTAATACTGTGTTCAATCCCAGCTGATTTGTCTTGAGTTGGTTTCGACAGTGGTACCTGACCGCTTGAAAAGCAATGGCAAACTACTGAACTGTTAAACTTAAAATTTACCTAGAAAAACCACAAAGGCCAAAAAAAAACTGCTGGGGTTGTTGGTTCTGCAATGTCATGTAAAGGACAGACAACCAACTTTTTAACTAGGTCGATTACAAAAATCAGCAGTGAGGGCTATGTTCAAGAATTGATATCACAGCACTCAGGGCATTCCCATGTGTGCTCCGTCCTCATCTTCAGCAGTGAGCGCAAAGTTCTAATACCGGTCACACTGTTGCTGATTTTAGTATATAATTATATTACTTCTACTTCTAAAGAAAGGTTACAAAAGTAGGCTCCTTCGAACTTCTATCCCATATTATGGCGGCCAAACAAATACCCCAACAGGGCCTCAGCCGTGTGTAAAATGCGGACTTCTTCTGACGAACACATAGCAGCAAAACTATAATTACTTGACAATGTCACGACATGCAACACTGCAAACAATAGTAGCAGACCATAATAGCGATCTTTGACAATTTCGAGCGTTTCTGCAGACGATACTAGATCTAAACTAGATGCCTGGGTCTCACGAGCAGATAAATTGGAGGAAGTTGCAGGAGATGCTGTAGCTGCTGCTCGTGAGTCCCAGCCATCTAGTTTAGCCCCCGGCCGCGCCGCACGTAGCGGTGCGGGGGATACTGTTGGCGGTGCGGCATAGTCGCAGAAACAGATCCGCAGGTAACATATCGCTGAAACCCTGTTAGAGCCTTTGCTTCATTATTCGGAGCCGATCCTAGTTTTGCATCGATTTGTTCCTCAGCAGGAACTCCGCATTTTGCATCAGACTGAGGCCCTGTTAGGGTATTTGTTTGACTTTGACCGCCATAATATGGGGTAAAATTTTTAAGGAGAGCCTAAAAGTACCTGCACAAAACTCTGTCATTCATGGACAAAATTACTTACTAACTAAGCTTATTTTACGTACATGATAAGACTGACTGGACTGACAGCAGTTTTTTTTTTTTTTTTCCCAAAAGAAAGGTTCAGTACTCAATGCAAATGTTGGGCACTCTTGCATAAAAATGTATTGTTTAAGTATTACTACCATTGACTGTTATTGGTATTTGCTGATTAACCGTCCCAACAAACACTTCACTACAGTTCAGTACAGGTAGAGGCAATTCTGCTGTGTCTGTGACTCGCTCGAGCGTCGAAATATCATGGTAGTATTGGTAGCAATGATTCTACTTCTACTGTACAATAAAATAGATGTTTACAAACACTGCTAAATCAACTAAATAAATATACTTAAAAAAAAGACAACAACAATTTAAAAATACTACACTTCTTACACTTTCTGAAAAGCAACTGGCGCATTTTTGACGTCCTGCAAACAATATAACTGAAGCTTCATGGTTATCCCGAGATGGTTATCGGACACAAACAGGGCCGATGTTTGTAGTTGGCGCGAACAGTGTCTATGACGTCACTATGATGTCTGATCATGGCCGTCTTAAGTTTGGCCGGATCGAAAACTAGCGGTCCGTGGGCGCCAGAACATGTGTGCCTCACTTTAAACGCCAAAACCATAGGCGCCAGAACATAGGTGCCTGGCCATAGGCGCCAGAACATGGGTGCCTCACTATAGGCGTCAAAACATAGGTGCCTCACCATAGGCCCCAGAACATGTGTGCCTCACCATAAATGCCAGAACATGTGTGCCTCACTTTAGGCACCAAAACATAGGTGCCTCACCATAGGCGCCAGGACATATTTGCCTCACCATAGGCGCCAAAACATATTTGCCTCACCATAGGCGCCAGAACATAGGTGCCTCACCATAAGCGCTAGAACAAGGATGCCTCACTTTAGGCGCCAAAACATAGGTGCCTCACCATAGGCGCCAAAACATAGGTGCCTCACCATAGGCGCCAGAACATGTGTGCCTCACTAAAGGCACCAGAACATAGGTGCCTGACCATAGGCGCCAGAACATGGGTGCCTCACTAAAGGCACCAGAACATAGGTGCCTGACCATAGGCGCCAGAACATGGGTGCCTCACAATAGGCGTCAAAACATAGGTGGCTCACCATAGGCGCCAGAACATAGGAGCCTGACCATAGGCGCCAGAACATGGGTGCCCCACAATAGTCGTCAAAACATAGGTGCCTCACCATAGGCCCCAGAACATGGGGTTCACCATAAGCCCCAGAAACTAGGGCCCAGGCCCCTTCAGCACACCCTTCCTCCAAATTTTAACCAGGTATAGAAATTCTCTTTAAAAACTTTTGTTTATCATTCCATATTGTTACAAATATAATTCGTATTATACTTATTTAGCATTCAGCACATTATGATTTTTATGCCCTTAAACCAGGATTCGGCGTCTTGAACCCCCTTCCCCTTTTTGCTTAGAAAATGTATATGGAGGCCTCACTGGCCTCCACCCCACTGTTTTGTTAGTATCTGTGCGACTGGTGGCTCCTGAACTTAAAATAAGGGGGGGGGGATTTTGCATCTAAATGGCGGGATTGGGGGGGGGGGGAGGCACTCATTCTCAAATTGTTTAAGCAGGATAAAAAGACAAAACCCAAAAGGTTGACATCGATTCAGAGCTCAATAAAATACATGAGCATAAATCAATAACCAGCAATCATATAATCCGCTCATACACGTTAAAGGTTTTAGAATCCAATACACCGGTATTGCGAAGCGCTTTCACAACCACTGAGAAATACCCACAGGCAATCATGAACCCTCTCTCGCTCAAGAGGGTTGGGGAAGGGTTTCACCTTCTTTGTCTCATGTGGAGGGAACCCTCACCCTCCGGATTTTTTTTCTTCTTTGTTGTACGTGGAGGGACTCTCCGGAGTAGGGCTTTTCCCTTTATTTTCAATGTCGAGGGTTATTAGTATAGCGTAAAGAGCAAAAAAAAAAAAAAAAAAAACTCGATAAATTAAATGGATTATGTCGTTTTTATACTACTTACTTCATCCGACACGCTAGTCGACAAAGCACTTCAAAAGTAGACGAATCCTGGACAATGAGCAAATGAAAAAGTCAAATGGCTTTTTCTGGATGACATACAGGAAAAATAGATAGTATTACCAAAAAAAAAAAAAAAAATATTCCATCTACATTGAAAGACATAGCATTCAAGTCCTTATAAAATCCACATCAAAGGGTCACGTTGAAGACCTGGCAGCAAGAAGAAGAGACTAGTACAGGTGTGGTAACAGCATTAAGAGACCGACACCCAATAGTTTGTTAAACTGCACACCCAGCAGTGGTGGAGCAAGGCGGTACGGTCTTCATCGTGCGTCATCAATAGGGGATGCCAAAATGGGATAATTGTTAAAATATATATCAGCATGTCTGATACAGAACGTTGCTCTCTTCACGACACACATGACAGTCTAATTCTGTAGCCAGCCCTCCAGTTCTGTGTGCTCTCTTAGTCAGTGCATCTCTAATGTCCTGTGTCCACGTTTGCAGAGGTCGACCTCTGCCTCGTTTTCCGGGAAACTGCAGACATATTTCGGATTGCCTCAGGGATCACTTTTTTCCCATGCCCAAGCTCTCTTCACAACTGAGGTGACAAAATATAAAATCACAGGTGAATGCAGAACGCTGATGATATACTAGTGTACCACCAAGGTAAGAACAGGGGCGGAGTTGTAGAAGAACTCCAAAAGAAACTGGAGCACATAGCAGATTGGTGTGAAACCTCCGAAGCACAGATTAATCATGAAAAAGCGACAGCAACTTGGTTCTTTTTGAACAATTACAACAACGCCCTCTGTGCATATGAATAGTGAAAAGACAGTAAGGAGTGAACTTTTAAAATACCTGGAAGTAGGTTTTGATCAGAGCCTTAGCTGAAGATTCCCAACTGATACTATGATCAACAAGACCAGAAAGGGTTTGGCTGCAATACGAGCTATGGCTGCCATGTGTTGTCAACAAAGGCTGTTAATAAGTCTCTAGCAGAGTTTGATCCTATCTGTCACAGAATATGTACTAGCAATCCTCACCCCGGCAAGACACAAATCGACAGAATGGAAAAGATACAAAATGAAGCAATGAGCATCATACTTAGCTGCACCAAAGACAATTCATGTAGAGCAGTAAGATCCTACTAGATCTTCCAGATATAAGCAGCAGGTTTGAAATGTGTCAAGCATTGTGCCTACATTAAAATCACGGAGGACTTTACACACCCACTGTACGCTGAACCGAATACATGTAGGGCAACATACTTAAAAGTGGCCAGTCTTAAAGGTATAGGAAAGGTAAAGTCGGGAGATTTGAACCATCGTCACTGCACACGTTTATGAACCATAAGTGCTCTGCCATCAATACGGAAACTGTCCGCCTGTGTCGCCGTCCGCACGCAACAGCGACGTTCCTCCATTTACCCCGAGTTAACACTCTGGTACCCATTACCTAAAGGCCTGGCGTACCCCTGGAACCGTCCGGTTTCGAACACCAGCCGTGGGCTGCAGTGAATGGCAGCTGGTTTTGAAAGCGAGTCTCCTACAGACTGCGCTATGGCGGCCCCGGGGCCAGTCTCGCTTGGGCTGGGCAGAGTCAATAATTCAACGGGTAATTTCCCATTAAGACATAAACCATGGAGAGGAATGAACACCTATACCAAATGAATACAAGCAGTAATTTGTGGTGGTTATCACCCTGACAAGACAGTGCCGTGATTTGGCGCTACTACTAGAAAATGCTGTTATTTGTATAGATGGTTCTATGATTCGTCAGAAGCAAAGTGCAAGGATTTTCACGGCAAGAAACAAAGGGAAAGTGGAAGATAAAGAAAACTGAAGATAGCAGAGCCTTGGCTTCTACCACCAGCAGCATGACAATGGAGGTCATGGAAGTGACAAAGGCCCTCGAATGGCTGAAATGTCAGGACTTCACCAGCGACTCAGTGAGCACGCTGCAGAAGATCAAGGCTGGGTACATACGGAAACTATGGCTCCAACTGACACATCACGCAGCTTTGTGCAAAATCACCTTTATTTTTGTCCCAGGGCAGGCTGATGTGAAAGGCAATGAGGGAGCAGACGCTCTGGCTAGCAGTGCGAGTGTCAGGGATGGGCCATCTATGGACAGGAGATACATCGCCAATGCCATACGAGAGGCTACACGGACTGAGGCTTTCAATGTGGTTTAAAGTGATTTTTCACTGAATAGACTGCACACCCTGGTTGTACCAGTTGAAGCGGAGAGACAAGAAAACCAGGCGGGAGCCACCTGTCGGTACATCAACCAGAACAGAATGGGAGTTGTTTGCCTAAAAACGCTTGGAGAAATACTCAGTGAGTCTGGAGCATTTATGGTCATGTCCGATATGCGATGGAGATGATCTAAAAATGAACAATAAACTTATTTTTCGTCAGCAACTTTCTTTCTTTCTAGCCAACAGTGTTATATTGTGCTGTGAGGAGGCATACGACCCACAGCTCATGGCGATGGCGAGTGTGACTAGCAAGACCTGTCCGCGTTAAGAAAAGTCTGCCAAACTGCAGCCTTCCGCTGGCTTGAGAATCAGCTGTACACACATGTCGTGATTGTAACTGACTCACAGAGCGTGCTGAGAAAGTTGGAGACAGGCATGCTTCGTGCAGAGTGGCAAGCATCACTTCAGAAGTACTGGTAGTTAGCATCCTTTGGATATATATTTCAGGTTATGCCAGTCTATTGGGAAATGATCAGGTAGCTAGACTGGCCGGTTCTGCCCCACTTGGTGGTGAACTGATATATGACAGGTTGTGAGGGCCCTTTGGGAGCGAGTGAACAGAGCCGAAGAACAGATAGATCATTATGGTCTGAGGAGAATGGCACTGCGAGGAGTCACAAGGGGATCTGCCTGACACTCGACACTCAGGGGAAAGGCGAGACGGATTTACAATTTGACTTACTGGTACCATCGGAATTTTAAATCTTCGCTTGCTGCTGAAGATGGGGACGGGGCGCTTATGTGGATGTCCCGAGTGCTGTGATGTAGATTCTTAATTCAACATTCAACAATTATAGCGTTAAACGTCATGATCACTGTCGCCACCATTTGTGTTCAATGCGTCCCCTCCTGGACGCCCAGCTCTCACCGTCCTCCCGCAATAATTTCTTTCTCCACTCATCCCGGCCTCCCCCTCCCCACCCCCGGTAACAACACTGCCCAGGGTACCTTGTTCCCACGAATCCACCTTAACGCCGACATCATCCAGTTCCACCCCGAACTATAGTAGTCGGTCCCGACACCCCTTCTCTCCATCTGCAACCACCATAGAGGATGTCCTTTGGGATTCTACCGTATTCCATTCTCAAGGTGTGTCCTAGCCACCCGAGACATTGTAACAAGAAAATTGCAGCAACAGCTCTATCCACAACCTCAGTGGCGGTGATCGCATCCTGGCCCCCCAAACGGCAAGTATATAAATATATACGGTGAAAGGGACAATTTCCCACACCAGGCAACACTTGACCTTGCCAGGCAACTGTAAACAGGACGTTTTAAGAAATATTGGAGATACATTGCAATCATTTCTGTGGAAACATTTAATTGATTTTTGACTGAGACTCCCCCTTTTAGCCCCCCCCCCCTTCTCTGTGAGAGCGTGCTTGAAGTAGGTGCTGATTTCAAATAAGGCAAGAAAGTTGGCAAGGCACTGAGTAGCTTTCGAATGTTATGTGATGAGAACAACGTTCTGACAAGGACTTGCAAAGCGATGAATTTACCCAATTATTTCAAAACATAGTAATATTTGTGAGTCAGTTTTCTTAGAAATTTGATCTTGAAAAATGTAATTATTTTGTTTCTGCTCGATTTATAGTCTTCTATGAATTTATCAGTTTTTTTGTTGAAATGCCTAATTGACTTCTTCAATGATTTCAAAATGATAAGTAATTCACAAAATAATTTTGTTTCATGATGTCCAACATTAGACCTTTCAGCTTATTTTTTATAGTCTCATTGTTGTTAATTACAAAGCCAAAGTATTTAAAATCTGTGTAATTTTCAGCTCATTGATTTGTTTTTGGGAAGATATGTTTTGAATATGGGATAATAGAGCTGTTTCATAAACAGTTCTTTGATTTGCTCTCGCTGGACTCACATCTTTACAGTGGCTGTTTGAGTTACTGGGAATCAAACTTTCAGGCTCAATCCAGGCTTAGGAACATTTATAAAAAGTCTTCTAAAATTATAGCATGGGACCTCAAGACCGATGTCGCCATCTTTTGTATTCAGTGTGTCTCCCCCTAGAGGCCCAGCCCTTACCCTATCCACCACAATAACTTCTTCCTTAACTCTGAATCCTCTGATCCGAAGGTATTCAAAGTTTGTAACATTTTCAATGTCTAAGTTGTTGATTGTTATTTTCTGTTGACATATTTTGTATTAGGGAGACTGTTGACAAAACAGCTTTATCAGTCTATGGGATAAGACAAAATAGAAGTAAGGACTGGTTTGAAGCAAATAGCCAGACACTCCAACCTTTAATTGACAGCAAAAAGGCAATAATCCTCAGAAACAAGGAAAAAACAACAAGGAACACTCTCATTGAATTAAGAGCATCTAGAAATCATTTGCAAAAGGTAGCTAGGCAGTGTGCCAACAACTACTGGATCCACCTATGTGAAAGCATTCAAAATGCTAGCAGTGGTGGTAATGTTATTTGAAGAAAACGAAAATAATGTCCACAGATAAAACTGGCTGTCACGAGCGATGTTCTGCAAAGGACCTGCTACATGATGATGATGGTGGTAACGTTAGAGGCATGTATGAGGGGATCAAGAAGGCCATCAGTCCTACTATTAAAAAAAGTGCACCACTAAAGAATTTGAATGAGGAGATTATTAATGACAAGAAGAAGCAGCTAGATAGATGGGTGGAACATTATCAGGAGCTTTACTCAGTTGATACTAAACTAGCAGATGGTGCTCTTAATGCCTTGAAGACGCTACCAACTCTTGACTATCTGGACACATTTCCAAAAGTTGTAGAAGTTGGGAATGCTACGGATGAATTGGCTTCAGGGAAAGCCCCAGGCAGAGATGGAATTCAATATTGAGATCCTCAAGAGTGGCGAAGACATTCTAACGCCCGGACACCTCCATCAGCTAATAGAAAAACTTCATGCTTGCTAAGAGAGATAAGGTTCCGACAAAATTTCAAAGATGGCAAACAGCATAAATATGTACAGGAAACATGGGTGCTTATTGTGACTGACTGCCATATCAAAGGGTAATATCACTGCTGTGTACTGTTGGAAAAGGAGCTTGCGAGAATTGGTTCTGAGACAGCCTTCGAGCTCTGGGCGGACCGCGTTTACCCAGAGTCCCAGTTGTATGAATTTCATGGGAACCGGATCTATCCAGCTGATATGATATTTTCGATTATCGACCAGTTGGCAGGACAAAATGCCACAATGAACAAAATCAAACGGACTGGTATGTTGTCGTTTCTATTTACCTTACGTACGGCATTTAAATTTTGGTTAGTGCGAAAGGTCTGTTCAAACACACATGACCGAAGATTGGTTTTCTATTTTTAGGGGTGTTCACCCTACTCTACTGAGAATTCATTGAGTTTCTCCACATGGTATTAAATGCTACAGTTCAACGTTGATGGGTGAACATCAGTAGGAGTTGTTTAATCAAAAAATGGAGTGAAGCAGTGTTTGGGTACTTAGCGCTACCCTCTTTGGAATATACTTTTAACTTCATTTTGACACATGGGCCTTTCGCGCTCCAGGATAGTTGGTATTTCATTCACTCTCGATCATACTGGCAGCCTTTACAATGCTACACGAGCTGAACGCCAAAAACCCAGGATAAGAAAGGTCTTACAGAAGAGCTGCTGTTTGCATATGATTGCCGCCCAATAACCACCCGCTCAGTGAGAGGAGCTGCAATGTTTTATTACTATCTTCCTTTGCTAGATTGCCTGCCTGTGATTGAATGGACCTAAAACAGTCAGCACAACAGAAGGTAACCAGTAGATTCTGGGCGTCAGAGACTATCAAAGGACAGATCTGGTTCTAACTTTGGGAAAATTGGGTGGTTATGAAGAGGCTTGATACAGTAGAGGACCCTTTTGTACCTTGCTGGGTTCCACAGTGAATAGTAAAAAAAAAAAACCACCCCATCGCGCGGACCAAAGAATCAAAATCAGGATAGAGTAAGGCAGCATCAACAATGAGCAGATTTAGACAAAGAGAGTTTGGGAGAACAGAAAGCTCATAAGGTTCGAACAAAAACCCTGTCTATCAGGCTGTGTTTTTCTCATGCACTCTGCTGTTATGGCAGTGCAACTTCGGTCAAACCTATTGTGCAACCAGGAGAGACTAGCTTTAAATAGCTTTCACATGCGGATGCATACAAGAGAAATACTTGGCATTAAGTGGCAGGAGCAAAATCACAAACGCTGAAGTACTGGAAATAGCAGGTCCACTACAACATGTCCCTTTTCCATCATGCTCCAGAGTCTAACGAGTCTTCAGTTTGGCTATTAGGTCACGACCGTGGAGAATATGGAGGATAGGCAAGACTCTCTAAGGACATCCTTTATGGTTGAATTAAAGACAGGACGTAGGAATGTGGAGGTCAGCCCTCTACTACGTTATACAAAAAGTGTGCAACGCGGGCCCCATAGAAGTTACAGGGGTATTGAGCGCGAGAACTCATGGGAAACCAAATGCCATGGACTGTATATATGATGGAAAGGGCATATTCAGGAAGAGGAATGACGCCTGGAAGGAAGGAAATAGACTGGGCAGAAGAGATAGACAGCTGCACGGCTTGAAAAAGAAACTGAATTAACACAAATGTTGTTAACCATGGTCCTGATGTACCCATAACCCATCATTGTGGAAGAGACGTTATCTATGTGACAGCCGGTTTTGCGAGTCACATTCCCCTCGCCAGGTTGGCTGGTTGTGTGTCTCATGGCTGGGCCTCATAAAGCGGCCAATATAGGACGCTATCAGTGCTGGGAAGACGGAGCAGGGTAGCCACATGATTATTCTGTGTAAACATTATTGTATTGGTAGATGTTTAGAGCTGTTTGAAGAGACGTGGTTAGAATGTACCAATTGCTTGGCACTGTCCTGATATGTGAAGAGCCTTTAATTAATATTTGCTTGCTTTTTCATGGTTTGTGTAACAGAATGAATGGGTTTTTAGTTAAACCATACATTTGTGACAGACAAAACATTGTGTAAGATGAGACAAGTCTACATGCTACTAAGTTAGTGATTTACAGTACAGTTGGTCGATTAGATTAGTGTCGAAATGGACTAGAAAATAACTATAGAAAACAAAATCTTAGCTTTGATAAAGATGCCTTACCCATACATATAGACACAAGAGTATACGGATGTAGTGACAGTAGCTTTCACACACAAATAGACCACAAGGAGTATACGGATGTACCGTGTGACAGTAGCTTTCACACACAAATAGACACAAGAGTATACGAGATGTAGTGACAGTAGCTTTCACACACAAATAGACACAAAGATTCATACAAGATGTAGTGACAGTAGCTTTCAACACACAAATAGACACAAAAGTATACGGATCGTAGTGACAGTAGCTTTCACATACAAATAGACACAAGAGTATACGGATGTAGTGACAGTAGCTTCACACACAAATAGGGACACAGAGTATACGATGTAGTGACAGTAGCTTTCACACAACACACATAGACACAAGAGTATACGGATGTAGTGACAGTAGCTTTTAAGACACACACCGGAAATAGACACAAGAGTATACGGATGTAGTGACAGTAGCTTTCACACACAAATAGACACAAGAGTATACGGATATAATGGCAGTAGCTTTCACACACAAATAGACACAAGAGTATACAGATGTAGTGACAGTAGCTTTCACACACAAATAGACACAAGAGTATACAGATGTAGTGACAGTAGCTTTCACACACAAATAGACACAAGAGTATACAGATGTAGTGACAGTAGCTTTCACACACAAATAGACACAAGAGTATACGGATGTAGTGACAGTAGCTTTCACACACAAATAGACACAAGAGTATACGGATGTAATGACAGTAGCTTTCACACACAAATAGACACAAGAGTATACGGATATAGTGACAGTAGCTTTCACACACAAGATATACCATAGACACAAGAGTATACGGATGTTAGTGACAGTAGCTTTCACACACAAATAGACACAATAGTTATATTCGGATGTAGTGACAATAGCTTTCACAACACAAATAGACACAAGAGTCTACGGATGTAGTGACAGTATCTTTTCACACACAAATAGACACAAGAGTATACAGATGTAGTGACAGTAGCTTTCACACACAAATAGACCACAAGAGTTATACGATGTATTCGACAGTAGCTTCACACACAAATAGACACAAGAGTATACGGATATAATGGCAGTAGCTTTCACACACAAATAGACACAAGAGTATACAGATGTAGTGACAGTAGCTTTCACACACAAATAGACACAAGAGTATACAGATGTAGTGACAGTAGCTTTCACACACAAATAGACACAAGAGTATACAGATATAGTGACAGTAGCTTTCACACACAAATAGACACAAGAGTATACGGATGTAGTGACAGTAGCTTTCACACACAAATAGACACAAGAGTATACAGATGTAGTGACAATAGCTTTCACACACAAAAAATGACACAAGAGTATTAACGGATGTAGTGACAGTAGCTTTCACACACAAATAGACACAAGAAGTATACGGATGTCAGTGACAGTAGCTTTTTCACACACAAATAGACACGAAGAGTATACGGATATAATGGCAGTAGCTTTCACACACAAATAGACACAAGAGTATACGGATGTAGTGACAGTAGCTTTCACACACAATAGACACACAATAGTATACAGATGTAGTGACAGTAGCTTTCACACACAATAGACACAAGAGTATACGGATGTAGTGACAGTAGCTTTCACACACACAAAGAGACACAAGAGTATACAGATGTAGTGACAGTAGCTTTCACACACAAATACACACAAGAGTATACAGAGTGTAAATGACAGTAGCTTTCACCACTCAAATAGACACAGAGAGGAAGTAACGTACGGATGTAGTGACAATAGCTTTCACACACAAATAGACACAAGAGTATACAGATGTAGTGACAGTAGTTTTTCACCACACAAAGAGACACAAGTAGTATACAGATGTTAGTGACAGTAGCTTTCACGCACAAATAGACACAAGAGTATACAGATGTAGTGGACAGTAGCTTTCACACACATAATAGACACAAGAGTATACAGAGTGAGTGACAGTAGCTTCCACACAAATAGAACACAAGAGTATACAGATGTAGTGACAGTAAGCTTTCACACACAAGTAGACACAAGAGTATAACGGCATGTAGTGACAGTAGCTTTCACAAACAAATAGACACAAGAGTATATCGGATGTAGTGACATAGCTTTCACACACAAATAGACACAAGAGTATATACAGATGTAGTGACGTAGCTATTCACACACAAATAGACACAAGAGTATACAGATGTAGTGACAGTAGCTTTCACACACAAATAAGACACACAGAGTATCACGGATGTAGTGACAGTAGCTTTCACTACACAAATAGACACAAGAGTATACCACGATGTAGTGACAGTAGCTTTCACACACAAATAGACACAAGAGTATGACGGATGTATGTGACAATACTTTCACACACACAAATAAACACAAGAGTAGGACGGATTGTAGTGACAGTAGCTTTCACACACAAATAGACCCAAGTAGTATTCACGGATGTAGTCGACAAGCAGCGTTCACACACACAATAGACACAAGGAGTATACGTGGATGTTAGTCGACATGTAGCTGTCACCACACGAAATAGACACATAGAGATATACAGATGATTGACGCTGACAGAGCTTTCACATACAAATAGGACACAAGAGTAATACAGATGTAGTGACATGCTAAGTTTCACACCAAAATAGAACACATAAGAGTATTACGGCTTCAGTAATGACAGTAGCTTCACACACAATAAGACACAAGAGATATACAGTATTGTAGTGACAGTAGCTTTCACACATTCAAATAGACACAACAGTATACGGATGTAGATGACACTAGCTTTCACACACAAATACTCACGAGAGTATACGGATGAGTGACAGTAGCTTTCCTACAATTCAAATAGACACCAAGAGTATACGGATATATGTGACCAGTAGCAGTTCACGACAACAAATAGATACAACATAGAGGTATTCTCGGATGTAGTGACAGTAGCTTTCACTCACAATAAGACACAAGGAGTATTAACAGTACGTAGTGACAGTAGCTTTTCACATACAAATAGACACAAGAGTATATCATATGTAGTGGACAGTTAGCTTCTGGACACAACAAATAGACCACAAGAGTATTACAGCAATGTAGTGACAGTTAGCTTTCACATACATAATAGACACCAGAGGTTTCCTCTCCCCTACTCCCAACACATACTGGTGGTTTACTTTAGTAAGGGGAACACCAAGTGTATACAGATGTAAGTGGACAGGGAGCTTTCCATATACAAATAGACACAAGAGGGTAGAGTAGACAGCCCATGTAGTGTGATAAGCATAGACGCTTATACAGCACGCTAGCAAAATATTGGTAGTTCAACCTCTCCGAGATATAACGAGAGAGACGGGTACCAGGGCAAAAAGGCGCGGCTGGGTGACAACATTGGGAAATAAATTTCCGTAGTTAGTATAGGAGGAAGCTATGTGAGAATATGATACTCGTACAGCCAGAAAAGAGATCTAGGCGAGATGACTCAGAGCTGGGAGGTGTATAGTGTGGGTATGTAGATAGATCAGCCATGGATAGAACAGCAGTTTAGCACAGTATTTGGCAAAGGAAAGCGCGGACCTGACACGCGAGAGTAAGAGGACCCTCTAAGGACGATGACACAGAGTTATCACGAGAGAAATAGAGGAGGAGTATGGAGCTGTGAGGGAGGAGACAAACTAACAGATGGATAGAATGGTTTCAGCGAGCACTTATAGGAAGGTGTATATTGTTTGTGGTAGATGTGAAGTTGATTAGGGAGACTGTAATTTAGCTTAATCTGAAGGTCATCGATGTCTAGTGGTGGTAATGTAGCTATTTATTGGGATATGCCAGAAGATCATTCATCATCGTCTATTGCGTAGTTTAAATGTTACATAGGCGGATAGTCTTAGTCCCCCCATTCTGCCTCTTCCGGCGCAATCATTGTAACATTCCTTGTTATCTTTAGCCTCTTTCATCAATTGTTTTCTTTAGTGTTTGCTTCGCGTCCTCATTGTCCTCAGATCGATTTTAATTTCTAGTTCACTTGCTAGTTGTTGCGGATTGCGTTAGACCGAACAAAATGGAGTTTTAAGTCAGTAATTAAAGCAAACACATTAGAAAAAGCCACAATTAATCAGAGGATGTACTGACAGTAACATAAGGTGTCGCAGAAAAGTCTGTACACATCATGGTGATCATAGGTTCGACTGCAGTGTATGCTATTGTCAAAACCGCAGGCCAGGAGTAATCCCTTAAATCTAAAAAGGTTAGCCAATCATTGCGTGTACATCAGGTGATGCTCCATGGGAGAATCAATCAAACAAAAGATGATTTATCGTTTACAATATATTCTTTGTAATAGATATGTCAATTATTCCATTAACTAACACATTTCATCAATATTTTCAATGTCATGACAGTAAGCAAAATGCAGAACAGATTTCTGTTTGAGTACGTGTCACATGATACCAAGCTGTCTTGAAAATAAACTGATGCACATCAGTTACAAAACTACCAAAAAAAGGAGATATGAAAACTGCCCTAAACATGACGAGTAATACCTGACCCTATATGTGCTTTCAATAGTCAAGACATTATTTGAAACACTGCATACAATATTATAATCTCAAGACCTTATTGAAACACTGCATACAATTTATAATCTACCCATTGACATATTCTGTGTTGTCAAGTTCTGGTGTGCAGTGTTTTAGTTGCTTTTTGAGGCATGGTTAACTGTCTGTCAATGTACTTAGCACTGTGAGAAGTGACACATTGTTGTTCTGAATCATTACAATTGGATCTGTGGTCCGATCCAAACTGTTCTCCAGTTGTCTGGGATAGAAAAGGAGACATGGGAAATGATCACCCTACCTCATAAATCATTAACCTTAGATTTGGTCAAAGCCAAGTACACCAGCTACAAGCCTCCACCTAGACATAAACAGGGTAACCCAGTACACCAGCTACAAGCCTCCACATCAGACATAAGACAGGATACCCAGTACACCAGCTACAAGCCTCCGACCTAGAATATAACCGGGTACTCAGTAACACCAGCTACAAGCCTCCACCTGGATATAAGACAGGGTTACCCAGTACACCAGCTACAAGGCCAGCCCCACCTAGACCATAGGACAGGGTACCCAGATACACCCAGCTACAAGCCTCCACCTAGACATAAGACAGGGTTATCCCAGTACACCAGCTACAAGCCTCCACCTAGACATAAGACAGGGTACCCAGTACACCAGCTACAAACCTCCACCTAGACATAAGACAGGGTACCCAGTACACCAGCTACAAACCTATACCTGAGACATAAGGACAGGGTACCCATTACACAGCTACAAGCCTCACCTTGGATATAAGACAGGTTACCCAAGTACACAGCTACAAAGCCGCCACCTAGACATAGTACAGAGGGTACCCAGTACACCATCCTACACAACCTTCACCTAGACATAAGAACAGGTAACCCAAGTTACACCAGCTACAAACCTCGCACCTAGACATTTAAGGACAGGGTACCCAGTACACCAGTACAAACCTCCACCTAGACATAAGACATGGTAACCCAGTACACCAGCTACCAAAGCCTCCACCTAGACATAAGACAGGGTACCCAGCCGTACACCAGCTACAAGCCTGCACTTAGACATAAGACAGTGCCCCCCCTACATCCAGATACAAGCCTCCACCTAGACATAAGACAGGGTAACCCAGTTACCCAGATACAAAGCCTCCACCTAAGACTAAAAGGACAGGGTACCAGAGTACCACCAGCTACAAGCCTCCAACCTAGAACATAAGACAGGGTTACCCAGTACTACCAGCTACAAGCCTCCAACTTAGATACATAAGACAGGGTAATCAGTACACCATCTACACAATGCCGCCACCTAGGACATGAAGACAGGGTAACCAGTACATCCAGCTCTACAAACCTCCACCTGGATATAAGACAGGGTACCCAGTACACCAGCTACAAGCCTCCACCTAGACATAAGACAGGGTACCCAGTACACCAGCTACAAGCCTCCACCTCGGACATAATACCGGGTAACCCAGTACACCAGCTTCAAGCCTGCACTTAGACATAAGACAGGGTACCCAGTTACACCAAGCTACAAGCTCCATCCACATCATACATCAAGACAAGGGTACCCAGTTACACCAGCTACAGCAGACAGCCTTGGCACGTTAGACATAAGAAGGGGTACCCCAGTACAAAACAGCTACAGGCCTGTCACTTGTACACAAAACAAGGGGGTACCCGTACCACTAGCTACACTAGCCTTTAAGAAAGGCCTCATCCACACGGCCTGGACACAAAACGGTACTCAGTACACCCAGGCTACAAACCTCACCTGTAAATAAGACAATGTACCAAATAATCTTGCTGTGCACACATTTTAGTGTAAAGCATCAATTAGCTTAAGCAGACGGCCATACACAGTGCTCGGATAATTCCTTTTTTGCCGTAAGGTCTTGTCAACACAAGCCAAAAACTACTACAACATATCCTGGAAAGTAAGATAGCCAGCATGTTTCTGACCCCACCGCCTGTTGAGTTTCTACTGGTCTATACAAATACGGTCGAGCTCCACAGTTTAGACCGCCAGCCGGAAGTTTAAGGATAATGTGGTCAGTAATTACACTGGTTACTTTTACTTGCCAGGTATTTTTCCGGTATCTACTTTAGGCTAGATCCACACACAAAACACATGACCACAGAATTAGCATACAAACAAAGTAGTTACTGTGCTACTACATACAATCATTAGATCACTTAAAAATAAATTACAATATACCCTTGTGTTTTTATAAAGAAAAAAATAAACAGTATGTCTACTAAGTCAATTTTTTACATAATGTGGAAAATTATAAAACCGAGTAATTAAATGCAGTTCATATGTGCATGTAAAAAAAAATGTGCGAAGCGCTAACGAGAAACATCAGTGAAAACACCCCCCCCCCCCCCACCCACAAAACACACCAACTTATCGTTCACACGTGATCGTCATAGTTCCTTATTCAAGAAAATATATCCATTTGTTACATAATATTAAAAACATGCGCACAAGAATCAATATAAAAAATATGGCAAAGACTGGGAGTACAGTTTTTACTGCAGGATTTCATACAGTGAGACAACGTATGTTAAACCAATATATACAAAACATTAAAGATGCCAAGACACACTAAAAAAGAAAATGGCCACCAATCAAAGTGTCAGAGACTGAACAGCAATGTCAAGGATCCTGTTCATGGGGCTTTAGTGCCACTGGGCACACAATGCTAGAGCTCATCTTTCACAGACAACGCTGGCACTGCCATGGCTGTGTAGGCCAACATCATGGTACTTTATAGCCCATATAATGGATTCTAGGTATCTAACTGTAGGCTGGCTCCAGCTGGGCTCAATGTCTTTAAAAAAAAAAAAATCCTGCTCATGCAGATTGAAACCTAAGTCCTATTGTAAACTGCGTTAAAATAGAGACAGTTAATAGTGCAATGTTTTCCTGTTTAACTGAAAAAAGGGAAACAAATTTTATAAAATTCCCTTTTTTAACCAAAAAAAAAATGTGAGCCCCAAAATATGTTCATTTTTTTCAAATCTTTGTACTTGACCAAGGGTTTTATCCCCCCAGGAAAAATGTGTTTGTGCAAAAAAATTTGGCCACCCTGGTGGGTGTAGGGAAAAATGAGACCCAAAAGCA
>CAJHNH020002250.1:94679-117659 GCA_905116865.2 Candidula unifasciata | reverse complement strand
AAGTCATCCTCTGACGAAATATTGTAACTAAGTTGAGCTTGGAAACCGTGTCCACCCAGACTTAAATGGGTAGCATTAATTTGTACAGAGAAGTAAATGTGGCTAGTGTAACAGCTACCACATCACCCATCCACTACCAGTACTACTGCTACCACTACCACCACCATCATCACAACAACAACAACAACAACAACAAAAACTGTCACTACAGTCTGTGTAGGTCGGTGTAGCCAGAAAAGTTAGCGCCGCATGCTGTAGCCACGGACTATTTAGTTTAATTGTGCCCCCGACATAGGGAAAAAAAACTATCACCTAACTCACAGTTAAAAGTACACTATACTCACGAATAGTGGAGAAAAATACCCCGCACTCGTCATCTCTCCCTCTCCGATGAGACGACTTTTAACTGACCTTGGCATCCGTGTCCACCCAAACTAAACTGGGCTGTAAGCCGTCTTAGTTAACAGTTTCTATCATCGCCGAATAGTTTTTGACCGAGAAGCGTCGCGGGGAGACTAACTGGGACTTAGCTGAAATCGGATGTTTTTTGGGCGAAAGGCACAGACATCGCAGCCTAGCTGTAAACCACAACACAACGTTGCAACGACCGTTTTAAGGGAAAAAGAACAATTATCACCCAGCGGGAAATCGAACACCGGTCACCCGCATGATGGGTGGAATACTTACAACTATACTACCGAAGACTAAAGAGTTTAGGTCAGATATCGCAGTCTAGCTGTAAACCACAACACAACATGCCAAAGGTCCTCTTGAGGGCGAACGAAGATTACCCGTGACATCACGTTACCATTGAGTATCACGTCGCCGCTATCGCAGGCTAGCTGTAACCCACAAAACCGAAAAAGGCGTAGATATCGCGCCTAACCATAAACCACAACACAACGTGCCAGCCGCCCAGTTTAGGGCTTTAAAAGAATATATCACCTAGGGAGAAATCGAACGCGGGTCACCCGCATGATAACAGGAATATATTTACAACTACGCTACCAAAGACTCTCAGTTGATAGTGGAAATGAATATAGTAATGCAAAGTTCAAAAAGAGCTCAGCAGTCAAAAATAACCAATCAACTAAAAACAAATCCGGGCCGGCAACGAAACAAATAATGATTTTACCGTTTTTGGAGCTATGCCCTTCGTGGTTTGTGCGATTTTCTGACCTAAATAAAACAAACAAAAAAACGCTTTGAGTCAGAGGAAACGTTGTGTGAAAATTTGAAAGCAATCTGGTTCAGTAGTTTCCCAGTCCAAATGTAACAGACTCGGAAAATTAACACTTTTATTAGAATAGATAGGTCTAGCGCTATATGCTCAATACACATGAAGGCGCGGGGGAAAAAAGGTCATTTACTTCACTTATAGTCAATTTATTCCTTTTGTTGTTGTTATTATTATTTAGAGCGGCGTCTGTGGCTAAGGCGTTGCGAGTCGGACTCGTAAGCCGGCATTTTTGTCGTGGTATGGGACGTCGCAGGTCGACCCAGCCTAAAATGGGTACCAGGATGGGCTGACCCGGGAAAGTAAAGACAGCCGGCGTAATGCTGACCACATTACCCACCGAGTGCTGATGGTCTGTAAAAATATGGGACGCTCTGCCCATATGCCCGATGCGCCGAAAGGCGTGAAAAGGGAACTTTACTTTACTTATTATTATTTAGCACTGAATAGGGCCAATTATTGTTATTATTATATCGCACTTATATTAGACTAAGGCCTCATGAAGCCCCTCACACCACCCCCCCCCCCCCACCAACCCCTCTCATCTCCACCCCCCTCACACACATAAAGAAAATGTGTTTGGTCTGCCCCGGGCAGGGTATGCTCGAAGAGTGTTTATCTGTGTCTGTGGGTGTGTGAGTATATATAAATATAGCTCCTTTAATCTGATTTATGCATATGTTACGTGGTTCTTTCAATTCTTTATTACTTGTGTACGCAGTTAAAACATCAGCAATGGTCTTCTTGGCAAAGTAATCCATTTATTTGTTCGCACTACTAAAGTTGTAAGTTCATTTTGCAAGCAGCGCTTTCCAGTTTACGCTCTGATTAGTGTTTGAAAGCACGATATCCTAGTTGCCTGAATAGCGTCTGGCCACTGTACTAACGGGGATCCCACAGAAACGAGGCTTTAAATTATTTGGTCTCCTGTGTGGATTTCGGGGTCCCATTATGGGGAAAGGATGAAAAGACTTACTGCCGCCCTAGTATCAATATTGTAAAAGTCGATTAATTAGGGGTTTTATGCGGAATCGCAAGTGCGTCTACATACCAAATAGACCTTCGTGCGTGGAAAAGGGGCTTTTACTTGTAGTTAACTATAGATTTGCTACACGCTGTGAGAGAGAGATAATTACCAGAAATGTGATATATTTCTTTCTTCTTCTTCTTCTTCTTCTTCTTCTTCTTCTGCCTTTCTAGCCCCCAATGGAGCATAAGCCCTCAACCAACTGACGCCAAAGAGCTCTCGCCTTTGCTATCGCATGCAGCTCTCCCCATGTCCTTCTTTTCTTTCTAACTTTATTCTCCAGCTCCCTTCTCCCTGTGTTTTCCTATATGATAGAGAGTTCTAACATGCAAGGTGCCAATTCTAGAGGTTTTCCAAGGTGAGAGAAGGTATGTCGACGATCAGGACTCCATTCGGCTTTCTCCACACCGCGTTAAACGTCTTCTACTTAAGGAGCCTCCCCTCATCTTGGTTAGCTGGGTTTTAGTTGCTTCCATTTTTTGACTTATCCATGGTTGGTTGGTTTTTGTGGCTATTGTTTTTACAGGACCAGGTAGCCAACCTTAATCCCAACCCTACCCTTGGTCGCCGATATGTATTATACATACAATCACCTGTGTCGGCGTCTGTGGCTTAGGCGCTTTGTAATGCCGGGGTGCCGGGTTCGATCCCTGCTGCGGGCCTAGCGCCTGGCATTAGTTTCGACAGTGGTATCGAAAAACCGACCGTCCAGAAGCAATGGCAAACTACAAAACGTAAATTTGCCTAGAAAAACCACAATAAACACACAAAAATGCTAGAGCCTGTTCTGCAACGTCCTGTAAAGGATACGCAACTAATTAACAACTAACTGTGCGTGCTGTGAGTAAGAGTCGGAATAACTGAAAACTCACTGCATATACCAACAAATGTGACTGATTCTTAGAATTGTTGGAAACTCACTACAAATACTAACAACTGAGTAATAGTTAAAATTATTACAAATTCACCTCAGAGACTCACAAATGTGAGTTATTGCCAGAGTTACTGAAAAACTCACTACAGGTTCTGACAAGTGTGAGTGATTGCCAGAATTACCGGAAATTGACTAGGCGAAGCAAGGATGTCTGAGCTCCAGCTTGTGTCGTTATTAGCTCTAGTTGCTGGATGTTTAAATACAAGAATGAAACAGTGGCGGGGACAGTACTGTCTGTGTCTGGGTGGCGGGGACAGTACTGTCTGTGTCTGGGTGGCGGGGACAGTATTGTCTGTGTCTGGGTGGCGGGGACAGTATTGTCTGTGTCTGGGTGGCGGGGACAGTATTGTCTGTGTCTGGGTGGCGGGGACAGTACTGTCTGTGTCTGGGTGGCGGGGACAGTACTGTCTGTGTCTGGGTGGCGGGGACAGTACTGTCTGTGTCTGGGTGGCGGGGACAGTACTGTCTGTGTCTGGGTGGCGGGGACAGTACTGTCTGTGTCTGGGTGGCGGGGACAGTACTGTCTGTGTCTGGGTGGCGGGGACAGTACTGTCTGTGTCTGGTAAGTACACACGTGGGCATCCTAAGGAGCGATGTTGTCCAAGAGAAGATTAAACAAGAAGATGTGTAAATAAGGCTTTGGGGCACGGTCTGTAGGTCTCCCTTTTTGACCAGACTGTTGCGTTTAACCCTCTGCTTTCAACATGTATTCCAGAACTGGAATCGTGACCATGCACCTCTACGTCAGAAGAATGTCTTGAATCCATGATTTGTATATAGTATGCACAGAGAAGGTCTATATTAATGTCTTGAATCCATGATTTGTACATAGTATGCACAGAGAAGGTCTACATCAATGTCTTGAATCCATGATTTGTACATAGTATACACAGAGAAGGTCTACATCAATGTCTTGGATATATGATTTGTACATAGTATGCACAGAGAAGGTCTACATTAATGTCTTGGATATATGATTTGTACATAGTATGCACAGAGAAGGTCTATATTAATGTCTTGGATATATGATTTGTACATAGTATGCACAGAGAAGGTCTACATTAATGTCTTGAATCCATGATTTGTACATAGTATGCACAGAGAAGGTCTATATTAATGTCTTGGATATATGATTTGTACATAGTATGCACAGAGAAGGTCTACATTAATGTCTTGAATCCATGATTTGTACATAGTATGCACAGAGAAGGTCTATATTAATGTCTTAGATCCATGATTTGTACATAGTATGCACAGAGAAAGTTTATAAGTTAATCTGGACTATGTTTAGATAGAACATCAGAGAACAGGCAACATAGATATACCGATGGTGCTTTGTTAATACCGTGTTTTCCTGAAAATTATACCGGATTTTACATTAATTTGTTGCTCCAATTAACGCAGTAGGGGGGTTTTGCCAGGAAGGCTGAAAGACAGGCAAATTCAGACAGACAGGAGGCTGGCAGAAGGACAGATAAACAGACATATGGAAGGAAGAACATACAGACACGAGGGACGGATGCAAGTATAGATAGATGATAGACAGGAAAACATACGGAGGACGGACAGACAGACAGACAGACGGATAGACAGACAGACAGACGGATGGACGGACAGACAAACAGACGGACGGACAGTTGGACAGACAGGAAGTAGGACAGACAGACGGACGGACGGGCAGAGTAAGATACCATGCAATAACCAACGATGTTTAAGACACCAGGATTCCTCCTCCCTTGGTGCGATCTAACCAATTTCCTTTGACAATATTGCACTGACCATATTCCAGACATGACTGGGTTCAGACATCTATCTGTGCATCACCTTATACCGTATACACCAGCAGGTGCCCACCCTCTAAGTTAATTATTCATGGATGACAGCAAACAAAGCTAATTAGGATATACAAAAAGCATTGATTTTCTCGAATGTTTTTCTTTCAGGTGGCTGGGCCCGATCAGAAGAGCGTATCTGAGCTCAACTGATTGCTATCATTAGTGTCGACAACGCCAGAGGCAGGGCCAAATGATGCAACAAATAAACACGCAACTGATCTGCTGTGGTGTACGCCTGCGAGGTCTTGCTAAATTGGACAGCGTATTTCCTTTTAAATGTGTATTAGGTTTAAAAATGTGAAGCCTTATGTAGACGTCTCTTTGATTTTTCCTGTATTTTGAATAAATATTTTGATTCATCTGGGTAAAGATTCGACATTACAGCACTCAAGATAAGCCAGTATCATCTCCGTCTTCTTGCCCAACAGCTAGCGAAGTCTCCCTACTGTCATCTGGTTAACTACTCATCTCGCTTTTCTCTCGTTTCGAGTGGAGCTCAGAGCAAAGAGACAGTACACGCTGGGACATTCTCTGTAGGTACACATTTTCAGTAACTTCCATTATACTTGTTACCTGGCCGTTCAGGTGAGAGATCAGCTCTGCCTTGTGCAGTTGCAGTCCACCTCCAAACTGGACCAGTCCACCCACCCAGCCTGTCTACCTGCTCATTTCCACACACACTTACATGTCTATTCGGTCAATGAATCTTTTTAGTGGAGACGTCAGAGGGCTCTCTTCGTGTGGCTATAATGTGGTTAGGGGTGAGGATTTTGTCGATTGTGATAGGTATCCGACACACACGGATCTCTCCCTCTCTCTCTCTCTCTCTCTCTCTCTCTCTCTCTCTCTCTCTCTCTCTCTCTCTCCCCCCTCTCTCTCTCTCCACATAGATAGACGTATTAGAAATTGGCCAGCTAAGAAATATGCTGACAGAGTAGCAGATAATTATGGTACTACCAGGTGGCTGCTGACTATGGGGACAGCGTGCTTATGTGAAGGTCTTGAATGCTGCGTATTCAGTTCTGAACTCGTCTCCACTTTTTTGTGTATAGGAAACATTTATATGAGCGATTTTCCTCTTCGCCGGCTGTAAACTCCGGTGAAAAGTTCTGGCTGCTCGTTCACTTGTGTACATTGATCTTGCTCCAGAACGTGCGTTTTACGAGCACTTCCATTTCACAGATCTGGCTTATCTGTATGCAGAGCATTGGTTCCTCACTTCCCAGGCAGTTGCACTCCATCTTCAAAAGAACCTCCCCCCTCCCCCCCCCCCCCCAAGTCGACTACAGCAACGGATTTGTTCTAGGAAAATGAGACTATTTTTAGTTTTACCCCATAATAAGACTCCAGAACCAACATATATATATATATATTTTTTTTTTTTAATATACCTTTTACGCGTTAGTGCATTGGAAATCTGGTGTTAGGTGAAAATTGTATAGGCTAATCAGCATTTCATGGTCAACTTAACACCGACCCTTTTTACTTCCCATACAATTTTCTGTTGCTGGGTTTAGGTGGGGTCAACAATGGAGCTGAGGTCAATTCCCACTGTGGGAATTTCGATGCAAGATTTTCGATCAAGCAGACTAGCGCGTCTCTACTGTGCTACCGCGATGTCCATCGGAGAAGAAATTCAAACAGAGGAAAGAGGTTTTTTAAAAAAAAAAGTAAGAATACAACACATGGAATCTGTTCATTAACAAATGTTCAAGAATAAATGAAACCAGGGGGATGTAAGCGAACGTTAGATTTCAACTGTAGCCAGATAATCGTGAAAAGAGGACAATGGGAGCCAAACGAACTATCTGGAATGAGCCAGACAATGGTGAAATTATGTTTCAGTTTCAGACGTCATATTTCTGTTCTGGACAATGTGTGCACCTCCAGCCGAGGTTCGTTGACCGATGTGGACTACGGGTCCTTT
Organism: Candidula unifasciata; assembly: GCA_905116865.2. Lineage (NCBI taxonomy): Eukaryota > Metazoa > Mollusca > Gastropoda > Stylommatophora > Geomitridae > Candidula > Candidula unifasciata. The sequence goes on along the minus strand of CAJHNH020002250.1, from coordinate 110,699 downwards.
ATTCTGAAAATATGAGAAGATATCAGGCCAAACAAAATGTAGAATTATTCAGCTTTAAATTATCACAAATACAAACTTCATCGGCAAAACACACACACACACACACACACACACACACACACACACACACACACACACACACACACACACACACACACACACACACACCACAAATAAGAATTTGCACAATCTCTTAACCGAATTATTTCTGAGAGAAATCCCCATGTCTGGCCGGCTGAAACTCTGACACGCGTGAGGCAGCAGTAAAAAGACGAAAGCCAGAAAATACTGTCAACGGAAACAACTAAAAAATAACTAAAAAACTAAAAAATATTAGGCAAAACTGTGTTCGATGATAAGTCCCCAATCTCTCTAAAAAAGAATACAGTCGGAACAATTATGGCTCCCCTAACTCAGTTATTGTTCTGACCCCTCAGACTGAAACATAATTTTGTTACAGAAACAACTTATTAAAAATAGACTCAATTATAGCACTTCCTTAGGTAAAAGTAGATATGTGGGACTGCGTGTTCTCGAAGGATTGCTTCCGCCTCGTGTGCTGGAGTTCCCGGGTTCAGGCCGTGGTAAAGGCTGGGATTTATTTTTCTTCACGTAGACTTCTAGTCTACGGTCTCTGGGTAGTAAGACCGGACAGTCGTGTGTATTCTTGCGCACGTTTAAAAAAAATCCTTGGCAGTTGGAAATCGGAAATATTAGCTTAACAGCGCTTGCCCAGGCAAAATTTGGAGTTAACAAATCTACCCAAAATATTTCAGGATTCTCGCTGGTGCTAGAGAATTCGTGCGCTGCGCTGAGATTCCTCAGACTCAGGCTTGAGTCAGAAGCAGAACGGAGCACTTAAGGGTTACCCCTTTGTGCCATGATGTTGATCCGTTGTTTAAACCTAAAACCTGAGTATTAGAGAATGATGTTGATCCGTTGTTTAAACCTAAAACCTGAGTATTAGAGAATGAAACATCTGTGTAGTTATAATCTGTTAGCAGGTCCTTCAGAGAACGTCGTCGCTCTCATCAACTAGGTGACTCTGATGACATGGGGTGTTTGTCTACAGTTAATCTATTCTTTCTTGTTCCCCACAATAGCGTCCTGAAACCCACACGGCGACCATTTATTTGAAGCCCCTGCTGCAGAACTGAAAGAATCCAAAAGAATTACCACAAGTAAAATTCATGTTTAAAAGGAGTCATCCTAATCTAACCCTTCTTTCCATCGCTTTTATAAATGAGTCGGTGCTGTCAAAGACGAATTTCAAAGACTCAAAATGAAAACATATTTGTGGAGCAATCAAAAGAGATTCAGTCTAATGAAGACATTATTGTTGCCATCACGTTTGATCAGCTTCGACTGGCGTCTTCTCGGTCCCGAATTATTGATTATTTAATCTCAAAGTTTATATTGGCCTCTGTGCAAAATGTATCGCAGAAACAAAATAGGAGCTACATTGACCAATTTCGGTAATATGAGCATGTGATCGGCGCTCTCATTAAAGTTGCGATAAAAAAAAGTAGGCTTCTCAAGTCACACTGGACAATATAACATTTGAAAGCTGTAGGCCAGATGTTTGACATCATTCAAAACATTTTTAAAAAAAACGACCCTAGGAGGATGGAGCAGTGATATAGGAAAGGGGCAATGAAGAATGCGTGCTGTCAGGAAGTAGGTACTGCGTGGTGTCAGCAAGTAGGTAATGCGTGGTGTCTGGAAGTAGGTAATGCGTGGTGTCTGGAAGTAGGTAATGCGTGGTGTCTGGAAGTAGGTAATGCGTGGTGTCTGGAAGTAGGTAATGCGTGGTGTCAGGAAGTAGGTAATGCGTGGTGTCTGAAAATAGGTAAGGCGTGGTGTCATGAAGTAGGTACCGCGTGGTGTCAGGAAGTAGGTACCGCGTGGTGTCAGGAAGTGGGTGCTGCGTGGTGTCAGGAAGTATATACTGCGTGGTGTCAGGAAGAAGGTACTGCGTGGTGTCAGGAAGTAGGTAATTTATGGTGTCAGGAAGTAGATAATGCGTGGTGTCAGGAAGTAGGTAATGCATGGTGTCAGGAAGTAGGTAATGCGTGGTGTCAGGCAGAAGGTACTGCGTGGTGTCAGAAAGTAGGTAATGTATGGTGTCAGGAAGTAGATAATGCGCAGTGTCAGGAAGTAGATAATGCTTGGTGTCAGGAAGTAGGTAATGTATGGTGTCAGGAAGTAGATAATGCGTGGTGTCAGGAAGTAGGTAATGCATGGTGTCAGGAAGTAGGTAATGCGTGGTGTCAGGAAGAAGGTAATGCGTGGTGTCACGAATAAGGCAATGCGTGGTGTTAGGAATTAGGCAATGCGTGGTATCAGGAATTAGGTAATGCGTGGTGTCAGGAAGAAGGTAATGCTTGGTGTCAGGAATTAGGTAATGCGTGGTGTCAGGAAGAAGGTAATGCTTGGTGTCAGGAATTAGATAATGCGTGGTGTCAGGAATTAGGTAATGCGTGGTGTCAGGAAGAAGGTAATGCGTGGTGTCAGGAAGAAGGTAATGCGTGGTGTCAGGAATTAGGTAATGCATGGTGTCAGGAATTAGGTAATGCGTGGTGTCAGGAAGAAGGTAATGTTTTGTTTCTTGAACTATACTTGTTCATGTGTCTCTAACGGTGCAGTATGTAGTGTATGCCATATATCACTGTGGGGTGTTCCAAACTGTACAAAGTACTTTCTCTAACTGTCGAGACTCAGGTGTCTATTTGTAGTGTCCCCAGTTGTTACTGTGTGCTTTTCGTAACTGCCAATGTGTAGTGTCCCGAACTGTTATTGTGTCACGTCTAAAGGTGTCAATGTAATGTGTTGGATATGTTACTGTGGCATATCCCCAACTGCCCCTGCGTAGTGCACTCACCCCCTCCCCCCGCCAACTGTTTCTGTGTCCTTTCCATAAATGTCAACATGTAGTGTCCCCAACTGTTACTGTGTTATATCCCTAAATGTCAACGTGTAGTGTCCCCAACTGTTACTGTGTTATATCCCTAAATGTCAACGTGTAGTGTCCCCAACTGTTACTGTGTTATATCTCTAAATGTCAACGTGTAGTGTCCCCAACTGTTACTGTGTTATATCCCTAAATGTCAACGTGTAGTGTCCCCAACTGTTACTGTGTTATATCCCTAAATGTCAACGTGTAGTGTCCCCAACTGTTACTGTGTTATATCCCTAAATGTCAACGTGTAGTGTCCCCAACTGTTACTGTGTTATATCCCTAAATGTCAACGTGTAGTGTCCCCAACTGTTACTGTGTATATCCCTAAATGTCAACGTGTAGTGTCCCCAACTGTTACTGTGTTATATCCCTAAATGTCAACGTGTAGTGTCCCCAACTGTTACTGTGTTATATCCATAAATGTCAACGTGTAGTGTCCCCAACTGTTACTGTGTTATATCCCTAAATGTCAACGTGTAGTGTCCCCAACTGTTACTGTGTTATATCCCTAAATGTCAACGTGTAGTGTCCCCACCCACCTCACTGTCATCGTGATATGTCCTCAGCTGTGGCTGTGTGGTATCCTTTGACAATCCCCACAGGTCTCCGAAACTCCTACATTTGCAATACAGTCTAAAACCTAACCCACGACCTTCATAATGCAAGGTAAATGACCCAACCACTTTGCCACAGAAACCCTTTTATGGCTCAGATAAACGATCAATATCACATGAGACCGTTACTATTTCAGCATTTAATATCTTCTTAATAGGTAATATGTCCGCCTAACAGTTTCTCTAACTACATTTACACTGCTTCCAATCTGTTGGCCATTAAATTATTCATTGCCAGGCGGAAGGACAGACCACATTTAACCTTTCAGTAAACTGTTGTGCAAGAGAGGAGCTGCGTGCTATAGTACTGGATAGAACGACTTGGCGTGAGTTGGTTGAGGGCCTATGCTCTACTGGGGGCTAGAAAGACAGAAGAAGAAAGTGTTGTGCTTTCCATACAATACTGTTAAATCGTGCTACAAGGAGTCATTGAGATCACCCACCATTGTGATGGGGAGTGTTGTTACTAGCAAAACTCACTCGTGTTTGAATTTAAAATTACACGGTTCCAGCAAGAGATGTTAGTATCATTGACGCTTTCGTGTGTATCTAATGTGCTGTTAGAACAAGAGATTTTTATATCATTGACGCTATCGTATGTATCTAATGTGCTATTAGAGAAAGAGATGTTAACATCATTGACGCTTTCGTATGTATCTGATGTACTATTAGAGAAAGAGATGTTAGTATCATTGACGCTTTCGTGTGTATCTAATGTGCTATTGGAGAAAGAGATTTTTATATCATTGACGCCATCGTATGTATCTAATGTGCTATTAGAGAAAGAGATGTTAGTATCATTGACGCTATCGTGTGTATATAATGTACTATTAGAGAAAGAGATGTTAATATCATTGACGCTTTCGTATGTATCTATTGTGCTATTAAAGAAAGAGATGTTAGTATCATTGACGCTATCGTATGTATCTAATGTGCTATTAGAGAAAGAGATGTTAGTATCATTGACGCTATCGTATGTATCTAATGTACTATTAGAGAAAGAGATGTTAATATCATTGACGCTTTCGTATGTATCTAATGTGCTATTAAAGAAAGAGATTTTTTTTATCATTGACCCTATCGATTCTTCTTCTTCTTCTTCGCGTTTACCAGCTGTACACTCTGGCGGAAAGTTCTGGTTGTTCGTCCACTCCTGGACTGCAGTCCTGCTCCAGAACTTCAGTGGTGCGTGTGCATCAGTTTCACAGATCTGATTCACTTGAATGCAGACTGGTGGTTCCTTGCCTCTCAGGCAGATGCACTCGTATGTATCTAATGTGCTATTAGAGAAAGAGATGTTAGTATCATTGACGCTATCGTGTGTATCTAATGTGCTATTAGAGAAAGAGATGTTAGTATCATTGACGCTATCGTATGTATCTAATGTGCTATTAGAGAAAGAGATGTTAGTATCATTGACGCTATCGTATGTATCTAATGTACTATTAGAGAAAGAGATGTTAATATCATTGACGCCATCGCATGTGTTTAATGTGCTATTAGAGAAAGAGATGTTAATATCATTGACGCTATCGTGTGTATTTAATGTGCTATTAGAGAAAGAGATGTTAATATCATTGACGCCATCGCATGTATTTAATGTGCTATTAGAGAAAGAGATGTTAGTATCATTGACGCTATCGTCTGTATATAATATGCTATTAGAGAAAGAGATGTTAGTATCATTGACGCTATAGTGTGTATTTAATGTGCTATTAGAGAAAGAGATGTTAATATCATTGACGCTATAGTGTGTATTTAATGTGCTATTAGAGAAAAAGAAGTTAGTATCATTGGCGCTATTGTTTGCTTTTAATGGGTTTTCTTCTCAGACGCTTACTTAGCTGCGATCATTTTCTCATGACACATTCCCCCGCCCCCCCCCCCCTTTTCCACCCCCTCCTTATACATAACGGACAATGGCATCATGTCCTTGCGAATCGATTCCAGCATCTGTATCATTCATATCCCACTTGCACACATCTTTATATTGTAGCGGACCCCGTTCTTGACATCTTCTACTCATGCTAGGGAATGCGGTTAAAAATGCCATGACCCTCGAGTATTGTAGTTCGTTTCCCGCGGTGCACGTGTAAAAGAAAGAGAAAACCCTTCCATGATTTTTGGACAATGGTACGAGAGTCACACGGTGGAAGAGATTTGGGCTTCACCCAGTAATATTCGTAAAGAGAACAGTGATACACTGAAACCAACCTCCATTGTGGCGACGGCACAAAATTTTAATTCATGGGTATAGCACCCTAGCGCATATCTTTATTGACTCTACCATCGTCCATCCTCCAAGTGTGCCCTATCTCTCTGAGCCTTTGATAACTGAGCACTACTACCACTAACATTACCCAGTTTTGTCCTTTTCAGGACGAAATTTTTTGTCATTTGAAGCCCCACACTGGCTTTTGCCAGGGGCCGCAATATAGGCAGGCCATAAATATGGCCAATAGTCTTAACGCGGTTTCTGAGACCTCTCCACGGCGATCCTCATCCGCATGGTGGCACTTTGTGTCATCGGGTGTTTATCGCTTGTATGATGTCCTAGTTGGGTGAAGGTCAGTCAGTCAGTCTACTGAGCACTGCGAAAACTAATGATCCACTGTCGTATTTTTGAGTAGCGAGACTGAAAGCTATTTCAACTATTATACTGCAAGCCGAAAGTCACCAGAACAGTCACACCAGTGTTCCTCACCCTATTTACACTCGCAGTCCACTAAAACCAGTGGATTTCTTTTGCTGCCTACATGACACCTAATACTTGCAAAAGCAAAGTAAAGTACCCTTTTCCATGTCTTCAGACGTATTGGGCATATAGGGCTAGACCTATATTTTATAGACCAATCGGCATTTGGTTGGTGATGTGGTAAGACCACACGGCCACATATACTTCCTAGTACAGCACCTGGTACCCACTCAATGCTGGGTAGACCTGGGAGTCGAAAACCCGGTTCCGTCAGACCCGAATACACGACCTTCCGAACCGCAGGCGAAGGTATGACATGACAGCTAATACATCACAGATCAAAATTCAAATGTACGACGCCATACTGGCTTTGCGTCAATCATATAACCGCTCAATCAGTTATTGTCCTTATTCATAGCCCAGACTGGACTAGAGATTTTATAACCATCACATCGTTCGTTCGTTGGAAGAAAACAAAAAATTTCAAACTTTGTCCTTTTTTAACTGCCTGATGGCCTGTTTTCTCAAGGACGAGTCATTTGCTATCTGAGCTTGATTTCTTACTTTTGTGGCGATGATTTTCGCCTGAGTTTCTTTTTAGTTGTTGCATCTTGTCAGCAGCGTGGGCTTGGTGGGCGGCTTGCAGGTTTTGGGATTTGAAAATGGCTGTCCTGAAAAGGACAGCCATTTGTGCCTGGGTGGCCTGGAACGGGTAGGGTGGGAGTGGTCAATCTGGTTGCCAGTGCTTCCTCGCGTCGGTGAGCTGGCTTGTTCCATGGGAACTGGGTGTCATGGCGGCTTGGAAGTGTTTGATTGGCTGCTGGCTTTGTCATGTTACGGGTTGTCTGGATGATCAGTACTTGCAGTGACGTCGGTTTGGCGTACCCTGACTCCTTTGTTTCCATTTTGACTGGGCCAGTTGTTTTTGGGCTGCTTCTATCTTGTCATAAAGTCCGTTAATTTTTGTTTAGAAGGCTTTCTTTACCTCGGCGGGCTTAACCATCAAATCACTGTTTCATGCGGTTGAAGTGGGTCTCCGGTTGGGTTCTAATTCTTAAAAATAACAGAGCATGGTACACTTAATGAACTCATGGCCAGTAGACTGACTTTCTACCCCTCCATGACATCACACAAGCGATAAACACCCGATGACACAAAGTGCCACCATGTGGATGAGGATCGCCGTGGAGAGGTCCCAGAAACCGCATTCAGACAAATGATCATATTTATGGCCTGCCTATATTGCGGCCCCTGGCAAAAGCCAGGGTGGGGCTTCAAATAACAAAAAATTACGTCCTGAGAAGGACGTAATTAGTGAATATAATTGATTTGATATGTCATGTGGCCAGCTCCGCCCATCTACACATTTATGATTGGCGGAGTTCGGCCGGGATGCTGTGATTGGACCTGCAGTCAACGCCTTAACCTGTAAGACGCGCATGTGTAAATGGCAGGGACGCAGCTTGGTGGAGGCTCCCACCAGCGACCAGGCATGCTCTATATTACAGGATGTCAACGCCTTTAACGACCCCATAACACTTACAACTGACACTAACTCCAGCTCCCCCCCCCCACCCCCTTTCCACACACACTGCCTAGGTCCCACAAGAGAGTACAATCTACAGCAGTAGACTCAGACACCTACTTAAAAACTTCAGCAACGTGGACCAGCCTGACCAAGCATCACGAAAAGGTGACCTAGTGTAGATGGGCGGAGCTGGGCCTGAGTGCCTTACTAGTTCCCAAAGCATAACCCTTGACAAGTTAGGATCAAAGGGTGTATCGATGGAAACACTGGCACACAAAACCGCCATTTGTATGTCTTCTATTTGATGAATAAGTGTATGATAACTTAACCCTGTCAATTTCTTGATTTTTTCATTCTAGTTTCTTCTTCGTTCTCCTCTTTGACTACCTCCAATGTTCCTCGAAGTACAGTCTTTTCATTTGAATCATGTCTCACAACGTGAATGAACCAAGCTAACTTGCGACGTTTCATCTCTGTTAAGGAAGGCTCCTGATGTCCTGAAATGTGTCTACGTTGTGTCATCCTTGGGATTTTTATTTCTACAGAATGCAAATGTTTAAGAGAAAATAACATATATGACAATGTAACGGGATTAAGCAGAAGCGGCCCGCAAGTGGGGCGTGATCCAAGAATTAAAGCGCACCGTTTTTAACCACCAACCGCAGAAATCAAGCTTTGGTACGTCGAGAATTACAGAACGTTAATTTCCTGGATGATTGACAGTTTAACCTCTCAAGTCTGACAGGAGAAAGAAAATTCCCAAAAGCTAAATAAATCGTACCATGATATGCGTAAATAAATTATGGACATTTGGTCAGTTAGTGAAAAATTATGTGGAAGCAGCGAAGATTAGGTTTTATAGGTGATTTCTGAGAAAACCATAGACAGATATACAGAAAAATTAAAATTTTCTCAAAAGAAAAATGACTTACGAATACAACTGATTGTTAACATCAGATGTCATCATCATCAATCAACAAGTTCTTTACAGAACGTCGCTCTCTTCACGGCAGATGTCATGTGAATGAGAAAAGTGGAGTACATTGTTACGACGAGAAAGCTGGAGAGGGTAAAAGAGGAAGAATAAGACTGAAAAAGGAGTTGCCGAACAGTTTGACATCATAGCATAGAAGATCATCTGTGTCAGAACTGACTGAAACTACACGAGACATGAGGTAATGGATGGATAAGACTACCAATGCAATTATAAACTGCACGGTCATAAGGACATAGAACATTTAAGACCATGTGCAAAAATTTGTGCTGATCCTTACAGGAATTTGTTTAGATATTTGTTAAAGTGTGAGGACGCAACTTTTGAAACGCACTACAGCCACTCCCCGGCACAATATGTTTGGCTAAATGTTCGCATTCCCGGAAACTACAAAAATCGACGCAAAATGTATCTAAATATCCTCTTGCAAGAACAGACGAGGCGGAAATGTCTTGGCTAGCACACATGACATAGTATAAAGGAAAGGCTAATATTCAACACCTTCAAGGCAGTAACGATCATCATCTGTTGTGTCACTTCCTGGTGGGTGTTCTAATTTTTAATGTCTCTCATAAATAGCATGCTTTGTTAAGTGCACGCTCAGCGGGCAGAACAGTCAAAGAAGCCAACGGCGCCTTCTCCATGACAACCAGCAGCATGACGATGGAGGTGATGGCAGTGACGCAAGCGTTTGCCTGGCTTGAAACACAAAAATACACCCGCATATGTATACTCAGTGATTCAATGAGTATGATCCGGAGGGTTCAGGCAGGTTCAGTGCGAAGACAATGGCTTGAATCAATTCAGAAGTCCACTGTGCGAGGAGTCACCTTTATTTTTGTTCCGGGACACGCAGGCGTCGATGGAAATGAAAGAGCTGACAGGCTGGCTGGATCCGCTATCACTACCGACGGTCGGCCTATGGATCATGCTGATATTATCAATGCACCCCTCAGAGAAATGGGAAGGATAAGAGGACTTTTGGTGGCAGTGAATCCACATCACTCGCCAGAATGGCAGACTTGGGAATTAAGATCGGCACAGCAAAAAACGAGACGCACACCGGACACGTCAGAAGATTTGTTAATCAACATAGAACTGGTACTATTAGCCATCGGACGTTGGGATTCATACTGAGGGGAGGATCTGAGCACCTATGGACATGTCCGGAGTGCAATGATGATAACCCAACTAACTAACTAACTAATTTGTTAAGTGAATGAGTGAGTGAGTGAATGAGTGAGTGAGTGAGTGAGGGCGTGAGTGAGTACACGCATGAATGAGTGAGCGCTTGAGTGAGTGAGTGGATGAGGGCGTGAGTGAGTGCTTGAGTGAGAGCCTACACAACCCCACCATCAAAACACAGAGCTTTATAACTTTTAACAGGGTATAAATGGAATGATCCAGATACTAAGAGTCAGATCGATTACATCTTGACGAGAAAAAGAGATTTCCATGAAGTTACAGATTCGAGAGTTACACCAAACTTGAGTTCAGATACAGATCATAGAATGGTAAAGCAGAATATGACATTTACCGTCCTAGACTAAAAGCGACAAGACATTGATGAACTACCTGATGAGGCCATCAAGGCAGCAGGAGCAGAAGGAGCAACATGGCTGAAGAGAATATTTCAGGTGGCATGGGAAAATCAAGAAACAACATCCGAGTGGCAGACTGCTGTCATCGTCCCGCTATGGAAAAATAAATTAAGTAAGAGAGAGACTGTACTAATTACATAGGAATATCGCTTCTCAGTCACACTGAGAAATTCTATGCTAAGATTATCGAAATAAGGCTAAGACCAATGGTAGAGAATCAAATTTCAGAAGGAAGCACAGATGGGTTTTTGACGCATCTGAAGTTGCACAGATGCCATCTTTACACTGAGACAGTTATCAGAGAAAGCAATAGAACATGATAAGACATGTTTGTTGACATTCATAGACCAGGAACAAGCCTTTGATATAGTCGACATGAATATGGTATGGGAATAGATGAGGGAAAGAGATTCAGCAATCATTTCACTAGTATTTGCAAAAGACCTACACACACCTAGTAAATGCTGCATAAGATTGTCAAAAACTTTTAGATTGAACTCTGGTGTGCGTTGGGACTGTGTATTATAGCCACTTCTATATGTAAGGAAAAGAACTTTAATCATGAAGAAAATATTACAGAATTACTATTCGCCGACGAACAGGTAGGTACTCATAGCAGAAAGTACAAAATACCTACAGAACCGCCTGTAAAATTATTAAAAAGGGGAGGAATATATGAGAATAAACACTACGAAGACAGAGATACGGTGACAAGAAGACAGAAAAATAATTTAGAAATAAAATTTAAAAATAACGCCTTAAGACAAACAGATGAAGTATTTAGGAGCAATTTTGACATCCGATGGAAAACTGGACAGAGAAATTAGCTCCAGATGTGCTAAAGCTAATGAAGTACTGTGGCAACTATCTCCCCTGTAGACACACAAACAGATACCCCGAAGTACTAAAGTGAATCTTATCAGAACTATTTGGGGGCGGGAGCGGGGGAGAGGGCCAACACTACGCTATCAGTGCCACACGTGGACACATACATTGTGTAATGAACATAACAACATAGATCAAATGCCCTAGAAGAGACAGCCGCCGGAGTGTCAAGGAAAGACATAATACGAAATCACGAAATGAGACGAATGATAGGAATAAAGCCAGTCTTACAGTTTATCAAAGAAAAACAAATGAAGTGGTCAGGATATCTAACTAGAACGTCCTGGTACTATCTGCAACAGCAAGCCACACTGAAACGTTAAAATGGGTATAGAGGGAGGGTAATACCTCGTAAAAGTTGGAATAATGGCATAAAGAACAGTCTTACAGAAATGAACATCAATCTTAATAGCGCTCATCAACAAACGTTTGCATCTCCCCCCCCCCCCCCCCCCCCGACACTTCGCTGAGGTATGAAGCGGAAGAGAAGAAGAAGGTAACGATGCAACAAACGAGAATGAGCAGCATTGTTTACTTCCAGTACGTTCTGATTTTATAATTTCCCATTAGTAGTAAGTTGTGGTCTGCTGGGTCCAGTTTCAGATATGACTTGATAACTTATTCTATCGTGCCTGCCATCAATTAAGCATCTCAGGGTCAGCACTCTGTAAGCTTCTTCACGTCAGGTTGGGTTTTATAGCTAAATGTCTTTACGGAATGCGCCATCAGTCTTAGTCGTAGTTTTTAATATGCATATGATAGTCTCTCCGAATGTTCCCGCTCCACCTCATACTCCAGCTCCTACTCCAGCTCCTACTCCAGCTCCTACTCCAGCTCCTACTCCAATTCCTACTCCAGCTCCTACTCCAGCTCCTACTCCAGCTCCTACTAAAGCTCCTACTCCAGCTCTTACTCTAGCTCTTACTCCAGCTCCTACTCCCTCTAATGCTCTAGTTCCAGCTCCTGCTCCTTCCTCTGCTGCTGTCGTCGTTTTCTTCTTCTTCTTCTTCTTCTTCTTCTTCTTCTTCTTCTTCGGGTTTTATTGCTTTTCTTATTATTCTCTTTTCTTTTCTTTTTTATTTTCTTTTTTTTTTCTTTTTTTTTTTCTTTTTCTTTTTCATTTTTCTTTTATTTTTTTTTTTCTTTTTTTCTTTTTCTTTTTCTTTTTTCTTTTTCTTTTTATTCCTTTTTCTGATTCTTCTTATTATTCTTCTTCTTGTTTTTATTTGAGTTTTTCTTCTTCTTCTTCTTCTTTTCTTCTTCTTCTTCTTCTTATTATATTTTATTCTTCTTATTCTTCTGCTTCTTCTTCTTCTTCTTCTTCTTCTTCGTCTTCGTCTTTTTCGTCTTCGTCTTCGTTTTTTTTTCTGTTTTTCTTCTTCTTCTTCTTCTTCTTCTTCTTCTCTCTTCTTCTTATCTTCTTATTCTTCTTCTTATTATTCTCCTCGTTATTCTTCTTATTCTTATTCTTCATTCTTATTTATGTTCTTCTTCTTCTTCTTCTTCTTCTTCTTCTTATTTTTCTTTCTTTTTCTTTTTCTTCCTCTTCTTCTTCTTCTTCTTCTTCTTCTTCTTCGTCTTTCTTATTATTCTTCTTCTTGCTTCTTTCTTCTTCTTCTTCTTCTTCTTCTGCGCTTTATCTTCTTCTTCTTCTTCTTCTGCGCTTATCTTCTTCTTCTTCTTCTTATTCTTCTTCTTCTTCTTCTTCTTCTTTCTTCTTCTCTTCTTCTTCTTCTTCTTCTTCTTCTTCTTCTTCTTCTTCTTCTTCTTCTTCTTCTTCTTTTCTTTTTTTTTTTTTTTTTTTTTTTTTTTTTTTTTTTTTCTTCTTCTTCTCTTTCTTCTTCTTCTTCTTCTTCTTTTTCTTTTTTCTTTTTCTTTTTTTTCTTTTTTCTTTTTCTTTTTCTTCTTCTTTTCTTCTCTTCTCTTCTTCTTCTTTCTTCTCTTCTTCTTCTTCTTCTTCTTCTTCTTCTTCTTCTTCTCTTCTTCTTCTTCTTCTTCTTCTTCTTCTTCTTCTTCTTCTTCTTCTTCTTCTTCTTCTTCTTCTTCTTCTTCTTCTTCTTCTTCTTCTTCTTCTTCTTCTTTTTCTTCTTCTTCTTCTTCTTTTTCTTCTTCTTCTTCTTCGTGGCCTTTGTCATATTCTTTTTCCTTTTATTATTATTATGTCCGGTTATGGGGATAGCAAGAATAGACCCACTACGCCAGAACAAGATTGTTGTAGGAGTTGACTCATTGGGGGTCTTCTTCGAATTCGGAGTGCCTCTGCCCGAACAGCAAGAAACAACCACCAGCACACAAATAAGCCAGTAAAACGGGTGTAAAGTAAAACAGGCACTGGCAGAAAGCCGAAGTCCAATTGAACAAACAACCAGGATTTTCCGCTATAGCTTACAGCCGGTGAACAAAGAAGAAGAACAATAAGTAATAATTCTAAGGATAATTTTTGAAACAAAATTGCAAGACGAAATAAGGGGGAAGAGAGAGAGAGACAGAGAGAGAGAGAGAGAGAGAGAGAGAGAGAGAGAGAGAGAGAGAGAGAGAGAGAGAGAGAGAGAGAGAGAGAGAGAGAGAGTCTCAACGCTTCCCTCTAAGTCTTACATAAATGTAAAGACAAAAACACGTCACTGTTTTAGACCTCCACTCCCAGTGCACAGACAGAATAAAAACAAATGAGTGATCGACCTTTTAAACAAATAATGGTTACATAAGAAATATCCAAGCCACTCGAATGTCGATCTTTGGGGCGGCTTGCCCACGACCGGCTCCAGCTGACGGGCCGTGCTGCTGACGTCATCGGGTCGGGCTAACAACACATTAATGCAGCGGTTCTAAAATAAGAAATAAACTTTTCTCGACAGTGGCGGGGCAAGACAACTTAAATTTTTACTTTTAAGTATCTACAGGCCTTCTTTAATAATTTCACAACTTTTAGCCGACTTTTCTTGATTATTGCCGCGGCACCCCTGGCATACGCTCACTGCACCCCAGGGTGCCTCGGCCCCCAGTTTGAGAACTGCTGCGTTAACGCATTATTAGCCCGACCCGGTGACGTCAGCAGCATGGCCCGTCAGCTAGAGCTGGTCGTGGCTTGCCAGTATCAGTGGTAATTGGGGAAGAATTCATTCTGCAAGAGTTTGATGACCTAGAAGTAGGGGAATCTGAACAAGGAAAATGGTAAATGAAGAAAGGAGATGAGGAGAAATGAAATAAAATAAGGACTAATAAAGTGAATTAAAACTGGAAGAAGATGGTATTGATGACGATGATGACAATGATGATGGTGATGAGGGGAAAAACATTTAGAAGAGGAAACAAGAATAACAAAGTTGAAAAGTACGATTAAATGTCCAAGAAATATGTAATAATACTAGATTTCCAATAATACTAGTATCAACGTCAAAATTTACACAGACAAACGAATTTAAGTAAGTAAATTTTACCCTACCAGAACATCATCACACATAGCGATAAACACACGGTGACACAAAGTGACACCATGCATATGAGGATCATACTTAGAAAGGTCCCAAAAGCCCCGTTTAACCGTAAGGTTATATTAGGGCCCCCGGCAACAGCCAAAGTAGAGCTTCAAAATAACGAAAAATGGCATCCAACAAGGGGACGACTTATATGATGATAGAAAAAAATGGCACCATACGTTAGAGCCTCAATTGTCAAAGAAGACTTTCCTAAAATGTCTTCCTTGGCGATAAAATTTGCAAACAAAGCAAAAGGGCAGACGTGCTGTTCTTAATTTTCATACCAACTGTCAAGCAAAATAATATTAGTGGAAATATCTGTCCGCTTTATAGAGCCCATGCCCTCCACAGTCTCCGGCACTGACAGTTACTGTCGGCGTGTGTGGTTTAACGGATACTGGTGCAGTTTTTATAATTCCTAATTTTCAAGGTTTATCCACAGTGTAAAAGGGATAACTGTTAATTTTACAGATATATATTTTTCTAAGCATTCCGAGCCCTGGAGGTTATTTTCTGCGTACATCGCCTGTCATATTTGTGATGGTCTTCTCTTGCCATTTGGTGACTCTAAGTGTTTGAGTATCTGTAACTGGTTATCGAAGTTGGAGGCTGAAGACTACTACGGACACACTACGTTTATAAAATCTTATTTCATCACAAATCAGATATCTAAGCATGGAATGTCAAAGGGATTTAATTAGATAGGCACTTTGAAACGTTACAGACGTTATACACAGTGCATTTAACATTAAAATATCCGGCGAGAATTCCTTAGCTTACCTAAACTCAACATTACAGACATGGAGTTAAAGACAGTTATAGAGAGTTACAAAAAGAGAGGTAACAGGCACAGAGTTACAGACAGTTACAGACAGAGAGTTACAAATAGAAAGTTAACAGACATACAGTTACTGACAGAGAGCTACAAACAGTCAGTTAACAGACATACAGTTACTGACAGAGAGCTACAAATTGAGAGTTAACAGACATACAGTTACAGACGGTACAGAGAGTTACAAATGCAGAGTTAACAGACATAGAGTTACAGACAGTTACAGACAAAGAGTTACAAATAGAGAGTTAACTGACATAGAGTTACAGACAGTTACAGACAGCAAATAGAGAGTTAACAGGCACAGAGTTACAGTCAGTTACAGACAGAAAGTTACAAAAGGAGAGTTAACAGGTATAGAGTTACACACATATGCCTAAATCCAGCAGTGTCCAGAGTACATTTTATACTATTAACTAGAAAAACTAAAAGGTGG
>CAJHNH020002250.1:0-68887 GCA_905116865.2 Candidula unifasciata | reverse complement strand
TCTTCTTCTTCTTCTTCTTCTTCTTCTTCTTCTTCTTCTTCTTCTTCTTTTACTTCTTCTTCTTTGTCTCTTATTTTGTCTGGAATAGAATGTATGGTTTAGGACCCAGTACGAAGAAACATCAATACCTAAGAAATAAGTTTAGGTTTAGACAACGGATCAACATCAGGACTCAAGGATAGTAACCCTAAGTGCTCCATTTTACTTCTAACTCAAGCTTGAGTCCGAAGATTTTCAGCGCATTGCACGAACTCCGTAGCACCAGCGAGGATCCTGAAAAGACTTTGGGTAGATTTTTAACTCCGAATTTTGTCCGATTAGCGCCGTTAAGTTTTTTTTTATTTTTTTTTTTTTAATTTCTAACTGCCAATGGAATATTTAATGTGAGCAACAATACACACGAGCACCCGATCTTACTACCTAAAGACCAGGGGAAATTACTAGAAGTCCACGTAGACAAAATCCCAGCCTTCACCGGGGCTTAAACCCGGGACCTCCAATACTCAAGGCGGATGCCATGCCGGAAACCATTCAGCCCCCCCCCCCCACCTCATTTTTCCCCCAATCATATTTAAGCTGCCATTTGGTCAAGCAAGACTAAGGCACTCCATAGACAAATCAGATAATCAAACTGTATTTATGCTTTCATGAAGCTTCCAGAATTGCTTAGTTTATCCTGCAATCTAAATTCCCAGTGTATTCTTCTACATAAGATATCTTGTGGTAATGGAGTCCAGACACTTCATTACACTTATGGTACTGGGATATCTAGAAATAAGCCTCTCTTTATACGACAGATAAAATGTTAGTTGTGTCTCCTGTACAAGATGTTGCAAAACCAACCTCAGCATTTTTGGTGTTGTTGTGGTTGTTGTTGCTGTTTTTGATTTTCAATGGAAATTACATTCTACAGTCTACTATTGCTTTCTAAACGGTCAGCTCTCGGTACCACTGTAGAAACAAACGCAGGACAACCCACCGCAGCTGGGATCTAAATCGGCACACGGTATTACGAAGCGCGTTCGCAATGCTGACAGATAAACAGTAGAACAATATTGTCGTGAAGCTGAGTGGATAGTCCGAATGTTCCAACTGTTTATGTGTGTTTTGTCATCTTAAATAGATTTATTCTGTTTGTATTTGTTGACCCACGGCCTTTCTATCTTATTCTAAATTCTCATTCTTGAATATTTATTTGTAGTTCTTCTTCTTCTTTTCTTCTTCTTCTTCTTCTTCTTCTTCTTCTTCTTCTTATTATTATTATTATTATTATTATTATTATTATTATTATTATTATTATTATTTATTATTTTCGTCATGCTATGACCCAAAAAAGTAGCACAAACAGTTTATCAACTTTGCCTAATTCAGCACTTTCTGGACGACAATATATGTTAAATATTTTACGTATCCTACATCCAAACGCACATTTACTATTGTTCCCCAATTTGGGATGGTTGCTCTAAATCTAATGTCAAACACTGTGTTCTTTACAAAATCGAGCCTTACGCAGATAGAAACTACGTCGAAAAAATAAATCTTTTTTACAGGCATTTAATACTTCTGCCATTAAAAAAAATATTCAAATTTGCAGCACACCAAGAGGCTCTCTTGGCAATGGAGATACATCGCAAGCTAGCTTGAATCGGGCATGTGCTGAACATGACTCAGTTGCAAATAATTTATTTCGAGAAACATTGAAGGGTAGTCGAAGAAGAGGGTGGCAAATAAGAACCTGCAAGGGCAGCATCAAGAAATGGACAGGACTAAGTTATCCTACACTTGTTTATTAGGCTGAAGACAGAGAAAGATGGTTGGTTTTGTGTGTTAGTGTTTCCATCGACACACTTCCACGATCACAGAGGGTCAAGGGTTATGTTATGTCACGGCTGGCTGTTTTGTACCAAAAGAATCTTTTGGAAATGTGACATCAACTACATATTTTTTAAGCCAGATTGGCAGTTCTCTAAGAGACGACAAAAAAATATTCCTGAGAAACGCTGAAGATATCTCCAATAGCTGAAAAACATCCTTAGAAACGCTGGCGACAACTCAGAGACCCGACGAAAACGTTGATGACATTTTCAAGAGCCGACAACAAAGTAGATGACATTTCCAAGAGCCAACAAAAAGGTTCATGACATTTCCAAAAGTCGACAAAAACGTTGATGACGTTTCAAAGAGCCGACAAAAACATGGGATGACATTTCCAAGAGTCGACAAAAACATAAAGAGAGACGCTAAAGACGCCTGAGTCTACAAAACATTTTGAGAACCGTTGGAGACAATCTTCCCTAAACTTCAGCAAAACATTTCCCTGCATAATCTTCTCTTGAAAGTCCGGTAACTAAACAAAACCGCCAAACTGAAGTCTGCTTCTGCAAGACAAGAACGTATAGATTTAAACAACCCTTAAGCCTTGATAAACACTGGCATACGGACAGTCTAGAGTCTGGAATGGTCTACAATCATTGTGATCTGATTAAGAATTCGTTACATTTTATTTTGGTTCTAATATTAAATTGGAGATTGCTCTACATCAGTTCTCGCGATGGACGCACAGACATAAGTAAACAAAGACAGCTAACAGACCACAAGACTTACGGCGCAGAAACTGCATGTGTAATTTTTGTCGTTTATTTTCAACTGAAGTAAACTATATTTATCTCATTTAAACATTTTCTGTGAGGACAAAGGCGTAGTGAAGTGGTTCAGCGTTTTGTCTCGTTTTCTGAAAGTCGTCAGTTCGATTTCAGGCTCTGAAATTTGGTTGTTGCAGAGGTTTCGGGAAATACTGGAGGTTGTCATTGGACCTTTGTGCTTTATGGAACACTCACGGCAGAGGAACGCCTCTATGTAGACAGATTCCGAGCCATAAAAACTTAGAAACACGACAGTGAAGGTCATATTTTACTTCTAAATAACTCGTCGATTTCCGATTTTGGTGCTCTATTATTATCCTACCACAGAGGACGTCACAGAACATTTCAGAGGGTTGTAAGACTGGGTTTCCCGGATTTTTGACGCTCTTAACGACCGCAAAACATATAGAACTGGCCCTAACCCCAACCCACCTACGTCCCACGAGAGAGTGCAGCCTAGGTCCCATGACTGCATGCAGCCTATCTACCACCCCCTGAAAAATTTGACTGTCCCGTGATCCCCGATTTGTGTCACCAAACATATAAGTCTAGCACCATATGTGTGTTTCAAAGATGTAAAAAGATGTATTTTCCCTTTTTTTTTACGGTGTAGGAACGTAGATCACAAACCTCGCCATCCTTACACATTGTAGAAAGTGAGTAAACATAGCCAGATATTGGGAAAATGAAAATCTCTGGGCGGTAGCGTTACTTTACTTTCTTGCCTAATGATACACTAATAAAAAGAGTAAAGAACCATTTCCCATGCCTTTAGGCGTAATGGGTATATAGGGCTAGACCTCTATTCTATAGACCAATCGGCACTTGGGGGTTGATAGAGTCAGAACTAAACCGGCTGCAATTACTTCCTAGGACTACATCTGGTACCCAGTGAAGGCTGGGTCAACCTGGGAGCCAAGGTCGTTTTTGTAGAACTTCCGGCTCTGTTAGGACCCGAATCCACGACCTTCGGATCCACAGGCGATAGTCTAACGGCTTCTTCTTTCCTTATAATTAAAATATAATAAAAATTGTGTTCAATTTTCTTTTCTGTTTTCACAAGGAAAGCTGACTGTAATGTACCAACTGCAGTCCTTGAGAACAAGGTCGATGTGAGGCCCCATCTATTCCACTGTTCGATTTTACAGTCACATGGTGAGGCCACGTCTCTTCCACTGTGCGACTCAACAGTCACATTGTGAGGCCACGTCTCTTCCACTGTGCGACTCAACAGTCACATGGTGAGGTCACGTCTCTTCCACTGTACGACTCAACAGCCACATTGTGAGGCCACGTGGTGAGGCTATTTCTCTTCCATTGTGCGACTCAACAGTCACGTGGTGAGGCCACATCTCTTCCACTGTGCGACTCAACAGTCTACCAGCAAGCCAATCGGCGACCCGGTCACTGATATGCGACTTATCTATCACTGTCCGAAAATTACTACCTTGTATCCAACCAACAGTACTCGAGAATCATGAAACTGTTAAACGCTTTCACTAAACTCTAAGCCACAAAGCGGCACTGCTAACGGAATCACTAAAGTATAGTGGTTGTAAATGTATTCAGGATAGTCTACTGGTCATGAGTTTCTTATCAAAGCTCTGATTTTGTGTATTTATCTAGGCACTCTGGCGCATTTGGGGGAGTTTGGGGGGGGGGGGTTACTGGGGAAGGCGTTCAGAAACACGTTGAACCGCCTTTATGTCTGTTGTGCCCAAGGAGTGTTGTTAACTGTAAACAAATAGTGGTCAAAAACGTTGAGAATGGCGTGCAATTTGGTCGGTGAATGCTGTCGTTCATGATTGACTATGAGGGTGAAGTCTGTGCTGCAATTCTTGTGTGGGACTGTTGGCACATATGACAGCTGCCTTATGCGTTTTTACTTTAGGTGTGCAAGCGTCATAATTTTGCTGAGACTGACAAGCTTTTTACTTTAATGCAAATTTGTGTAATCTTCACTGGTTCAGGAACCAGGCCGACCCAGCCTTGAGTGGGTACAGGGAGCACTGCCTGGAAGTAAAGACAGCCGGAGTGATGCTGATCACATCACCCATCTTGTACCGATTGGTCAATAAAAATATAGGTCTAGCCCTATAGGCCTTAAAATGCATAAAGGCGCGGAAAGGGGACCTTGACTTTACTTATTGGCACAGAAACGGAGCAGTTATGGGGCGACAAGTAATGTTGCTACCTTAACTAAGTACTTAAATGCGTCGATTTGCTTCTGATGTTGGTACCTTAACTAAGTACTGAAACACGTCGATCTGCTTCTGATGTTGGGAACTTGACTAAGTACTTAAACACGTCGATTTGCTCCTGATGTTGGTACCCTGATTAAGTACTTAAACAAGTCGATTTGCTTCTGATGTTGCTACCTTGACTAAGTAGTTAAACACGTCGATTTGCTTCTGATGTTGCTACCTCGACTAAGTACTTAAACACGTCGATTTGCTTCTGATGTTGGTACCTTGACTAAGTTCTTAAACAAGTCGATTTGCTTCTGATCATGGGACCTTGACTAAGTACTTAAACACGCTGATTTGCTTCTGATGTTGGTACCTTGACTAAGTACTGAAACACGTCGATTTGCTTCTGATGTTGGGAACTTGACTAAGTACTTAAACACGTCGATTTGCTCCTGATGTTGGTACCCTGATTAAGTACTTAAACAAGTCGATTTGCTTCTGATGTTGCTACCTTGACTAAGTAGTTAAACAAGTCGATTTGCTTCTGATGTTGCTACCTAGACTAAGTAGTTAAACACGTCGATTTGCTTCTGATGTTGCTACCTTGACTAAGTACTTAAACACGTCGATTTGCTTCTGATGTTGGTACCTTGACTAAGTTCTTAAACAAGTCGATTTGCTTCTGATCATGGGACCTTGACTAAGTACTTAAACACGCTGATTTGCTTCTGATGTTGGTACCTTGATTAAGTACTTAAACACGTCGATTTGCTTCTGATGTTGCTACCTTGACTAAGTACTTCAACGCGTCGATTTGCTTCTGATGTTGCTACCTTGACTAAGTACTTAAACACGTCGATTTGCTTCTGATGTTGCTACCTTGACTAAGTACTTAAACACGTTGATGTGCTTCTGATGTTGGTACCTTGACTAAGTACTTAAACACGTCGATGTGCTTCTGATGTTGGTACCTTGACTAAGTACTTAAACACGTCGATTTGCTTCTGATGTTGGTACCTTGACTAAGTACTTAAACACGTCGATGTGCTTCTGATGTTGCTACCTTGACTAAGTACTTAAACACGTCGATGTGCTTCTGATGATGGGACCTTGACTAAGTACTTAAACACGTCGATGTGCTTCTGATGATGGGACCTTGACTGAGTACCTGAACACGTCAATTTGCTTCTGATGTTCCGTTATTTTGATATTACATCATCTTGAAAGACAGCATTTCTTGGCTAATCACATTGACTACATATTCATTAGAATAAAACGAGTTTTAATAGAAAAAGCTGACATAAGAACCCAGAAATATTGAAGAGTCAAAAAGCTAATTTTCAGAAATCACCTCTCTCTCTCTCTCTCTCTCTTTCTCTCTCTCTCTCTCTCTCTTTCTCTCTCTCTCTCTCTCTCTCTCTCTCTCTCTCTCTCTCTCTCTCTCTCTCTCTCTCTCTCCTTTCTTTGTCTCTCTCTCTCTCTCTTTCTCTCGCTCTCTTTCTCGTCAATATCGCCCGCACTCTATCTTTCTCATTATATGTGTCGTAATCTCGCTTACGCTATCTCTCTCTCTCTCTCTCTCTCTCTCTCTCTCTCTCTCTCTCTCTCTCTCTCTCTATGTGTTGCTTTCTCATTTTCTCTCTACTCCTGCTCTCTGTTTCTAGCCATTTCTCTCTATCTCTCTCGCGCGATCCACTTTTCCCTCTCTATAGCTCTCTCTCTCTCTCTCTCTCTCTCTCTCTCTCTCTCTCTCTCTCTCTCTCTCTCTCTCACTCACTTTTTCTTAAGTTCTCTCTTGTCTTTCCTCGTCTTACTTTCCCTCCCTCTCTCTCTCGCTCTCTCTCTCGTCTCTCTTCTTCGCTTTCCCTTTCTCTCTTTTCAAGCTTGCTTAATATATATTTCCTCCTATACCTCTCTTTCCTTCTTCATATTCTTCTTATCTTCTCTCTCTCTCTCTCTCTCTCTCGCTATTCTGACTCTCTATCTCTATCTCCCCAACCCTGTTTTTTTCTTCCAGCATACCCTCTAAAATCGCAGCCGCTGTCTGTTCACATTTACCGTGGCGAGACCCTCAAGTCTGTTGAGTAATTTAGTACTCACTCAATCAAGCTCAGCGTTGTCTGCTTCGGCCCATCAGGCCTATGCTAACGGTATTAGCAGATTAAAGGGATGTTGTGTCACCCTGATCTAACCATATCTTGTCTTCATGGTGAGCGCTGTCTTTCTTGTCTCTCTGGGTGTTTCCTTCACTTTCACCATGCCAATGGTTCATGATGGTTGCGTTCCTAATCAAATTAAATGCTTCATTTAAAGTATTCTTCTTCTTTTTCCTCTTCTTCTTCTTTTTATTCTTCTTCTTCTTCTTCTCCTCCTCCTTCTTCTTCTTCTTTTGTTGTATTTTGTTGATGTTGTTATTGTTATTGTTCTTCTTCTTCTCTTTCTGTTCTTCTTCTTCTTTTTCTTCTTCTTCTTCTTCTTCTTCGTCTTCTTCTTCTTCTTCTTCTTCTTCTTCTTCTTCTTCTTCTTCTTCTTCTTCTTCTTCTTCTTCTTCTGCTCTTTCTTCTTCTTCTTCTTCTTTTGTTTTTATTTGTTGTTGTTGTTGTTGTTTTGTTGTTCATCTGCCTGAAAGGCAAGGAACCAACAGGCTGCATACAAATTAGTCACATCTGTCAAACAGATGCATACGCAACACTCAGGTTCATTTAAACAATTTCAGTCTGAATACCCCCATGTTCTTTCCTTATGACTGCCAGATAGTCTATGACTCACATCCGTGTGTTTCCACTTGGAAGTTGCATGTCCTCATAAATGTGACCTTGATTTTATTGCTAGAATTCCACCATAGAAGTTTAATGTTGTTTTAATATAAATCGACCTTGCAGACAAGGTCACTTTGAAATCTGTCTTTTTTTTTTAGATTCGAACCTATGACCACAAAGCCCAACGATAAGCATACTTGTATCTGCTCTACTAAGGCTACCAGATGATGGTTTGGAACAATAGAGAGTGGTCTTTCAGGCATATGATTCTAGACCCATTTTCATAAGACCAGACGGCACTCGGTGGGTGATGTCGTCGGCGTCACGCCGGCCGCCTTTACTTTTCAGGACTTCACCGGACACCCATTAAGGACTGGGTTTAAAAAAAAAGTAAAGTTGGGAGATGTGAACCAGCGTCATTGCACACGGTCATAAACCATAAATGCTCTGCCACCAGTACGGACAGCTGATAAGAATTGTCCGCCTGTGTCGCCGTTCGCACATAACTCTGTAGCTATAGCGACGTTCCTCCATTTACCCCAGAGTGTCATTTCCTAGAGGCTTGGTGAACCCCGGGAGCCGCCCGGTTTCGAACACCGACCGTGGCTGCAGCAAGTCGCAGCTGGATTTGAAAGCGAGTCTCTTATCGACTGCGCTAACGCCCCGCCCCCGACTGGGTTAAACTGGCAGGCAATGTCATTTTGAAGGAAAGAAATCCGACATGACGCAGATTCGAATTGAAGACCTTGGCGCCGAGAGGTGAACATCTAGCCGCTACACAACCGCAGTTTCACGGATGATTGTAGTTTACATTTTAAGATAAAGTAAAATACTAGCAATTTAGAGAAGTTATGCTGAGGTTTGAGTAGGAATAAACTCACAGGGAGCAAGTACAGCAGGGATCTACCAGTCGTCAGTAGAAATTATCCTCGTCGACACGCGTTTCGGCCCACGATTCCTAGACGCATTCGGAGGTGGGCCCTCCTGAGTTCATGAAGCTCAGGGCTGGTTCCCTGCTGCACGGGATTACCGGATTGTGTTTTACTTTCAGCCAGAGACAAGACGACTTGGTGGTTTCGCAGAAGGTACTGTGAGATAAGAAGCCGCCGCGGCAGCCTAATTAAAGCAGTCAGCATGCCTGGACGACCGAGCGACAAGCTTACTTTGGTTTACCGGACACATGTTAGACTTTTATTAGCAGTTGGCAGAGGAACACTGGCAGACAATTCGGACACGATGGACTTTCAAAGGGGTGAGAAACCCTTTTCCACTAGACACCCGGACCAGCTCACCGAGGCCCATCCCCTACATTGTTGCGTTGCGTCCAAAGCCAGCTAGAGGCCCTTTCGGCTGCCTCTCCCAGTTTTTTGAGTGGTCGTTTCCGTTCATTACCGCGCAATCCTAATTCTTTCACCAAATTGTAGAGCGAAGTGGAAACGAGGTCTCTCGCTCCCACTTCGACGGCAAATACCTGTACTGTGTATGCCTCGTTTCTCCTTAGACCGGCTGCACGGGTCAACATCATGGCACACATGTAGTAATTCATGTTTCCTTCTTCTAACTCAAGTCTGACACAGTGCACAAGCTTCGTAGCACCGGCGAGGATCCTGAAATACTTTGGGTAGATTTTTAACTCCAAATTTTGCCCGGGCCGGGCCGTTAGGCTACTCTTTTAGATTTCCAACTGCCAAGAGATTTATACGTCCGCAAACAATGCACACGGGCGTCCGATCTCACTACCCAGAGACCAGGGAAAAATCATAGAGGTCTTAAGTCCACGGGAAAAAATCCCACCCTTACCGGGGATTGAACTTAAAACCTCAAGCCCTCAAGGCGGACCCTATACCTCGAGACCACCCTGCACCGAGAAGTTATGCTACCAACATAAATATAGAGCAGGGACAACGCAACCTCGACCGCGCGTTTCGGCACGTAAGCACAACATCCAAAGTGCACAACGATAACCAGACACACACCTACGCAACGAGGGTCGAACGAGAGAAGGGCATCGCCATCAATTATGCGTGGGCCTTTAACCTCAGCTCTCTGCCCTGACGATCCCGCGGGAACAATAGATCACGTACTATTGTGACGTCAAGATGCTTATCTCGGTTAGATGCCTGTCTAAACACGGGATTCAAGGTAAACTGGCGAAGATCTAAAACGACATTAGTGTCAACGACACGCAGTTTACCGTCTTTTCCCCCTTGAGTGTCAGAGCGATTCCCTGGAGCTATAACGTGCTGGAACCCATCGCAGCGATTAGGGAAGCATGTGTTTGTAGTTTTTGTAAATGTTTGTTCACCGACCTTATCTTCATTTACCGTGTGAGCTTGTCGAAGAGCCCTGCCTGCAAATATTGCGATGCGCTTACCAATGAATCGGGAGACGACGTAGCGAAGTGGCTAGATCTCGTTGTCGACACGAAGGTCTTTGGTTTAAATCCAGGCAGATTTATGTTTCTCTCCAAACTGACCTTGACTCATGCTCACGGGTCGACCCGCCTAGGTGCCAGGTAAAATCCTAGAAAGTAATGGCGGCCTGCGTGATGCTGACCATATCACCCACCGAGTACCTACTGGTCTATAAACTATAAGTCCAGCCCTATATGCCCAAAACGCACGAAGGTATGGAAAAGGGTTCTTTTTTATAGCCCATGGCGCGTGGCTTTAATTATCATGTTTGTTGGCAGCTTTCTTTCCCTTCTACCAACATCTAGTTATTAATATTGGTTATCGTAAACCATCTAACGACTTCTCACTTATCTTTCTCCCCACCACCGAACCCCTCAAAGTCCTTATTTATACCTGTATCTTCCACTTTGTCACTAACAAGAACCTTATAGATCCTGAACAGTTAAAGAGCATCATCATCAGGCAATTTGTTGCTCTGTATGGTTTTTACTAGGCGATTTTACGCTCGTTAGTCCTTTGGGAACCACCGAGGTGTAGCGGCTAGACGCTGGCCTACAGATCCAGTGGTCGTGGGTTAAGATCCCGACAGACCAGTCGTTTTCGAAAATGGCCTGGGCTCCCAGGTCGACCCAGCCTTAAATGGGTACTAGGTAAAGTCATGGGAAGTAAGTGCCGTCAGCGTGATGTTGACCACATCATCCACCCAATGCTAATTGGTCTATAAAATACAGGTCTAGCCCTATATGCCCAAACGTCTAAAGACGTGTAAAATGGTCCTTTCCTTAGTTTAGTTGGCCATTTAAAACTCGTTTAACTGACGCTCATACAGCTGTGAAAAACAAAATCTAGCGGTCTGCTTCCAAAACGCCTGCAGGCCTCACTGTATAAACCTCAGTATGTCGGAATTAGGAGACTGCGTTGGAAACCCGTAAATCACATTCTCCAACCTTTGAAACTACGTACTCTCATAACCCTTATAGACGACCGCGTCACTAATTGGCTCTCCAGTAGACGACTTCGTCAACGGTAGGGACAATATCTGGGTCTTCTTCTTCTCTGTTCACCGGCAGTAAGTTACGGCGAAAAGTTCTGGTTGTTTGTCCATCTGACTGTGAGCTTTTTGCCAGGGCCTGAGTTTTGCGTGTACCTCAGTGTTACTGGATTTCTTGTGTTCAGTTGGTTGTTCCATGCTGCTCGGGCAGATGCACTCCGGCTTCAAAGGAAGTCCCCAATTAGTAGACTTCTAAGACATACTTGTTAGGGAGGCAGTGGGTCTTTTCTTGTTTTCCCCCACAATGGGGTTTCAGAACCCACACAGAGATATTTGGATCTCAGTTTTCTCTGTGTCCGATCATTTCTTTTAAGACATCTTTATTGCACCTTTTTTTAAATCGTCCCCACGTGGGGTGCAATTTTTGTTATTTGATACTACACCCTTGTTTCTGCCGGGGGCCCTGAATATAGCCGGGCATAGATATAGCCTAGCCATAAATATTGCCTAACGGCTAAAAGGGGTTTCTGGGACCGTTCCACAGGTGATCTTCATCCGTGTGGTGGCAATTTGTGTTACCGGACGTTTATCGCTCTGTGTGATGTCCTGGTGGGGTAAAATGTACTTACTTACTTTTATCGTGAGACAACGCCTCTCGCTGGGGACCCTGCTTCCTGTCAAACAAAACCTACCTGACTTTTTAGTGTAGCTCCTTGCAATTCGCCACACACTAAAACAAATAAAACCACACCAAGGGGTAATTTTAGCAATTTACATTCAGATGATAGCTGATGGTATGAAGCTGTTGTTCTCTCCCATTTCCCTGCCACCCACAAGACCACACTCAGTAGCACCTGCTTCGGAATCTAGCAGCACAGACATATTGAGCGAACACCCTTCTCTCACCTCCTCACAAACACACGCACATACACATACACACACAGGCAAAAGCAGTAATTGTGTAATGGGAGCTGAGGAAACCCTCTTTAGCCATGCATAGAAGAAACCCTCTTCAAGAGTGGTTGGTACTTTAATTTTACTTTACCCTATCCCAGGGAACCCAAGAGCTCCCGGGGAAAATCTAATCTTACGTCTTGCTTGTTAACAAAGCAGTGGGTCTATCCTTGTTGTCCCACAACAGGGCCCTGGAACCCACAAGGGGAAAGGGAGGAAGTTAACATCTCGCTGACGGCTTTTACTTTCCAGTACAATTTCTGTAACCCATTCCAGACGATGTCGACATGGACCCTTTATCAAACAGTAAGACATCGAGCATATCAGGCAATGCTCAGGTTTTTAGAGACCAATCGACACACGAAAGTGATGTGGTCAAAATCACTTTTCATTCCCATGACACTTTCTAGTACCTACTTACGGCGGATCTTATCTTGTGGGTTCCAGGGCCGCTTTGTCAGGGGGGGGGGAGGGGTGGGGGAGGGGTTAGAGAATAGACCCAGTGCCTCCTCAAAAAGCATTTCTTAAGAGTCATTCAAAGTAGGGGTCCTAGGGGGGGGGGGGGAGGGGTATAGAATAGACTCAGTGCCTGCCCAAGAAGCATTTCGTAAGAGTTATTGGAAGTCGAGGTGAATCTGCCAGAGGGGCGTAGAAAAAAGCCAGGGTGAAAAAAAAATGATTTTACGCTGCACTCAGATTCTGGAACAAGACTAAAGTCTAGAGGCCGACGAACAACCAGATCTTTCCACCGGAGTTTACAGCCGGTGATCGAGAAAAAGAAGAACAGAGTGGATCAGCCTGGGAACTATGAGCACTTATTTAAAATAATTACACCCGGTGCGGATTTGCACTCGGAATCGGCGCTGCTGGAGATAACTTGTATGTTTAACATTAGAGGGAGCGTCCCTTTGCAGTTGGGGTGCATCTGATTGAGAGGCGAGGAACCAGCAGTCTGCATACCAAAAAAAAGCTAAATCTGTAAAACGGATGTGCAAGCACAACATCTGTTCTAGAACAAGACTTATGTCTAGAAGCGGAGGAACAATCAGAACTTTCAGCCATATTTTAAAATTTAAAAAAATGTTTGCCACGTGTTTGAGTTGTCCGGTTTATAAACAACCCCAAATATATGAGTTTAATAAAACTGTTTAAATAAACTAAAATGTTCCTAGCTTTGAAACGTGTATAAATAAAATAGTGAGGATCTTTTAAAACGTATAAACAAGCAGGGCGAAGTTACAGCAGAACATCACTATTCACATCACAATTCACCACTAAGATTCCAAAAGCAATAGAAAACTAGAAACTAAAACAAACAAAAAAACATTACATCTTGCAATATTTTTCAAGAAACATGAAACTAGTAATTACTGAGGTAAAAGAGTTATTACAGCGACAAAACGGGCAAGAAAACTGACGAACTACACCAATTTTTATACCGATTTCTTTCCTCACGATCACTAAATTATTTGGTCGCACAAAGTTACAACACTGTAGCTGTCGTGACAACACCAACAGTTCTCTGGAAAAAAGTACACTGGTAATCCGAAAGACACAGTCAAGAACAGACAACCTTCAGAACGTATGGCAAACAACTGAATCTCGTCGTCGCAAACAAATTACAAAGAAAACGACCTGGGAAAAGTGAACAGTAACACCACAAAGAAAATATCTCTATAGCCCCAATTCTCTGAAGAATCGACTTTTACCTCTTCTGGCTACTCTCTTTCCCTAAAGGTCTTAATGCGCAACATAGTTTCATCTGAACATTGTGTGTGTGTGTGTGTGTGTGTGTATGTATTATCTCCCTTGACCATAACGTCTCTCCACGCCTAACTGTCCTACCTCACTTGGTCATTTCCGGTCAGTATCTTTAAACTGCCACGACTCGTGAACGCATAGCTTCGGGCGTCCAAGCGAAGGCGAAAACTGTGACACTTTTCGCGTCAGTGTTATTATATGCTTTATGTTTGTCCGTTTTTGACATATGCTAATGAAAGCTCTCTGGCCCGAACGTACATTATGTAATTAATGTTTCTGTCATTGTGAAGCTGATATATTCTGTTTCTTGTTTGGATTTATATTTTTTATTTAAAAAAAAAAAGACTGATATCATAAGGATAGAAGTAATAATAATTGGCAGAACACTGCTTTTAATATGATGTTTTTTAACCCCTGGGAAATTAGATGCCTGAGAAAAGCCACCAACTTAACCATCGGAGACAAAGTTAGATATGATATTATTAAACATAGTGTAGGAATAACACCATACTGCACATACATTGAGAAACACAAGATGAAATGGGTTTGGTCATTCAATAATAATGCCGCCAGAACAATTAACAACGCGGGCACTATACATGAAAAACCCTGAAGTGAAATCAAGAGGCCGCCCTGGGGTAACATGGATTGATGACTTTAAAGAACTTTACATCGACATAGGGAGAGCTGCGTGCGATAGCAAAAGATAGAACGACTTGGCGTAAGTTGGTTGAGGGCTGATGCTTCATTTGGAGCTAGAAAGACAGAAGAATAAAGACATCGACATGTAGTAACAATAGTAAGGCTGCCCATTATGCAATGGATCGCAAACTGCTCCTATTCACAATGCTTAACGGCAGAAGTGGAAACTGGTGATTATTACTATGATTGTGATGAATAATAAAAAATGATGATTTCGATGATAATAGTAATAAAAATAGTGACGATGGGGACGAAAAAGATTAAAATAATGACGATGATAATAATAATGTTGTAGACGATGATGATGATAGTCATTATGATGTTGATGGTTTTAAGTGCGACGATGACAGCGATACAAATGATGATGACGATGATGGTGGCGATGATGATGGGGATGATGATGGTGATGATGATAGTGGTGGAGTTAAGGACGATGATGACTGCGACACAAATGATAATGATGATGATGGTGGTGAAGATAATGGCGATGATGACAGAGATACAAACGATGATCATGATGATTATTATCATATCGATAGTATGTTATTACTAAATAATGTGGAGGCATGGTAACGTAGTAGGCAGACGCTCTTCTACCAGCCAGAAGGCCTTGCCTTATAATCTACATCAGACTAAAATGGATACCACGTAATGACCTATGAAGTAAAGGCGGCCGGTATAATTTTAACATCACCCTTGAAAAGTGATCAGTCAACACAAATATAAGTCTAGCCTCATATGCTCGGTGTGTTTATTTTCTCTTTGACGCGTATGATTTGCTTCAAACAAGAGACTGTTTTGCCCAGAAGCCATGATCTCTTGAGTTTCCCCAATGGTCTTTGCGACACGATTATCTTGATTTCGATGAGCAAATTTATTGCCGATGAGAAGATATACATAATGAGCAGTGTTGTCAAAGTTATCCCAAATACCTTCACTTTTCAAAAGTCTTCCATAGTATTTCTAACTTCTCTCTCTTTATCTCTCTTTTCCTCTCTCTTTCTCTTTCCGTCTTTCTCTGACTTTCTCTCTCCGTCTCTATCTTTCTCTATCTTTCTCTCTCTTGCTTTCTTTTTCTCGTTCTCTCTTTATATTTCTCCCTTTTTCACTCTTTCTCTCTCTTTCTCTCTCTCGCCCTCTCTCTCTTTCTCTTTCTTTCTGCTTTTTATCGTTCCAATTCTCTATTTCTGTCTTCCTTTCTCCTTCTCCTTCTCTCACTCTCTCTCTCTTTCTTTTTATCTCTCTTTCTCTTTCTTTTCTGCTTCTCTTTCTCTTTATTTCTCTCTCTTCTCTCTCACTTTCTCTCTCTATCTCTCTCTCTCTCTCTCTCTCTCTGCCGAGGCGAATGCATAATTATGGTCTCCAGAGAATGGTATAGCTATGAGTGACCAGATGTAGGTAGGTGTTTTGCTTCTTCTTCTTCTTTCGTTCACCTGAAATTAAGTTGTCTATATCAGCAATTTAGTGTCTTGTATATATTTCACCGACGTTGTTTCATTGGTCCATAGAGTTTACGTTGCCTTGTTGTTCTTTCGTTCACCTGAAATAAGTTGTCTATATCAGCAATTTAGTGTCTTGTATATATTTCACCGACGTTGTTTCATTGGTCCATAGAGTTTACGTTGATTTGTTGTTCTTTCGTTCACCTGAAATAAGTTGTCTATATCAGCAATTTAGTGTCTTGTATATATTTCACCGACGTTGTTTCATTGGTCCATAGAGTTTACGTTGCCTTGTTGTTCTTTCGGGCCAACAGGTTTGCCTTAATGTGCCTAATTCGGTGCAGTCCTGGAGTACGTGCTCTGCTGTCTGGGGCACATTTCCACAGGTTCACATGGCTGATACGGCTATCTTGAGTTTTGTGTACATGTGGTTGTACTTTGCTGGAGAAAACTAATCGTCATGTTCAACCAGCATCACTGAAAGGGTAACTTCTGGTTATACTTGTGACTAGGTCATATGCGCTACAAATGGCCTATCAATACACTCTACCAAAAACCATGAGAAGGACTACAGCAGTGTTGACGCGATCGCAGGAGACTGGCCGCAAAAACAGTTCCGACTGGAGACGAAATCGTCTACCGGCGAGCTAGCCAGTCGCCAGGGTAAGTGATGATCTGTTCGACGCTCTACACTCTGGAGAAAGGCAAGACGAACATACGGTTACATTTCAACCGGCACCATCTGAATTAAAACTCTTAGTTGGCTGCTGAAGATGAGGACGGAGCGCTTATAGGAATGTCCCGAGTGCTACGATATTATTTCTTAGCTCAACTCTTAACACACACACACACAAACACACTCTCTCTCTCTCTCTCTCTCTCTCTCTCTCTCTCTCTCTCTCTCTCTCTCTCTCTCTCTCTCTCTATCTATCTCTTTCTATCTTTCTCCTTATCCCCTCGCGCGCGCGTGTGTGTGTGTATCTGCCGTTGTTCCTTGTGCCCTGTGGGCTCCCGTGCTAGAATATCCTAGTTACAATGTTATCATGTTTTCTGGATATTCTTGATTGCTCCCTGTGCCCAGGTCACAAAAGTATGTCCATGTCTTCACTGCTAAAACATCTGCGATGTTACCACGTGATTCTCAGTTATTCCAATCTTCCATTAACGACAATGTCTACGCCATCTGCTTGATTTAATGACGTCATCGTACATCTGCCACTGCTTTAATCACTCCTAGATTTTCTTATCAACGACCAGTGATTTTCTTTGTTAATACCAGAGCGCCCCTCCTCCCCCCCCCCCACCCCTTCCCTCTTTTTAGAAAAAAAGGGCCAGTGCTCACCTCAAAGTGTTAAAACAAGGTGCCGCTACTCGCAACATTAAAATTCTATTGTTAAGAACCAGCAAGAAGATCACAATTTGAATTTTTAGAGCATGCATCTAAAGCAACATACGGATCTTCCAATCCCTAAGATAGAGAATAGAGGCTTTTTAGCTTAAATGTTATAGAAAGATTCGTAGAATTTCTTGGACAAAGAAGAGAAGAAATAGTGACATCTTGAAACATCTTAACATCAAGGCAGATTGGCTTATAAACAGCATCCTGTCTCGGAAATTGAAATATTTTGGTCACATCAAGCGCAATGACAGATTGGGGAAAACATTTCAGAAGGCATGGTACCAGGAAGGAGGGTTAGGGGCCGATCAACACGAAGATGACACCGAATATAAATGACCCCTTGAGTACGAAATTAAATGAAGAGAATCGACAAATCGGCACACAATATGTGATATGATCAACATCCTACCATTACGCCTTTACCTCCCAGAACAGCTCCTGGTGCGCAATTTAGGCTGTGTCGACTGGGGGCTTAGAGTTCTGAAATGGAGAAATCTTCATCTCTGTCCCATCCGACTCGGTCTCTGTCAACATATCGACTAGGCGCCTGTCAGTAGATACCTACAGCGCACTAACCCTGTCTTCAGCCATTATCATCGTGAATTTCTCCAAAAACTGCACACATTAATCGAAATAAACAGTTCGGAATCAAATCAAAAATCTTAAGAGCACAATGTAACGACTTGGCTTCCACACCCAATAGCTCTTACAGCCACTCTCCACCCTTTCCCATTTTTACCCCTCCCCCCCCCCCTTTTTTTTGCCCCTTTTCTGTCTCTGAAAAGTTTTCAGATTTACAGTGCACAGATTTAAAAAAAGAAATGACACTTACCTTCCCATTTTGGGTGGAGCCTGTGGAATTGTGTTTAAAATCGTGACCAGATGTTGAGCTTCTGTTATGATGAAGTGCAGCTTTGTAACAAAGGAAACTTCAGCTTAAATATCTGGTTACATGTAAACAGAACGGAAATTAAGATGTAACGTAACTAACTGTGTGTTAACTGCAGCTGGGCAAATGTGCTTTCTATCATTTCAAGCGGAAATACGTAATTTATTTAGACGTCTGTATACAAAGCGGTGGCTGCAGTTTTAAAACAGTGTATAGGTTATCTGTATCATTATATCCTATTTTAATATGATATCTCTTGTAAGATATGTCGTAAAGGTGCCATCTAAGTGAGTTAATGTTTCAATCTTTATTACTGCTGCAACTAAATAGTCTTTACATGTAAAATTAATCGTGTTATTCTAATAATTGACCAATACCTTTTGTCATCTATTTACTTTTTTTTCTGCATCCAAGCAATGTAAATTACCAAAAGATCATTACGTAAAAAGGCCTAAGACGGTGTCATCTAAAACAGACAAAGACAGTGTTATCTAAAACACCAGGACGCCCAAGTAGAACACAGCCGGGGACAGTGTGCTCTAAAACTGCTAAAGACAGAATAATATTTAAACAGCCAAAGGCCGTTTGATCTAAAACACCAAGAAACCATGAGATCAAACAGCTGAAGACAATGTGATTTAAACCATTTGAAGACAGTATGATCTGAACCATTTGAAGACAGTGTGATCTGAACCAGCTAAAAACAGTGTGATCTGAACCAGCTAAAGACAGTGTGATCTGAACCAGCTAAAGACAGTGTGATCTGAACCAGCTAAAGACAGTGTGATCTGAACCAGCTGAAGACAGTGTAATCTAAATCAGCTGAAAACACCATGATCTAAAGCAGCCGAAGACCATATGAACTAATGCAGCCAAATAAAAACTTATCTAAAACAGCTGAACAAAACAGCCAAAGACAGTCCTCTAATCTAAAACATTAAGACGCCATGAGATCAAATAGCCGAAGACAGTATGGATAAAACAACCGAAAGCAGTATGACTTAAAACAGCAGAGGACAGTACGAGCTAAAACAGCAGATGACAGCATTATCTAAAACAGCATTATCTAAAACAGCATTATCTAAAACAGCTGCAGAAAACAGGATGTTAATAACTCATAATTATTTTATGTTTAGTATGCGCTAACAAAGATTTTGTATGTACTATCTAGCATATGTATGTGTGTGGTTTTTTTCTGTTGGGGGGGGGGGGTGTAAGCAAATAGCTAATTGTCGTATCTTTCTTTTTCTTTTTCTTCTTCTTCTACTTCTTTAAGCGTTTACCTGCTGTAAACTCCTAGCTAAAGTTTTGACTATTCGTCCACTTCTAGACTTTCGTCTTGTTCATAACATGGAGTGTTCATGTCCATCAGTTTTACAGATCTGATGTATGTATATGCAAACTATTGTTTGCTCGTTTCTCAGACAGACAGACCCTGATTTCTATGGAAAAATTGCTAATTAGTCGCCTTTTACGACATGTTTCTTAGGGGGCAGTAGGTGTATTTTTTTTTACCTATGACTGGGGAATATCGTATTTTTGAAATACTCTGTAGTAAGTGAAATCTATGATACTTTTTACTATTTCCGTTGTTCCATCTAAAACTGTTGAATATTTTAAATACATTTTAACTATATTTTCTGACTACTAGTGAATTAATTTATCGTATATTTGAACTACCTTGCATCTAAGATACAGTCTAGTATACTTTTAACTAGGGCTGTACCGAATATTCACTTCGTATTCGCTTCGGGGCCGAAAAGTGGACCTTTTGACTATTCGGTATTCGGCCGAATAGTTGCGGTCGGGCCGAATACGAATAGTAGTTACCTTACACCCGCTTCTGCATACACGGCCTTAATGCTGACAACATGGAACGATTGGCTTTGTTGGAAGCTAATGCATCTTTCCTGCATTAACTAAGCTGTCAGTGACAATTTCCAAGTTTAGTTACTTGTTAAAATACTTAGGATTCTTTCATTCCTAGTCATTTATTAGTGACCACATACTGACTGAAGGATGCAAAACATAAAATGTTTATAAATGTTTACTATTCTGTACGAATACTAACTAGACATGGGAAGAATATAAAGTCCGGCCACATCCAAGTCGATAATATGAAAATCAAACGAACGGAAAAATATAAGTACTTGGGTGCAAACTTCAATTGCTCCAACATGCTGAGAGAAAAAATACAATCTAGAATACAATCTAGAAGTAAAGTATACTATGTCCTTAAACATCTTCTAAAGTCAAAGTGTCTGTCTCGAAACACCAAGATCAAAAAATATAAAACGTTGATAAGACCAGTCGTTTTAAATGGCTCTGAAACTTGATGCAGAAATAAAAGAGATAAGACCTTATTACAGGTTTTCGAAAACAGTCTTACGACAAATCTTTGGACCTATCAAAGATGCTAACAGCGGGAAATGGAGAGTGAGAAGCAACAACGTAATACATAATCTGTTTAAATCACCATTGATCACTGGCATCATGAGAGCTAATAGACTAAAATGGTTGGGGCATATTGAAAGCATGTCAGATGACAGAGAATTAAAAACTGTATACACCTGAGAGAGGAATGGGCGTAGACCACGAGGCAGACAAAAAATAAGTTCGAGAGATAATGTCCAGCCAGACCTGAAATCAACTGGTGTCACAAATTGTGAAGATAAGGCCAGCCAGACAGATGAATGGAGTCGAGTGATATCTGCAGCAGTAAACCTCAAGGGCTCAGAATGCTAAAGAAGAAAAAGATGACTATTCTGTGCTAATTTATGTGAAGCAAAAGTTCAGCGTACATTTGACATTATGAATGTGTGTGTGTGTGTGTGTGTGGGTTTCTTTTTTTTTTTTTTTTTTTTTAGATATATTTTATGCACTATACACTATTCGTATTCGTATTAGCCGAATAGTTGGTCCCGCTATTCGTATTCGGCCGAATAGTGAAAATCACTATTCGGTGCAGCCCTACTTTTAACCATCTTGATCTGAAACTGTGATCATCTTATGTCCCTGGAATCTACTTGAGGATTATTTGAGAATATCAAACCAGTTCAAAAGGAGAGTAATTCTCACACGATGTCTGTGAGTAATATTAATTAAAGATTATATTTATTCCGCATTTTATTAAGTACACAATCTATCCTAATTTTATAAACATAAGATTTGACTAAAATTACTATAATAGCAGTATTTCATTATACATTTTTCAAGCTGTAAAAACTACCTCAAACAAAAGATCTTTTCTTTTTTTTTTAAACTGCGAAACTCGTCAAATACCTGGCAAAGTCTCAAAATTTATTGTTGTATACTGCTAAGAGTTCGTGTGTTTGTGTTGCCTCTAAGTGCATGTCTGTATGTGTGTGTGTTCGTGTGCATATTTTCATTGTCAACATATTAATTTACTCGACAGTCTAACTAGTCTAACAGTCACTACAAATGCCTTTTTACCAGGAGATGCCTATTTCAAACTGCGCAGAATGTTTTTTTACGTATCTCCAGTCTGTGGTTGTGGAAAAAAAAGAACATGCACGGCTTTAGCCAAACATTACACCTGGATAGAATACGGTTTTTGAGATCGGAAAAAAGAGAGGTATTTCATGCAAAAGTGTACATTAAAATGTCCCTCATGCGGCAAATTATGTGTAATGAGAACACATCTGACAGGAATAAAACATTTAGAGCACTTTTTTTCTAAGCAGTAATTTTTTTTTTTTCGTATTAAATTATCTGCTAACACTGGAGTTCAACTTTTTAAAGTACTGAAAAGGGATCGTTATGTAAATAAACTGTAAAAGTGGGTATAAAAGCTAGCACTGAATGGGAAAGGGTGGGATGAAGGAGCATCAACGTGAAGAAAACAACGAGGGATACTTTTGCAGCCGGGGCCCGAGCCGGCATGTTCCTGCGCCCCTGGAGAGACGAGAAAAATAAATTCACTAACGCAGTGATTCCCAAAATGTGCGCCGCGAAATATTCAAAGATACGCAAGTTTTATTTATTTATTTATTTATTTATTTATTTATTTATTTATTTATTTATTTATCTCTTACATTAAAAAAAAAATCATTCTTTTACTTAGGTTAGGGCGCCGTGTAAAAAAATTATTTGAAAAAAAAGAGGCCGCGACTAAGAGAAGTTTAAGAAGCACTGCACTAACGTGTTTAAACGATAGATGATTAACTTCACTGCATAGGATTTGGGTCCCACATGGATCGGAGTTTCTCCGTTAAGAACGTCGCACAGCGAACGAACTCGGTTTCTCTAGTGATGACTCGTAAAGATCATTAAAATACCTGAGCTAATTAATGAAACAAACTACAGAGTCCGAACCCGCAACCTTCAGGGAGCGAGGCAAACAGTTTCACCCCGTGGACTTCAATGAGTATTAACAGAGAATAACTACACATAAGTGTCTGGGACAAGATGCGTTAATAATTTTGAACCTAAATGTGTGGAGACATGACTCAATGAAATCAATCATTTAAAGTTCAGAAATAAATCATCAGCGCTAAGTCCTACTCAGTAGAAAGTCAATCAAAATCACAGTTGTTTTTATTGCACTCATTTTCTTTTAGAAACAGTTAAACAAGAAAACATGCAGTTTAGTAGCTTTCTGGTCGTTTCAAGTTTGGTTAGTATGTTAGTACAGGAGTTTTATGAGAAGGAATTAGCTGGTGTTAATATACACAAGAAGAATTACTGTTCGCACAGAACTGGAGTTAACATACAATCAAAATAATAAATGTTACTTTTAAAAGCACACCGGTTGCGCCAAAGGCTGAAAGTGGTGGTCCGTTAATGACGAACTTGGTTTAGGATGTCAGGTCACAGAAGCACTGGGCGAGGAAATAGTTTGTCCATTTTGTAAACAATTACAACGGAAGTGTATCACTGATTCCACGGCGTACTATAACAGGAAGGTACTCCCTAAACGTCCTTCTGTCCACACTGCGATGCTAGGGCGGGAGCTTGGCAAATTTATGAGCCGGCAGAATCGCAGCTGGCGGGTTACTGCCGCGATTCTGCTGGACTCGAATACTCTCAGCTCACGATTCTCGCGCGGGCTTTTGTCTTTCTGTGTTTTCTGTTTACAGTTATTGCCGTTGGATATTAAGTAAGTAAGTAAAAGTGAAGATCACTTTTCCACGCATTTAGGCGTTTAGGGCATATAGGGCTAGACCTAAATTTGTATAGACCAATCGGCACAAGATGGTTGATGTGTTTGTACCCACTCAAGGCGGGCTCCACCTGGGAGCCGAGATCATTTAAAAAAAAAAAAGTCCGACTTCGCCGGGGAGCAAACCCACGACCTTGGCATCCGCACGCGAGCGTCTAGTCGCTACGCCACGGCGACTATCGTTGAATATCAAGGTCATTGCTTAACTGTTCGACTAACGACAGAGTCCACAGTACAATACTTGTATTCATTTTTAATTACCCATTTGATAAGAAAGCAATTTGTAGGATAGTGTTTCCTAAACTTGTGTGGAACACCATCCCCTTTTCAGTGTAAAAAAAATCGCCTAGTGTCCCACCTCTCCCTGGAAATATCACCATTATCATTGTCTCCCCGGCGCCCCCTCTCCCTGGAAATATCACCATTATCATCGTCTGCCCGGCGCCCCCTCTCCCTGGAAATATCACCATTATCATCGTTTGCCCGGCGCCTCCTCTCCCTGGAAATATCACCATTATCATTGTCTCCCTGGCGCCCCCTCTCCCTGGAAATATCACCATTATTATCGTCTGCCCGGCGCCCCCTCTCCCTGGAAATATCACCATTATCATTGTCTCCCCGGCGCCCCCTCTCCCTGGAAATATCACCATTATCATCGTCTGCCCGGCGCCCCCTCTCCCTGGAAATATCACCAATATCATCGTCTGCTCAGCGAGTTAAAAATCTACTCAAAATATTTCAGGATCCTCATCGGTGCTACAGAGCATGTGCCTTGTGCTGAGCGTCTCCATGACTCAGACTCGAGTTACAAGAAGAAAGAAGCACTTATAGGTTACTACCCGTGTGCCATGATGTGGATCCGTTATTCAAACCTGAAACCTTTATAGATTGATTCAAGAATGTCTTTGGCGTTTGAAAGCTCTGAGCCATAGGGAACAGCGTGAGGCATTCTGTAGCCTTAGCAAGTTTTGCCGTCTCCTGTTCTAGGGATCCATAGTTTGGCGAAATTCACTGCTAGTTCTGTTGTTGTGGACATCATTTTCCATACCTGATGTTGTCCTCTTTAATACGTAAGATGGCTTGGAGGATAATGTTACGTAGGTGAATGTGAATCAAATCAAGAATAAAGAAATTAGAAAAAAGACTAGGACTGAAACAAGTTCTACAGTTCATCACAAAACAACAAATGAGATGGTTTGGCCACCTGACGAGAATCTTCTGGTACCAACTGCAACAGAGAGCCACGATGATACAAATTTATCAAATACAAAGCAAGGGGAAGACTACGCAAGACATGGTGTGACACCATCAGGAGCAGCCTAAACTAACAAAAATGAACACTAACTTGTACAATACATTGAAAAAAAGCGCACAAAAGATCTTTACATCTCTCCCTAACACCTCAATGAGGTAAATGATGGAAAAGAAGAAGAAGAAGAAGAAGAAGAAGAAGAAGAAGAAGAAGAAGAAGAAGAAGAAGAAGAAGAAGAAGAAGAAGAAGAAGAAGAAGAAGAAGAAGAAGAAGAAGAAGAAGAAGAAAAAAAAAAAGAAAAAGAAGAAGAAGAAGAAGAAGAAAAAGAAAAAGAAAAAAAGAAGAAGAAGAAGAAGAAGAAGAAGAAGAAGAAGAAGAAGAAGAAGAAGAAGAAGAAGAAGAAGAAGAAGAAGAAGAAGAAGAAGAAGAAGAAGAAGAAGAAGAAGAAGAAGAAGAAGAAGAAGAAGAAGAAGAGGAATAACAGACGGACCGGCCTGAGCCAACTGACAATCGGTTGCCACGTCCAAGATGGGACGAATATTGACTTTTCTGACAAATATAAAAGACAAATTTTAAGGGGAAAAGGGACGGATTAAATTTAAAAAGAAAAAAAAGAAAAAAAAAATATGAACATTGGAGTGGACAAATATCGCAATTCCATTGTAGTTAATGTTAGCTTGATTCTAGTGACTTTCACATCCACAGTTAAGTAGTTAAATATTTTCATACCAGGAGGTTTAACAAGAGATGTCAGAGAGTAGAAGTAACCCTGGTAAAACATCATGGATTTATTACTTTGAAAGCGGCAATATAAAAAGCGATAATTACTATGCGGTTGCCAGATTTTTTTAGTATGTTCTAAGAGTTTGGCGGTCTCCATGGCGTAGTGTTCAAGCCGTTTGCCTCCCGATCTGAGGGTAATGGGTTCGTTTCACAGCTGCTCCGTTCAGTTTACGAGTGTAGTTTTTATGCAGACCCCTGCGGATCGTCACCGGAGCTACGGAGTTCGTGCTCTGTGCAGCGCTCTCGGCAGACAGCTAGCCGTTTTGAGGGACGAGACCGAGCTATGTGGGATCAAACCCGGTGCAAAGAAACAGATTCTCTTTAACCTTTAAGTATGTTATAATTTAAGTTCAACATTTGGAACGCACATTTCGCTGTGGGTGGAAGTCAAAGTACAGAGCAACTCTGACGCCAGCCGTTGCTTGAGGCTCAATGATTTAATTCTTTTAGTCCCAGTGGGTTTAGCATCATAAGCCCAAAGGGTACTGAAGGGAGACATAAAATCGGCGCATCATGCGTTAATCTAGGTAGAAACCTGTGAATGTAATAAACGTTCCTTGGGACTCAAAGAGTTAAGGAGCAGTAGTCGTTTTTACAATTCTTCCCTCCCCAAATGGGGCTCTGGTGGTTACAGAACAGGGTTTTTTTTTTTTTTTTTTGAGATACCGATGACATTGTGGTGGGGGAAGGGGGCGGATCCACCTGCAATTTCATAACAAGCATGACGTAAAAGGCTAATACTTAAATTTGCTGAAATCAGATGCATAGTCCGAAAGGAGATCCGGGAGATCGCATATTGCTGAGAGGCCTGATCGTCCTCGCCAGTCGGCAAGGCACCTAATGATGAGGAGGAGAAAAATATACCACAATCAAGCTGTAAACCTCATCACAATGTTTCAAACGTCCTTTCAGTTTGAGCACAGCAGAAGAGAAAGAAAATGTATCAGGTGCCTGCACGCGACAGGGAGGAAAGCGAAGTTTGTTTATATAGATTTTGACAGGTGACTTTCTTCCCAACACTTAATTAAGATGGTGGTCATTTCTGTTTTCTCCTTGGAATTCGGCAATTAGACAAAGAGTATTTGTGTAGTTTAAGGAAACCAAGGAATTTGTTTGCGGCCTTGTAATTTATAGAAAATGACCGAAAAAGTTACCGTACAATACCTCGCCGGATCTTCCCCGACAATTGCAGTTAATTGTATAAAATAATGAGTTCTTTGGGGATTTTGTCTTCTTATCTGTCTTCCTGTTGTTTAATTTTTTTTTCCGCAGTCAGTTTCATTTGTACATATATTTTTTCTGATAATGAGATGCTGACCTTAGACGAAATGTCTGAACACATGGCTACCACTGGTGAAGCCAAGTCTAAGCGCACCGAGATGACGTCGAGTAGCTTGTTTCTGTAATCATAACGCCACCTGCTCAATAAAAACACAGCCAGGCTTTGTCTAGAAAAAGAAGACAGTAGTACTCGCAATAAAATATTTGCAAAAGGAGCCGGTATTGGCTATAAAAAGGCTACTATTGCCAGTGAGACAAGCAAAAATGGACGCCTGAAAGAAGGTGACATTACTGCGTGCGGCTAGAAACAAAAGCCTCTAGTAACATTATAAACGTTCAGCATGTATATTTGCTTTCCTTGTCAATAATTTGTCTTTTTCTCCCACTCAGCTATTCCACCTCTTTCATCTTCTTCTGCTTCTTCTTCTGCTTCTTCTTCTTCTTCTTCTTCTTCTTCTTCTTCTTCTTCTTCTTCTTCTTCTTCTTCTTCTTCTTCTTCTTCTTCTTCTTCTTCTTCTTCTTCTTCTTCTTCTTCTTCTTTTCTACTTCTTCTTTTCTACTTCTTCTTTTCTACTTCTTCTTTTCTACTTCTTTTTTTTTTTCTTCTTCTTCTTCTTCTTCTTCTTCTTCTTCTTCTTCTTCTTCTTCTTCTTCTTCTTCTTCTTCTTCTTCTTCTTCTTCTTCTTTTCTACTTCTTCTTTTCTATTTCTTCTTCTTCTTCTTCTTCTTCTTCTTCTTCTTCTTCTTCTTCTTCTTCTTCTTCTTCTTCTTCTTCTTCTTCTTCTTCTTCTTCTTCTACTTCTTCTTTTCTATTTCTTCTTCTTCTTCTTTCTTCTTCTTCTTCTTCTTCTTCTTCTTCTTCTTTCTTCTTCTTCTTCTTCTTCTTCTTCTTCTTCTTCTTCTTCTTCTTCTTCTTCTTCTTCTTTTTCGCGTTTACCGACTGTAACCTCGGCTGAATGTTCTGGTATTTTGTCCACCTCTGGACTTTAGTCTTGTTCCAGAGCTTCAGTATTGCGTTCCCATCCCTTTAACAGGTCTGACTTTACTGTATGCAGATGCACTCCGGCTTCAAAGGAAGCTCCCTATAAGGCGAATTTTATGAAATGCCTGTTGAAGAGGCAATGAGTCTATTCTTGTTTTTCCCACACTGGGGCCCCAGTCCCCCCCCCTCCACACAGGGCTTCAGTCCCCCCACACAGGGCCCCAGTCCCCCCCCCCCACACTAGGGCCCCAGTCCCCCCACGGGGAAATAATGTGTTCAATGTCTGTCTAACCTAAAGTAAAGGAACCTGTTCCATGTTTTATGTGTATTTAGA
Source organism: Candidula unifasciata (assembly GCA_905116865.2). NCBI lineage: Eukaryota > Metazoa > Mollusca > Gastropoda > Stylommatophora > Geomitridae > Candidula > Candidula unifasciata. Next base: position 40,931 of record CAJHNH020002250.1, on the reverse strand, counting down.
ACATATATATGGCTACACCTGTATTCTCTAGATCAATCAGCCCCTGGTAGGTGATGTGGTCAATATCCTACCGGCCGCTTTTACTTCACAGGACTATACCTGGTACCCACCCAAGGCTTAGTTGATCTAGAAGCCAAGGTCATTTAGAAGAATGTCTTCTTCCGTCAGGAACCGAACCGATGACCATCCGATCCGCAGGCGAGCGTCTAACCGCTACACCACGCCGGTTCTCTTTACCTAACGTAACACATACAAATAATAAATAATAACAATAAAAAATAATGAACATTCCTTTTGTGGGTTTCGGAATCTCATTTTTGTAGGGAAGAAAGTATAGACTTCACCACCTCATTATCTAGAATGCCGTAAAATGCAACTAATTAAGGGTTCGCAGAAATCCAACGTTTTCGACCGAAAGGTGCAGATATGGCAGACAAGCAGTAAACAACAACACAAACCACCACATTCATATGCAGAAGAAACCCGTTTTAGGCAATGATCGAGCTTGGAACAAAGATCCAGTTGTAAACATGCGTCTCATAAATTGTAACTCAACACCTTTAGAACGTTTTAGCCCAGTGGTTTTTCGCCCCCACCCCACCACCTTTTTAAGGTTGGAGCCCTTCCCCCATTCTCGAATATATAGTCAAATAGCTACGCCTTCCCCTCCCTCTCTCGCGTATATGGCAAGACACCTACGTCTTACCTCTGTCCCTGCCACCTCCTCGCTTTAAAAAAAAACTAACAAATTATGATTAAAAAGAGGACATAAAAAAAGGCGACACAGCAAGTATGGAGCTAGGTTTTGGTCAAAATGTTTTTTTTTTTTTTTTTAATCTATAATAAATTAATGTTTAATCCTATTAATAAGATTTTTAACTGTAGATTTACAACTACTCATGAAAACAAGAAAGTCCTTAGCTTTTTGTGTTACAAAGGTTTTACAAAATATACTATTTAGAATTACATTGAAAGTAATGTTAGTATAACAGACTGCAACAAGTACAAATGCACTCAATTTCAACACTACATGACTTGCAGCTGAAACTTCGACGGGGTCTAAAATTACAGATCTAGCCGCTGTACTACTACAACTCAGGATTTCATGACTTTACTCGTAGGAATATGTCAAGAGATGAATAAATCCACAACCCAAGTCACACAAGATGCAAAATACAGAAAACACTGACTCTGGGCTACAACCTGGTAACTGCCACACACACACAAACTGCAAATTAATGTCTTTATTAGTAAATTCCCCGCTTTTCTCCCCATATACATCCGCTATACACTAGCTCGCTTTTGATTGGAGGATCTTCTGACCACCTCACTACTGATAGGTTGACCTCGAGCTATCCGACTTTCACACAAGGTCACGTGGATATTCCGCACTCGCGATCATACCGCGTGTTGTATATTTCACCATGCCAGAGCTTTTAACACTTCTAAAACGTTTAGATACTGGGTCTAGGGTCTAACACACAACACCCCTAGAGAGTGACAACACCTATGTCACAGGCCGTCTCTTTCTCGGAAATAGAAACGTAAAGCCAGACAACAACAGACTGCGACACCCATAACCTCGACCACGGTAGACTAGTCCAATCAACTTATCAGTGAAGTTGACCTACAACCAGTCGTGTGTAAATGGGGATACCATCATATAAATGACCCCTTTATTATACCACGTTTGTGGTGTAGGCAGGTGGATCTGTGAGTCTGAGGTTTTACGGCCGCGTGGCTAGTGCTGTCGCCATGGACTGTGCAGGTGAAAATTTAATTTTGTCCCCGACAGAAAAAAAAAAACTCACCCTTACCGAGGTTCGAAACCGGGTCTCCCACTTAAGAGCCCGGCGTCTAACCGCTCAGCCAGCCGTTCCTCAACCCGGTATCAGTGAGACGAAGAAAGAAGCAGGAGCAAAAGAACAGCAGTGCTAGTCTCTGAAATTGGAAAACTGTGTTTGTAAGGACAGACACTACGTCCCCACAGCTAAACAAATTCCAGTACCTGTACACGACTTTTCCATTATCTGCACTATTGCTGAATCTTCATGTACGTGATTAACACTTGTCAATGGTTCGGGTTTATGAGTAGTGTCTGGGTGACCTCTAGGTTACAGTAACATTCACTCAAAGACATGAACTCATTGAGCAGACATTATTACTACACGACAATGAGCGAGGGGAAGAAGAAACATAAAAGGAAGAAGAAAACAGTAGCAGCAGCAGCTGTTGTTGTAGCAGAGTGTGATGGGACCCTACGATAACCATTCACAGGAATGAAAAGTAGCATGGGTGTGTCACATTCCGACTAATGGCAGGTCACAACAGACTGCGCCAACACGTGTAGAAAACAAAGAAATAAGGCCTCGGAGATGTGGTTTTACATAAGAATGCTTAAAATACATTGGACAGCTAAAAAGAGCAACCAAGAGGTTTTGAAAGAGGGGTTAGCCCGAAGAAAACTTATCACACACATATCACTTTTCAGCCATGTTATGAAAAGAGGGAAAATGGAACATGGTGTGACCACTGGAAAGATCTATGGAAGGCGGCATAGAGGAAGACAACGAGAGAAGATTCTTGACAGTCTTGTTGCATGGTATGCAGGTGTGTGTCAGCACACAAACTAATACATGCTGCAGGAGATCGCAGATTGTGGAGAGGCATTATCGCCCACGCCTTTCGGCAAGGCACCCGATGATCATAATGTGTTCCTGAGACGAGGCACCAGTAAGTGCTGAGCATGTGCTTCAACAGCGTCAACTTTATACTGCTGCAATCTTACAAAAGACGAAGCTGTGTGGTACACAGGAAGATGTGTACTGCACAACAGCTTCCACCGAGGCTACCAGTATCCTGGTATACAATTTGTATGACAGTAGGAAAGAAGAACGTTTTGCGCTCTCCGTCCCCATGTGGGGAAAAATATTTCGTTATCATGAAGCCCCACTCTGGCTGTTTTTAGGGGCCCTAATATGACCCAATCAATGAGTTGAAAGGGGTTTCTGGGACCTCTCCACGTGTTATTTTCATCCGAATCGAAGAAGAAGAACAAGAATACAGATATGGCATATTAGCCATAGTTTAGGGAGAAAAAAAAGGAGGGGTGCGCGACTGAACAGTTTTAAGTTTAAATGCGAGAGGGTCAAATTTATTGCACTAGTTGTATTTAATGTGACAAAGTTTCTCACATTTGAGTGGCTGATCGTCCTGAAAACTTCAGTGACACATACAGGGAGTTACCATAGGAACACGGGAGGCCGAAATCGAACCTAGAATCCTCAGAATGTGAGCCAGTTAGTTAAATCATTGATATAAACCCCCCACCCCCTCCCTAACTTTTCCAACTACATCGTCCAATTTCTAAGTCCTAATCACATACGCATCGTCCAATTTCTATGTCCTAATCACATACACATCGTCCCATTTCTAAGTCCTAGTCACATACACATCGTCCCATTTCTAAGTCCTAGTCACATACACATCGTCCCATTTCTAAGTCCTAGTCACATACACATCGTCCCATTTCTAAGTCCTAGTCACATACACATCGGCTGGTGTGAAATGCTCATATTGTTGATCAATACAACTGGGACTCACGTATTGGCTTCATTCTTCTGACATTGCTCCATGTTTTTCCGTCTGTCTGTCTGTCTGTCTGTCTGTCTGTCTGTCTGTCTGTCTGTCTGTCTGTCTGTCTGTCTGTCTGTCTGTCTGTCTGTCTGTCTGTCTGTCTGTCTGTCTGTCTGTCTGCCTGCCTGCCTGCCTGCCTGCCTGCCTGCCTGCCTGCCTGCCTGCCTGCCTGCCTGCCTGCCTGCCTGCCTGTCTGTCTGTCTGTCTGTCTGTCTGTCTGTCTGTCTGTCTGTCTGTCTGTCTGTCTGTCTGTCTTTCTGTCTTTCTTTCTTTATTTCTTCCTTTCTTTCTTTATTTCATTATTTCTTTATTTATTTCCTTCTTCTTTTATTTCTTTCTTCTTTTGTCTCTTCTTTTTCTTTTTCTTATTCTTCGTCTTCTTCTTTTTCTTCTTCCTCCTCCTCCTCTTCTTCTGCTGCTACTATTATTACTTGTTCTTCTTTACTCTCACTGCTTACAAAAACAAAGGAGAAAAGAGGAGAGCCCTGTATGCGACCTTTGCCCACATTTGATATATGAGCTGCATCATCCAGTGCCCACTAACTAAAGAAACATTCCAACAACATTGTTCAAACAAACAACAAATAACCCTTACCTTTCAAGCATCTAACACAACAAAAGTCAGAATCCGTGTCCTAATGTGACATCTGCATAGGTATCCGCGATACCGCACAAAAACCCAATTATCAGTTTTTTTTTTTTTTTTTAATTCACAGAATATCTCCGCTTTAGTCGTTTGGTGTCCAACATTTTAAAATTCATAATCCTTGTCTAGGTGTGGGGCCTCCATAATTTACACATTAAATGGTTCAAAACCCCATATTTGAAGGGTTTTTTATTCACAGAAATTACTGGACGTTAATTTGCCTAGACAAACCACACAACAACCAGGGGCTGTTGGGGTTGGTTCTGCAACGTCCTGTAAAGGATAAGCAACTAACCTTATTCACAGAATATCTCAACTTCAGTAACTTAAATCAGAGAAAGGTAACATCCAACACGATGAAATTCACAATCCTTGTCTTTTTGTGACGACTCTATAAATTACACACACACACATTAAAAAAAAAAAAACATTTATCAAACGTTTCCTCATCCAAAAAATTCTCAACTACAGTCGTTTGAGTTCCGAGAAGTGTAACGTTTATCACAAATTATGCTCGCAAATTTGCAACTGTCTCTAGCTGGGCTTAATGAATTAATAAAGCTGAACTGTTTTCTCCACAAGGCCAACTGGTACAGTGTATTCGTGCGTACATTTTCTCGTCTTCAACCATCATTCATGATGTTTGATTTGCGTGAGTTGTGTTTACGATCAAACTGAACCTTACATCTTGTACAGATATTATCCGTTTCTTTCTTCTTCTTCCTTTGCTAAGTTAGCCCCTATATGGGCGCTTGGCGCGCACTATTAAGGTTTACAGCTGGGCTGTGATATTTGCCCTCTTCGGCTTGACACATCCGATTACAGCCAATCCTTAATTAGCCGCCTTTTACGACATGCTTGTGAGCTATTCCAAAGACCAACTGACGACTGGCTTGAATCACTTAGTATAAGACTTAGATCAAGAGCATAGCATGGATTTTCTGTCCAGGGTATTCAGCTGTGTGGTGTAGTGGCTAGCCCGTGGCTCGTAGATCCGAAGTTGGTGAGTTCGGATCCTTACGGAACCGGGCATGTTTTTGAAGACCTTAACTCCCAGGTCGAACCAGCCTTAAATGGGTACTAGGTAAAGTCATGGGAAGTAAAGGCGGCCGGTGACCACATCACCAACCGAGCGCCATTTGCTCTATACAATAAAGGTCTCACCCGCTAGGCCCAGCACACCTGAATGTCTGGAAAAGAGCCTTTTACTTTTGACTAAATTCAAGTGTGCCAGGTAAAAATAAGGCTAATTTATTAGTTACTGCCGCTCCACTGGGTGGTGAGCTTCTTTGTGATATAGCAGATGAGGTGAAGGCTCTCTGTGATTACATGGACACTGCAATTGAACAGACAGAGAATCGATACACTGAAAAACTAATTTAAGGAGAAAAGAAAAAGAAAGGGGGGGGGGGGGGAGGGTGAGCAGAGGTTCCGGAAGATAAAGATATTCAGGCAATCCTTCCTGGAATGAATCCATCCGGTCAGTTTTTATCTATGATATCGAAAATATTCAGCGTAATAGAAAAGAACGGTTTACATGAATGTAAGCACTCTTTGAGGTATAAGGCATTAAGACAGCAAACAAGAATCATGTCACTGCGCTACCACGCTGCACATAAAAAGAGAGGGACGACCTGCTATTCAATTTTGGTAGCTATCGCAGACAGCACTGATTAAAAATCGTCATGTTTTTTTCTAAAGTTAAAGGTTAAAGTCCAGAGGAATGACTTCATTGGCTTAGTCTTTCTCCGCAGAACGGCTAGCCGCCTGCCGAGAACATCGCACAGAGCACGAACTCATTAGCTCCGGCGACGATAAACAGGGATCTTCGTAAAAACTGCACTAGCGAACCGACGACTTTCAGAGCGCGAGGCAAACGGCTTGACCACTTCACCACGGAGACCCCCGAAAGTTGTTTCCTTCTGTACCTGATGGTCAAACGTCCATCTCTGTCGTTTCTTCTCTTGTGTTCTCTTTAGAAGGGCGGTTGACGTATCGTATTGTGATTTATAGCCAGGCTGTGATATCCGTGCCATTCCGCCAAAACCATCCGATTTCAGCAAATACCTGACTGACCGCTTTTTATGAGATGTTTATTGAGTGTGTCAGCTCTGTGGCTAAGTCGATGCGAACGCTTCGTAAGGCCGGGATGCCGGGTTTGATCCCAGCTGCGGGCCATGCGCCTTGCGTTGGTTTCGACAGTGGTATCAAGAAAGCCGACCGTCCAGGTGCAATGGCAAACTACTGAACGTAAATTTGCCTAGAAAAAACCACACAACAGCCAGGGGCGGTTGGGGTTGGTTCTGCAACGTCCTGTAAAGAAAACGCAACTAACCTTATTGAGTGTAGGGAGGGAGCGGTCGTGGATATTTGTCCTTCCACGAAAATTGGGCCCCGGAACCAACAGAGCAGCGGTTCTCAATCTGTGGGTCACGACCCTATTTTAGGTCCAACGACCCTTTTACAGGAGTCGCCTAAGACCATCGGAAATCATATATTTAGTGAAATTATGAAGTAGCAACGTAAACAACTGTATGGCTGGGGGTTGCCACAACATTAGGGGCTGGCTGTTTTACAGGGTCGCCGCATTAGGAAAATTTGAGAGCCAGTGCAATTGAGGGACTATTTTTGTTGAAAGTACGGCAAGACAATGTAATTGCCGTCCCCATCAGCACAGCCTAAATCTGCATCATTGACTACTTTACACACCTATGCCTTAGCTGGTCTCCATCGATTGAACTTTGTTTTCTGCCTGAAGGCTGCAGACGAAATGTTTGATCCTGTCCCCAAATGACTACAGACGTGGCCCACGCCACTAGCGTTGTCTTCACTATCATCATTGCCACGAAGATCCATCATTTGGGCTCATTGTGTCATGAATTGATTTGCGAGTGTGCTAGGAGTACTCTGTTTGAGGATCAAATAATGAAATGTCCCTTTAATCGAGCGAAGGGAAAAATCTGTTGCTTCCCATGCAATTCTCTAAAAGTTACTTTATCGGACACCACTGAAGTAGTGTCAAGATACAGAATGCCCCCCTCCCCTCCCCCCTTACCCATACCGAATTGTGTGTATATTATTTTTGTGCCCCCCCCCCCCCCTTTTTTTCCCCCACCCACTTAGGAACCCACACCTCACAAAATTATAGAAAATATTACATTTATTTTACATTTGCTTTATTTAGCATTTATGTCAAAGCAATGTTTTCTAATAGTAAATTTTAGTAATACAATTTCACATACTATTTTGTAATTCATTATGTGGCGTATTACGCTGTATCTCATCGGATGCATATACGAAGGGAAGTTAATAAGTGAGTAATAAATGGTCATAGATGGCAGGTAAATGAAGTTGGTGGTTTCTAAAGGTGTCATTAGGTGACAACGACATCCAACTTTATGTCTCTGTTCGTTAGGTGGCGCTAGGTACTCCATTCGCATTCGCAACACAGAAACAAAATGGCGACTGTACTTACGGAGTATACTCTCAAAGAACAACGTGCTGTTGTATATTTATTTTGGGGTGTAGGGGAGGGAAGGGTTGTCTGCAAAGAAAATTCATAAAGAAATGCTTCCTGTTTATGCTGACCAATGTTTATCCCGTAAAGTTATATCAATACTTCATGATGTAATTTGGAAAAAAAAACGTCCGGGCCTGTTGACTAGAGGTGTACTGCTCCTTCATGATAATGCCAGACCCCAACTCATGAGAAAATTAACCATCTAGAGTGGGAACTTCTGGAACATCCAGTGGAACAGTCACGACTTAATTTCTAGCGATTTCCACCTTTTTAGTCCATGGAACCCAACCTTAGCGGGAGACATTTCGCGAATGAAGCAGAAGTTGAATGTGAAGTTAAAATGTGGTTTGGAAAAACAAAGCACCCAGTCCTATTCAGAAAATATAGGGGTGACTGCAGTCAAGCTTATACAAGGAATTCCAGAGAAATTTTACTAAAATGCTGTAACGTTTGTGTAGTTCACTTGTGTTTGAAAAAGGCTGCCCGGCCGAAACGTTACGTTGTGTTATTTTGTTCACGTTTTTTTTTTTTTTTTTTTCTTATTTTGTTGAGCTTTTTAGTCAAATTTCTCTGGAATTCCAGTCCTATGCAGCAGGTTTGGGCGAACTAATAAAACGATAGGGCAAGTGCATCAATGTTGGTAGAAATTATGTTGACAAATAAAGGGACAGTGATATCTGTAAAGTTGGCGTCTGTGACTTAGGCGTTGGTAACGCGCTTCGTAATGCCGAGGTGCTGGCTTCGATCCCAGCTGCGGGCCTTTCACCTAGCATTGGTTTCGAAGTGGTATCAAGAAGACGACCGTCAAGAAAGCAATGACAAACTACTGGACGTAAAGTTGTCTAGAAAAACCACAACCAAAACATGATTGGGTTGGTTCTGCAACGTCCTGTAAAGAATACACAACTAACTGAGTGCGTGTGAATAAAACTAAACTGTTTTCAAGTTGTTTTCGTCTTTTTGTAACAACCATTTCTGACTTATTGGCTTTCTCTCGTACAATAACATGTAATGAGGCATAAATGGCAATCCTTTCCACCGAAAGATGGATAGACAGAGAACCAGTCAGACATGCAGATCAGTGCATGCCATTCCTCCCAGTATATGCCATTTGTATAGTGCTGTTTGAACGCGAACATTAAAGACTGCATGGCTAGTGCCGTCGCAAAGAAAAATGCAGTTTAAGATATTATGTGTGTGCGTTAGATAAAAACACTACATTATGTTACTGAGGATTTGAACCCGCATCTCCTGCATGAAATCCTATCGATCTTAGCCGATCGACCAGCTTCTCTTTATCAGAATATATACTAAAGCAAAACTGAAAAAAAAAAATGTCTTACTCTATTGTCCTCAAGTATCGCTCTGACCAGCTGTTGCGTATCAGTTGTAGTTGATGAACTGTAGCCCAGAGGTACAACGCCCCACGGAGGAGAAGAATTAATCAGTGTCTGTTCCAACTCGTCAGGTTCTGTAGCTACTTGGGAGCTTGGTGCCAGAAGGGAGATATATAGTTCCCTGATATTCGACGTCTCCTGTCCCACTAGAGGTTATCGCTAGCAAGGGGATTAGGTCCGCAGTTGATGAATGAGTTTAGACATCAGTGGAAAAGAGGGTGGATGGTTAGGACAATGTAATAAGTAAACGAGTAGTGGCATATAGGGTTAGACCTGTTCTTTCTTGACCAATCAGCACTCGGCTGGTGATGTGGTCAACATTACGCCGGCCGTCTTTACTTCCTCGGCCTTTACCTGACACCCACTCAAGGCTGGGTCAACCTTTAGGGCAGAGTCCCTTTTTAAGTAAAAAATAAGTGCGGCTCCGCCAGGACCCGAGCCCACGACCTTCTGATCAGCAGTCGAGCGTCTAGTCGCCTCACCACGGTTCCTTTTCTCCTGGTGGCACCATGGGCGCATCATGCTAGGTTCTCATTTTTATAGACTAATCAGCGTTAGATGTGTGACAAGGTCAGCATCCCGCCAGGCGCCTTGATTGTGTGTGTGTGTTTGTGTGTGTGTGTAGGTGGGTGGGTGGGTGTGTGTTTGTGTGTGTGTGTGGGTGGGTAAGTGGGTGGGTGGGTGCGTGCGTGCGTGAGTGCGTACGTGCGTGTGTGTGTGTCTGTGTGTGTGTCTGTGTGTGCGTGTGTGTGTGACATTACATGTAACCGTTTTAGACTGGTGCAACCTTGGAGTTAAAGTTATGGATTTAATTATTTGAGGGGAAAAAAAATTCTACTCGATCCCGATAGGAATCCAAGATCCTCGGATAGGCAGGTAAGCGTCCAACTGCTGCTCTACAGCGGCTCAAAATACGCTAACTTCTGCAACTTGTTTTCATCTTTACGCCATGTTGAACTCGGTGTCGATGAAGATAAATGATTCTATTTTTCTATCACCTTAACTATAGGCGTCATTTAAAAAAAGAAAATTCTCGATTCGGATTTAAACTCTAAACTTTCGAATGGGTAGACGAGCGACTATTCGTCTCACTACTGGCAAATCTAAGCTCGGAAAAAAAGTACCATCTATATTGTAAGGAACGTTAACTTGTTAGTGAAGATGCCTATTCGTCTATTCTCTCCCGCTCCTGATTTTTTCCCCACACTGGCTTTCATAATGTGTTAAAGTTTAAACACATTACACAAACAGTATATGTTCTTTTGTCCGAATTTCTGCTGTGCTGTGATATTGTGGAGACTTAAGGGATCAGTGACTCCTTCTTGGTCGTCCCCCACGTCTTGGTGTTTCTGCTCTTATGTTGTAAGCTCTCGTTGCTGACATTGTTGGGTGTGTGAGGTTGCGTAAATATATAATTAACTGTGGACGCGGCACACACATACACACACACACTCTCTCTGCGCCCTTTGCCTCAAAGCATCCGATTTCAGCAGTCCTAATAAGTCGCCTTTTACAACTTTTTTGTGGCAGTGGATCTACTTTTTTCTTTCCCCTAAAATATTTGGCCCTGGACCCCCGCAAGGGCAGTAACGGGTAATGTAAACAATGGATCAAAAATCATTCACGTCGCTTAAATGGATCGAACTCTACTCCTCCACAAGACGCTTAAACAATGGATCTAAATCTATTTTTTTCTACGTCGCTTCAATGGATCGAAAACGATTCCTCCCCACGGGGCTTAGCTTAACGTCTGAACATTGATATCCAGCGAGCAATAACGGCACAAGTGGGAAACTGATCATGATGGCCTAAACGGTTTTACTACATAACCTCCTGAGGAATGTTTTCGGCAGTGAATAATTTGGGACCGGTATTGGGAAGAGTGCCCACACACACATATATATATATTTGGGCTGTACCGAATAGTGATTTGAACTATTCGGCCGAATACGAATAGCTGGACCAACTATTCGGCCGAAAACCAATACGAATACGAATAATGAATCATCATCATCAGGTGCTTTGCCGACTGGTATGGACGATTATGCCTTGCCACAATCTGTGATCTCCTGCAGCATGTATTAGTTCGTGTGCTGACACACCTCCATGCCATGCAACAAAACTGTCAAGAATCTTCTCTTCCTCTATCCCTCCTTCCACATATCTTTCCAGTGGTCACCACGTGTTCCATTTTCCCTCATCTTATAACATGGCCGAAAAATGATTACTGTCTCCTTCTGATGTCTGTGAGTAGTTGTCTTCGGGCTTCCGCCTCTATCATGACTTCTTGGTTGCTTTTTTCCAGGGTATTTTAAGCATTGTTCTGCTATGCCACATCTCTGTGCACCGCTCGCCTCGGTTCGATGTTCATTCACTAGTCTTCTTGTAGTGAGCACCGCTTGCCCCAGTTCGATGTTCGTTCACCAGTCTTCTTGTAATGAGCACCGCTCGCCCCAGTTCTATGTTCGTTCACTAGTCTTCTTGTAGTGAGCACCGCTCGCCCCAGTTCTATGTTCGTTCACCAGTCTTCTTGTAGTAAGCACCGCTCGCCCCAGTTCGATGTTCGTTCACCAGTCTTCTTGTAATGAGCACCGCTCGCCCCAGTTCTATGTTCGTTCACTAGTCTTCTTGTAGTGAGCACTGCTCGCCCCAGTTCGATGTTCGTTCACTAGTCTTCTTGTAGTGAGCACCGCTCGCCCCAGTTCGATGTTCGTTCACTATGCATGATATTTTAAGCATTGTTCTGTAATACCACATCTCTGAGGTTTCAAGAAATTGTTTGGCCTGCCTACCGATTGTCCAGGACTTACAGCCATTTGTTAAAACTGGATGTATGTAGCAAGCAAGAATTATTTTTCTAACCTTCAATGACAAAGAAATATTGCATAAGATGTTCTTCGTTTGATAAAATGCAGCTTTTGCCTGTCCTATTCTGTTTCTTATTTCAGTAATGCATCTTCCATCTGAAGTTATCCATGTGCCTAGATACTTAAATTTCCTTACTTGTCCCAAAATAAAACCATTGACTTTTATTACACATTTAGGAGTAAATATTTTTTTTGATACCACCATTACTTTTGTCTTCCCACTATTCAAACTGATGCCCATTCTTCCACTTTCGTGTATAAAATAGACCTAAAAAGAAAACATCCATAATGTCAAATCTACGCTGACATTTTACTTCACAAAATGTAGTACAGAATAGTAAACATTAAAATATATTTCATATTTGGCATTCTTCAGTCAGTCAGTCTGTGGTAACTAATACATAAGAGTCAAAGTATTCTTAGTTTTATAACGAGTAACTAAACTTGTAAATTGTCACTGACAGCTTAATTAATACATGAAAGCGGATTAGCTTTCCATACCCAAAAAAATCGTTCCATGTTGTCAGCATTAAGGCAGCTTCTTGTCTCACTGAAAGCATTTCCAGCTTTACTAAACAGACGTTCACTTGGTACGCTCGTAGGTGGTGCACAGAGATAACGCTGGACAGTATGAACCAAGCTGGGAAATCTTGACATGTTTATTTTCTACCAGTCCATGAACGGGTGTAAGGTAACCACTATTCGTTATTCGGCCGAATATATATATATATATATATATATATATATATATATATATATATATATATATATATATACTCACACACACATATATATATACACACACACATACACACACACACATACAACACACATACACACACACATAGACAATCCCACACACACACAAAAGGACGTATGAGATGAAGTGTTGTACGGTACAACCAGTGTGACGAGAGGTCTCCTTGGCCAAGTGGTCAAGTGGTCAAATGGTCAAGTGGTCAAGCCATTTGCTTCGCACTCTGATAGACGTGCGTTTGTTTCACAGCGGCGCTGTTCGGTTCACGAGTGCAATTTTTTTAGAGATCTCTAGGGATCGTCGCCGTAGCTACGGGGGTTGTGCTCTATGTGACGCTCTCGGCAGACAGCCAACTGCTCTGCGCAGAGAGGTTAAGCGATATGGGATAAAACCTCAAGTCGATCCTCTCACCTTCAACCAGTGTGCCACTGGAACATTCAGCATCTACACTGTAAGACATGCGGGAGACAGAGCATCTATGGGTATGCTCGGTGTGCTATGATACAGATTCTTATTTATAAACATTTATAGTCCATGCTTTCCAGGGCACAGACAAGTGTGCTTTACTTTATTGACAAAATCGGTAGATAACCAAGCATGATAGTGTGATACATTTCTTTTTCCGCGGCCTCCCCCCCCCCTTTTTTTTTTTTTTTTTTTAAAGTATTTGCGACGTTATAGTGTCGACTGCAGCTAGGCTGCGATATCTGTGCCTTCCTATACAACACATCCGATTTCATCAAAACTCTACTTAGATTTAGTCACTTTTATGACACGCTTATTGTGGGGGGGGGGGGTGGTTCTGGTGGGTTTGGCGGCCCCCCACTCCACCCCTATCCATTTTCCCCCCTTCTTATTGGTGCTCCGGTACATATAGTAACAGTTTGATAAAAATAGACGAAAACATTTAAATGCCTATTCTTATAGGTATTCCTATTTTGATATCAAACATTTTTTTCTGAATCAGGTTTACCAATTACAGAGTTTCCACCCTTTTACCTGAACCTGGCTATCACTGAAATGTTCCCTTCTTTGATTACCTGTGCCGTGGTGGGATCGTTAGTTCAAGCATCGTGTATAATTTAACTCTGTTTTAACTGTTTAAGATTAACAGACAATAAACGAAGGGAACTAACCTGTGCGTGGCTGCTTCTTTGTTTACCCCTCCCTGATTAACGAGGACAGTTACCAAGTTCTGTGGACGTTAAGAGACAAAGTCAGGTTCTGTGCAGATAAGATCAAGGGCGCCCATCTAGAATAAATATTTCAGGCCTGGACTCTGTTCGTTTGTTTAATATTACTATATACAGTTTTGGTAAAGATATTAGATAGGTGCCGTCTATAGGGCTTCTTGTAGAACGCAACGGTATGCAGTAAGCAAACTAAATAAAGATCCATTTTCCAGCCTTCAGATTACATGGGCATAATGGGGTAGATTTATATTTTTAACGAATCGGCTTGAATTGGGTTGTGTGATCAACAGACAATGTTGTTTTTTTTTTTTTTCAATTCGTTTGTTTGCTTGTTTTGTTTTGTTTCAGTGTTACTGTAACAGACACTTTGGGGTGAGCACCGGGATCTTTTAAAGCCCGCTGGTCTCCATGGTGTGATGAGGCCTCGTTGAGTCTCTAACAGTGACTGTGTTTTACATTTGTTGAACACTGTATTGTGTGAACTTAACATCTATTATATCTATACACTCTTTGTGTGGTTATGATGTGTATGTTTCTAAGTATGTATCTGTATATGAGAGTTTACGTGTGGGTATATATGTATTTATGTGTTGTGTGTGTGTAAGTGAGTGAATGCGCGAGTGGGCGTGTTTGCACGCATTTACCTTCCATACTTGTTCCCCCTTGATATTCATGTTATGCATATTGTTATACAAACACAACATGCTTGACTAATTAATTACAGTTGCTGTGAGAAGGGTGAGTATTTGTACGGATCGCATGATAGACGGGCTTGCGTGCCCAAATTGTGCACTATGAAAAAAAAAATATCGATCGCTCGTTCGTTCGTTTGTGTCGCTGTTGACACATATGGCATTCACAAAGCGACCCCAATTGCTGCCGGTCTTCTGCTTTCTGTCCATAGTATTCCGTGTCAGTTTACATTCTCTTATTTCTATCTATACTTACCTTCTCCAGGTTTCCTAAGGTCGACCTTGTCTCCATGCGCCATCTACCATACACCTTAGAGCTATCCTTGCCATCTTACTTTAATAATGTTTTAAGCATGTAGATGTGTGTATATATATATATATATATATATATATATATATATATATATATATATATATATATAATCAAAGCAATGTTTCCCTGTTGTAAATTTGAACAAAGAAAACGCAAACAATGGATTGTACAATTTATTGTCTGGCATATTTCGCTGTATCTCGTCAGGTGCATACTACAGTAACAATTACGTAAAGGAAGCAAATAAGTGAATCCTTTATAACTGAAGTATAATTTCAACAACGATCAAAACATAACTGCCTGTTTTTACCAGGGCAGCCGTAAAGACAGAACCATCTCTTTCTGTATGCATAGTTCCGGATCGCAGAAACTTCGAGAAATCTTAGCGTTCTGCCATTAGTTGACGAATGAGGGATGTGAAATGTGTTGTTTTTAGTTACCACGTGTCCAGATTTTCTTCTATTGATTGCAATAGCACGCCATTTTCTAAAATCTGGACAGGTGTTAACTAACACTAGCACTGACTGAACATGGGTTAAACTTCAGTTCAGTGGCTAACTACGCTTTGGTCTTGCAAAACGCGTGGAGACCGCTGTTAGCCATTATATCAGACTATCAGTTCTCGTTATGCCTAGTGGCACATGAGGCTTCAGAGAGGACTTTCCATGCTTTCCTGTCCTGTGCAATCTTCAGTGCAGTTTTCCATGTCAAAGATGCCACACTCAGGTCACTTTCCATCGTTCTTTTCCAGCTGTTAGCCATTAATTAAAAGAAACCTCTGTCTCTCGCATCAAGCAGAGTTTACCTTTTGCGCTTCTATCTTTGTTATCGTCATTCCCCAAAGTAGGATATGCGAAGCACTGCAGTAACATACATAGATTTCCGTACCTATTTTATAATTGGCATGCCAGAGGGAGACTTGATAGACAAATAGAAAGTCTTTGAGGTTTTAATCATACAGACTAGAAGAGAAAAAAAAATCACATTCACTGCTGCCTTGTTACACGATTAAGCAGAATGTTTGTGGTGGTTTACAGAGACATTTCCGTGGCCCATCAAAGAACAATGGCCCACAAGTTGAAGAACACTGAATAAAGAGCTTAGTGAAATAGGAGTACATTCATGGAATATGGCAGATACATACTGCAGTCCGATCTTAACCTCCACACAGCATGTCAATGGGCTTTGAAGGTCGAGCGTAGAAGAAGAAAGAAGAAAGCTCACTCATAAACATGTTAATTGAAAACCGATAATTCGATATATTTTCAATAGGCTCTATTCGACGTTGACATGTTGTAAAAACACGTTCATTTAATCCAGTAATTCAATATCAGTCCACGACTACAACCATACTGACACAAATAAAATATGAACCAGGCCTAGTTTTTCTACACTAGTTTGATTTGACAAGTCGGCGTCTCTGGCGTAGTCGATGCGAATGCGCTTTGTAATGCTGGGGAGCCGGGTCAATACCAGCTGCGGGTCTTGCGCCTTGCGTTGGTTTTGATAGTGGTATCGAGAAGCTGACCGTCCTGAAAACAATGACAAACTACTAGACGTAAATTTGCATAGAAAAACCGCAACAGCCAAAATATTTCGGTGTTGGTTTTGCGACGTCAAGTAAAGGCACGGCCTTCTCCATTTATATCTAAAGATGGCCGTGGTAAAGGATACGCAACTAACTAGACAAAGGTCGCATGTACTATTTCCTTGAAAACTAGAGTACGTTGCGACAATAGAAAAGTTGGAGAGGATAGAGGCAGGGAGAGACCAAGATAGGGAAAATAAGTTAGTCTAACATCATGGCATAAAGGACATATAAAATTAAAGTGACAGACAGTATACACGACAGAAGGTTGTGGACAGCTGAGAACACCAATGCTACTCGCCATTACTTTTATCTCTTTCGATATAAATATATGTCTTTTCTTACGTAACTGAAGCTTCAAGTAATTTATGCTTGTGTGTGAAAGGATTCAAATAATATCACTAAGGGACCAAAGTAGCTGAAATAATGACTGGGAAAGCATGAATCAGGGTTAACGTTTCACCAGTTACAAGGACTTCGGAAAAGCATTGCATGCTAGGCAACGCATGGTGAGTTACTCGGTACCCAAAGAGTTAACAAGAATCAAATGGTTCTTCAGGAAACTAGTCTCACATATTTTTCACTATTTCAATCCCAGAAGACCAAAGCTAATGCCTGTCTGTAATGATTGTGATGACAACTGAAGCATAGACAAACCGCATACACAGGATCAAAATACACAGCACATTGTAAGTGACTTGTCGTTTGGGTTGATTCAGTGTGCCTGACTAAACTTCTTCTTCTTCTAAGAGTCCATGCCGTATGACGCTGGTAGTCATCTGGTCTATCCCCAACCTTCTGTTTCGTGTACTTTCAATCAGCTCTGACACAGATGACCTTCCATACCATAATGTCAAACTGTCCAGCATCTGCTATCTCGGTCTCCTTCTGCCTCTCCTCCCCTCCAACTTTCATACCACGGGGATGTACTCCAGATGACTAAACTTAAGATGTGCAAACATGCAAAAAAAGAGTTGACTGGTCACATAATAGCACCCATTACACGTGGTGCTTTGTTTAGGATTGAAATTAGCTGCCGTCTACGAGGTGAATTCTGTCTTCAATAGATCTTCGACACTGTCTCATCTTGTCAGCACACTAAATCTGCTGTTTGTCTGTCTCTTTGTATAGTCCCGCCATTTGTATCGATGTCTACCCCATGCTCTTTAGCATTCGATGCTTCCCTGCAGTAACGTGTGTTACTTTAAAGAGCGTCTCATGTCTTCTCTGAGGTTTGGAGGTTACAAACGCGGCTTGTAATTTCGAGATGTGTAGTTTAAACCCAATAGGTCGATGTGGCCGTTCACAGTTTTATTAAAACCAAGACAAAAATGTCAAGCACAAACCATTCATCTACGATTAGGTCAAACTGATTTGTCACCTGACCAGTAGACGACAAATAACCCGCTATTTTGTTCAACTAATGAGAATTGATTTGTCACGCAGGCTTTTTAAAGCAAAGAGTGAACATTACAGTTGTTTGAAACTCGAAAAAAGCACTGTTTCCTCAGCTGAACTGATAAGACAAAGTTTAAGGGATCAGTGTTCATATCGTCCACGGGCTGCTTTGTGTCGATTTCGACAGTTGTATCGCAAGCTGATCGTTTAGCGGGCAATTGCAAACTACTAAATGAAAAATTGTTCAGGAGAATCACAAACAGGTGGATTTAGTTTGGCAACATTATGTAAAGGATATTCAACTAATGCAGTAGCGTACTATGAGAAGAAAAGGGCCATCGAGGCTAATAGAAGTAAACAGAGTCTGACCAGAGATGACTACCACTTACGTGACCTGCAAGGGCAGGTCGTTATCCTACGTCTCAGGACAGGACATAACAAACTTAACCAGCATATGCACAGTCTAAGTAGTTCACCGTTGTGCCCTTGTGGGCTATGTGTGCAGACTACAGAACATCTCCTGCAAGACTGTCCCTTGTTCATCCCATTAAGAAGGAAATACTGACTCAGAGAGTTACCACTGCACACAAAGTTGTATGGGACTAAAAATAAACTCACAAAAACAGTTAAGTTTTTACAAGAACCTGTCTGTCTGTGTAAATCAGAAAGCGAACACAAGAAGAAAAAGGAGAACTAACATACCTCTCACGCACTTATAACTTGTACCAAGCCTGGTTTTTCTACACTGACTGGGTCGGGGGGGGGGGGGGGGGGGGGGGGGGGGGGGGGGGGGGGGGGGGGGGGGGGGGGGGGGAGCTGCACGTTGCTCTTTTCTTCGACAGAAAAACGCTTTACCTGTACATGTATAGTTCACAGGGTAACGTACTGAGATGTTCAGCTGTGCACGCTGAAGCCATTGGAGTGGACGTTTGACGTGAACCAGTGTCTTCCTTGTTCTCACACTGGCGTCTTAGTGTATTTTGTCTCCTGGTGTGTTCCCCCTTTTTACTGGCATCTTGTGTTTATCTGTCTTCTTTCAGTGACGTCTTGTGAATTGTTGGAACTAATGCGTAAATAAATAAAAAATACTGCTCCTTATTCTCCCGTTTAACCAGAAAGCTATTTTCGCTATAGATTAGAAACAGCTGTTTCCACGCGAAATTTCTGTGAGATGCATACACATTTCGGCTGTTATTTAATAAGACTGATTTTTTTATATTCAAGACAAAAACGCCATTTTAGGAAGCAAGCATGCCATCTATGATTTGGTCAAGCTGCAACGCTGCCTGCTTAGCAAACAACAAATAACTCACCATTTTGTTTAGCTAGTGGGAGATACTTTGTTACGCATGAGTCATTGACCAAAGCACGAACAGTAAGTTCTGTTATAAACTCGAGAAAAAAGTGCTATTGAAACATTTGAATTGGTGAGGCAAGTTCAATAGATTAATGCTTATCCCGTGCATATATAATTAGATGGCGTTCACGATTCATAACTGCTGTGGAAAAGAGTAGAAATTAAACTCGGCGTTAAACATGCAATTTTTACATGCTAAACAAAAAAGCGGTTTGCTTATTATCTGTGACGAGACGACGTGAACATTTTGTCACATAATTGACAATATTTTATTCATACATGTGAGTTTCTTGTCTTGGCCATAATAATCTAAGTCCCATTATTTAATGGCCGTATTGTGTAATCTCCAACGGCAGTTTTTGTGTGTTAGATTTATGTTTTTAAATCTTGTGGGTTCCACTGCAAGAACATTCTAATTATAAGCAGGTTTTACCAGTCTGAGTCCCATTCAGAGCCAGCGTCTTTTCCTCAGTTTGTGATCCATTATCCTCCTGTGAGTTCTGGGGCTAACACTGTGAGGAAGACAAGAGCAGACTCACTGCCTACCCAAAAGCATATCGTAGGAGTCGACTAACTGGGAGTTTTTTTCGAAGTCAGAGTGCATCTAGCTAGATGCAATGAACGAACAGTCTGCACACAGATGAGTCAGATCTGTAAAGCGGATGCACATGCAACAAGTAGTCTCTGAAAAAATACTAGAGTCCAGAAGCAGACGAACGACCAGAAATGTCAGCCGGAGTTTACAGCCGGTGATCGCGACGAAGAAGAAGAAGATCCACTAACATTTCTTTTCATCTCTCCGCAAACTCTGTTTTAGTGTTCAGGCCAACAACAACAAAAAACCCAACATAAACCAGCAAACAAGGGTACGGGTGCTGTAATGAAGAAAACATGAACTAGATATAATGGCACGAAACAATCAGCATAAACCCCACAGAATGAAAACAATTCTCTACACAATCACTATTGATCATCAAATTGATTTCCTTGGATCTACTAAACTTTATGCATTGTTTCAGATATTACACGGGATTAAAAACAAATATAAACATTGCACTGGCACTTTAGATCTATATCTCGTATTGCCACCAGGGTTTGTCCTTCCTATAAGCGCATATAATCATAAGACATGAGCCTTTGTTTAATTTTCTTTGTGGTAAATAGATCAGAGAAGCGGCTTGTATACAACAGATAAGGACTGCAAGCTCTCCTGCTGGGTAAAGTTACCTGGCTGGTTCTGTAAGAAGCAACAATAATAACAAATAATCTGCGCGGTGCGTGGCGACTGTTCTGGCCAAGTGACCCTAAATGCCAAGGCTCACATACACTCCCCTCCCCCCCCCCCTTTAATCTGCACAGTGCGTGGCGACTGGTTTACCCAAGTGGCCCTAAATTCCCAGGCTCACATAACCCCCACCCCCTACTTTTCCCCCCATAATCTGCACAGTGCGTGGCGTCTGGTCTACCCAAGTGGCCTTAAATTCCCCGGCTCACATACACAAATATAGTTCTAAGTGTCATACTGAGTGAGATTAGAATTTTCAACACCAAGAGTATTTCTCAATGCAGTATATTTCTTACAGAATTAATGAATGTCTAATTCTCACAAGACCTGTCGTTTGAACCCGTGGATATCTCAAACTCTCTTTAGAAATATCCTTTTTGCTGTGATAGAAAGTTTGAACGCTTGTTGTAAATCGATTAAACAATTGGGTACCGCATTGTTTTTTAATCTTCTGCATTGCTGCTTTGTCTTTGTAATGTCACTCATGTGTTACATAAAGGCCGGACTCACGTGGCAAGAAGTGCCAATTTCCTGTGGCAGTATTTGTTTTCTTCTTTGATCTCAGTGAATCGAATGGCACGATGACAGACTGGAGCGGGTTAAGTACTAAGGAGATGTTCAAGAAAATCAATACAGAAATGACGTTTTAGTTTATTGTTTTATTTTATTGTATTATAAAAAAATTGATTAGTTCTGTTGGCAGTTTATTGAGCTGTTTTTGTTTTCAGATAACCCTTCTTCCAGGTTCGCCTTTGAAAGGATGGTTGGATCGTTGTCTTGTTTTGTACAACTAGGTTAGATTCTTTCAGTTCGATTTCAGTAAACCGCTAATTAATCCCCTTTTATAAAAGTACAACGAAGCAAATTATGACCCACATTGGAAAAGCAACAAAAGTCTTTTAAAGTCTTTACAAAATATGGAGCTCCGAGATATACAGCTTTAAGACCAAACAAAACATATCTTTCATTTTAACGTTATTTCACTTCTAACATAAGTCAGCGAAATTTGGAGTACCACCATATGTATGGAACGGAAGTTAAATGCATTTGTCTGAGAAAAATCAAGAACATAAAATAAGATAAATTGTTTAAAAAAAAGAGTGAGAAGATTAGAGAAATGTCTGGACAGATACCTGTATTGACTGCAGTAAGACAAAGAAGATATATGTATACTGGACACACTCTGAGAAGAAATTAACAAAGAAATACCAAATATGCAGTGAAACGGGTAACAAACGGTTTGAGAAAAATAAGACGTCCAAAAGAAACATTAAGAAGAACATTATTACTAGAGGCAAACAATACTGGGTTAAACTCCATGTCAGAAATCGAGAAAGTTGCATGCAATAGGGTTGAGTGGAGGATTCGAATGCGAGCCCTATGTGACGTCTAACGGCACAGAAAGGATGATGATAATGATAATGAATACGATGAATGTACTTTATAAGGTGCAAAGACTCTATTATGAGTACGCGTAAGTTTTGGTGCATGTTAATTTTGTGTGATCATGAGTGCATATATGAATTCGTATGAGGGTGTATGTATGAGTGTGTGTGTGTATATCTGTGTATGTTTGTATGTGTATGTTTGTAAGTGTATCTTTGTATGTGTATCTTTGAGTGTGCATGTGTACGTGTATGTTGTTTGTTGTGTGTATGATTGTGTATATATGATGTGTGCATGTATTATTTTATTATGTATATTTGTATACAAACGTAACAAACATTACTGATAGCATGCAATTGTCTAAAAAATGAGTGCTTGGAATGGGCAAATGTAAGATGGACCTGCGTGCCTCATTTGTAACCCTTTGAAATAGAGTTAGTTCGCTCTTTTCCCTCTTCCTTTTAAACTTGAGCCGTGGAACCAACACAGGGTGTTTTCAGAAAAAAGGTTGTGAAAAGATGGGTGCATTAGTTAAGGTAAAATACAAAATCGCAAGACTGATATCTGATATGTTTTGTTTTTCTTCTGCTTTTTTCCTCTTCATTATATGATTATGGAAATGTAATTATTTTTGTGAAGAAAAAAAAATTCCCTCTTCGTGTGTTTAGTGCAAATTTGAGGAGTTTTCAGTGTGCCAGAAATTAATTATTACATTTTACAATTTCTTGTCCCATTTTTTTTTTCACTACCTTCAAAAATTATGTTTTGGATGAGCTGTGTAAATTTTATATACAAAATAATTTTTTTTTATTTCAAATATAGTGCGTTACATGGTCATTTAAAGTTTAAAGTTGAGAGAATCAGCTTCATTACATAGGATTTTATCTTTAATGGCTCGATATCCCTCTCTCTTTCTCACTCTCTTTCTCTCTATCTTTCTCTCTCTCTCTCTTTCTCTCTCTCTTTCTCTCTCTCTCTTTCTCTCTATCTTTCTCTCTCTCTCTCTCTCTCTTTCTCTCTCTCTCTTTTTATCTCTCTCTATCTTTTTATCTCTCTCTCTCTTTCTCTCTCTCTTTTTCTCTCTCTTTCTCTCTCTTTCTCTCTCTCTATCTTTCTCTCTCTCTCTTTCTTTCTCTCTCTCTTTCTGTCTCTCTCTTTCTCTCTCTCGCTCTCTTTCTCTCTCACTTTCTCTCTCTCTTTCTGTCTCTCTCTCTATATCTCTCTCTCTCTCTCTCTCTTTCTCTCTTTATGTCTCTCTTTCGCTCTCCATAGAAATGCTAGCCAACTGCCAAGAGTGTCGAACAGCACGAACTCTGTCGTTCCGCTAACGATGCCCATGGGTCTCTGTAAAACTACACTCTTGAATCAAACGACAGTCCTCGACCTCCAAAACTTGAGGCGAACAGATTAACCTCTTAGCTATGAAGATCAACATTATGCAGTTGAATTAAACAAATAAAAACAATTACCTTCAGTTAACTGCGGCTAGCAGTGGCCGACTGGTTTACACGTCGGGCTTTTACGAGGAAGACCGGATTTACCCCCAGCCCCCCCCCCCATTCCCCCACAGGGGCCCCCCTACCTCGTAAAGTGAAGGATTTTCGGGGTAAAAAACATCCGAACCTGCACAGTCTGTGGTAACAAAACTAGCCATGTGACCCCAAATTCTCAGACTCACCCCCCCCCCACCACCACCACCACCACCACCGTCTACATCATCATCATCATAATCATCATCATCATCATCATAAACCACTTCTGCCGTTATGCGTCGTGAGGAGGAATAATTTGCGATCCAGTTCACGTTGGCTGCCACTGGCTATTGTCATGCCGTGAAGGCGTAGAGTGTCTTTAATGTTGTCGATCCATTTTCCCCCGGTCGTCCTCTTGCTCGTGTAGATTATCTTCTGAAATGTAGTGCTTGTGGTGGTATTTGATCTTGCTGCATTCTAACGAGATGGCCAAACCACTTGATCTGCTGTTTCTCGATGAATCTCGTACATGGTTCCCACAATGTGCCTGATAGTTTTATTATTCACTCGATCTCGCATGGTTAGGTTGGCTGCTTTTCTCAGGCACCTCATCTCGCAGGTGCTGATTTTGCGTATGTGGGTTTTAGTGTCCATGTGTTGGCACTGGTAGCTCAATGTTGGAATTAATATGCTATACTAATCTGTCTCTTTGCACTCATAGTTATGCTTGGATGTCTTAATAATGGTGACAATTGGTATATAAGTGCACTTGCTTTCTGACATCTGGTTTCTATTTCTCTGTCAATTCTACCATCTTCTGTGATCATACTTCCTAGATATTTAAACTCCCTAACTTGATTCAGGGCAGAACCATTCAGCTGTATGCGTAGTGGGGCAGGGGTTCTACTAACTTGCATTGTTTCGGTTTTGTTTGTATTGATCTTCATGTTGTATTTACTACGTTTTGAGTTTAACTTGTTAATGTGAGCTTGCAGTCTATATTCTTCAGGGTAGAACAAGCACTGGTCGTCAGCAAATAGTAATTAGTTTAATGTGGGTGAATCGATTACTTCTCCTGATGTGTGCACTTCCTCGTGATTATAAAGGTCTATGTTGTCTGTATCATAACTTGCTTCTTTAGATATTCTGTCTATATAGATGTTAAATAAAAGTGGGGAGAGCACACATCTCTGTCTCACACCTGTGTTGACTGTGAACATATCTGATATGCCTTCTTGTGTTTTTACTGCACTTTGGCTTGTGTGGTACATGGCTATGATGTTCTCTAGTAACTGTCCTTGTACCCCGTAGTTCTCAAGAATAGACCACAGTTTGTTTCTATCCACTCTATCAAAAGCTTTTTCCTGATCTATAAACACAATATTATGTTTGGTATTATACTTAATGGCTTTCTCACACACTTGCCTCAGAGTGAATAATGCATCTGTGCATCCTCTGCCTTTTCTGAAACCGAATTGTGATGCACTCAGCTGTTGTTCAGCTATGGGTCTAACTCTCTGTTTTAGTAATTTGGCGTACATTTTTCCTACGTGACTCAGTAGTTATATACCTCTGTATGCTTCACATTCTCTCCTATTACCTTTCTTTTTTCCATATCGGTACTATTAGTGCCTGTTGCCACTCAGCTGGGACCTTTCTTTCTTCCCAAGCTATATTAAAAATTCTAGTAAGCCATTTAACACCCACTTCTCCGCAAGCATGGATCCCTTCTGTTTTAATTCCATCCAGACCTGGTGCCTTGTTTCTGTGGCTGTTCTGTTGAACTGCTTTTACTTCCGCTGCTATGAAATTTGGTTCCTCTTGTTCGCAGCTTTGAGGTACAAAGTTAACATTATCTTCGTTGCCTGTTGGGTTGAGAAGTTCTTGAAAATACTCTGCCCATCTGGCCAACCTCTGTTGTGGACTAAATAGAGGTATGCCTCTCTTGTTGTTGATGATAGCTGTTGGGTTGTAGCTTATGTCTCTTTCTCTCATGATTTTTACATGTTTATAGAATTCTCTAGGGGAGTTCTTGCCGAGGGTAGCCATCTGATGACCATAATTTCTCCAAGACTCGTCTTTAGATGTTTTAATTTGGCGTTTTGCTTCTCTTCTTACTAATCTGTCAACCGTCTACATCGCCTTAACAAATTGTAACAACAGACAGTGATGACAGCGAATAGCGAGGATTACCCTCACAGCACTAAAGACAGATAGATACTTAGGTGCTCCAATCACCGTCTCAGTAGCAAAACCAGCTTGATCAGTGTTGATTAATGAAACTTCTTGTCACCGTGATAAAATGTCCATTTCTTGCAGCTCCAGGCAACACTCCCATGTTCATTCATCTAGACAGTGATAGGGTGTCAAGCCTTTTATTCGTGCTCGCGGTAAGTGTAGCACGGAATTAGTAAAAATCGTTCTATGTTCAGCACTGGACCAGCCACAGCTACCGCATAGTCTGCGAGATAACCTGCACGCTCTTCGCTTCGCCTCAAACATTAGCATACCTTTGCACTAAAATGAGGGTCAGCGGTTCAATCCATTTTTATCTGGTAAATCCAGTTTAAATTCTATTAAGCATATTTATTTGCATTGATAACAGTGAGAGTTTTAAACCCGCCGTTCGGTAATTTATTATTCAACAATACTTCTGTTTGAATCCTTTTTTTTTTTTTTTTTAGAAATCACCTTGGCGACAGGTATAGTTATGTGAAGATAAGGCGGTTGGTGTTATGTTGACCACATCAACCCCCCCCCCCCCCCCCCCCCCCCCCCACCTAGTGCCGATAAGCCAATAAAATATAGGTCTAACCCTATATGAACAGTACACCAAGAGGCGTGGGAAATGGTCTTTTGGAAAACTTCAACTTAACACAGTTTTAACAAAACATTTCGGTTAGAACTGGAAAAAGACGATAATGTATTTTGTCTAGACGGAGACTGTTATTTGTGAGTTCTGGGATGTTAATTTCACAAATAAAACACCTAGAGTGTCTGAAATACAAGAAGGCCTGTTTAAATGGAGTGGAAGAATGTTAAACGCTTCAGCATTTAAAGATTACCATTTTATGAATCAAATAATGCTTTTATATGGGTAGATTTTCATATTTTAGGAGATATTTCCAGAAAAATTGCTAACTGTGGCGTACTGTTTAAACACTTCACAAATTCTGTGTTATCAGTGCCAGACACGGTTAGTCCTAGAAAAACCATACACGCAAAACCACAGTATGTAAGATGGGATGTATGAGAAAAACCCAGAAGAGACAGCGTCATCAAATAAAAAACTAAGAACAATAGTAGGCACTGTACTGGTGAATAGCTTCATAGAACATCAAAGAATCAAATGGTTTGGTCATGTGGTCATACTGGAACATAATCAATTAACAGTTAGTGCGTACTATACGAGAACAGCAGGTTACAAGGCAAGAGGCTGAACTAAAGAGAGATGAGGGGAGCGAGTAAAAGATATCCTACAGAAACCTAATACGACATTAACGCAAGATACGACTTAACTAGCAAAGGACACGAAACGCCATCTAACTTCTATATGTGCTTGCTTAATTCTTGTACCCCACCAGGACATCACACATGCGATAAACACCTGGTGACACAAAGTGCCACCATGCGGATGAGGATCACCAGTGGAGAGATCCCAGAAACCTCTTTTAGCCTTTAGGGCCACATTCGTGGCCCGGCAATATTCAGGTCACCCGGCAAAAGCCAGGGTGGGGCTTCAAATAACGAAAAATCGCCTCCCACATTCGGACGACATAACAACTTCTCTTTGTGTTCTTTGCGCCATAAAGAGTCGGACAGAAAAAAATAAAGAAAAGAAGTTACACATTTCCAACTTCTAAATGACGTGTCACTCTTCTCTTTCTGTCCCTAGCAGCGTGCAGTTTGTGACACACTATTCTTCGTGTGCACCAGATAATGTTTAAGGTATGATATGCACTTATCATGTTTGGTGTGAATATACTGCAAAAGTGACTACCTAACACGACACGAACTGTGCGTAAACTGGCAAAAGAAAATTTGGAAACAAATATATCTGAGAATTTCAAATCAAAGCCGCGCCCGAGGCTTAAACGTTGTGAGTCCGACTCATAATTCCAACGTACCACGATCGAAACCCGTGAATTCTTATCGTTATTTGGGCGTCGCAGCCTCCCACGCCTAAAATGGGTACCATGATGGCTGTCCTGGGGAAGTATAGACGGCCGGCGTAATGTTGACCACATTACCAACCTAGTGCCGATTGGTCAGTAAAAATATGGGATGCTCTCCCCATATATCCTATGCGCCTTAAGAGGGATCTTAACTTCACTAATTTCAAACCAAGGGACACAACAATAGACCATAGGTGCCCTAGCTTAGGAACTCCCGCTAGCAAGGTAACCCACCACACACGAAAAAATTTATTATAGAAGGTGCTCACCCCTTTCCTCTCAACAACCTCAAGTATTGTAAGTGGCAAAGTAGCGCCCCCCCCCCCCACCCACTTTTTTTCTCCCTCCTCCCCCTTCTTCGCCCCCCCCCCTCCCACCCATCCCCCCGCCTTGTCTTATCCCAGTCGTGTAAAAAAAAGTGTTTATATTTTGTCCCTCACAAATATATTTATTTACCTGTCATCACAGTATCTAATCACGCCTTTAACTAGACTTCGACCACTTAAGGCCCTAGTCCTATGTTCTCTATAAATCAGCGTCCCTGCAACAGATTACTGATGTGTTTGTTTTGTATTACCTCTTGCCGTCCACATTTTCTGACCCCATTTTGTCCGGTTCTCGATTACCTTCTTGGTTGTTTATTAGTCTGTGTTTGCCGTTGATAAAATCAAGTGGAAATGCGTAGCCGTATTTCTGTGTGTCTTCTCCTTTCTCTTTGTTTTCTGGCCCCAGACTTCACTGTCTTAATCAGCCCGACTGTAGTTATCTCTTTTTATGTAATCACTTTTGACGTGGAGAAGCGGCTGGTCGAACGGTTGGGACGTTAGGCTTTCAAGTGAGAGACCCGGGTTCGAATCCTCGGTAAGGCTGTGGATTTTTCTGTAGAGGGCAAAATAAAATCTGCACAGTCGTGGCGACAGCACTAGTCATGCGGCCGTAAGTCCTCAGGCTCAAAACCCCCTTCCAGCCCCCGCCTACACGGCAAAAGTGGTGGTAAAGGCAGTTAATGGCAGTTTAATTTGCAGAAGAATTTTCACAGAATGATATACAAACACAAGAGGTAGACCTCTTCGAGACAGGTAAGTAAGGGACCCTTTTCCACGCCTTGAGGCTTATGGGGAATATAGGGTTAGATCTATATTTTTATAGACCAAACGGCACTTGATGGGTGATGTGATTAGCATCACGCCTGCCGCCTTTACTTCCCCGGACTGCACCTGGTACCCACTCAAGGCTAGGTCGACCTAGAAGTCAAGGTCATTTGTGCAACAAAGTCCTGCTCCGTCAGGACTGGAACCCATGACATACTGATCAGCAAGCTGGCGTCTAGCCGCCAACTCCACGGCGACTCCCCCGAGACAGGTAAAAACTGCAAACTAATTACTGAGATCAGACAATGATAACTAATATTTTTTTTTTTACTTGTTGTGAAAAAAGGAATAGACTGCATGCAGATCTTTCAGACAACTGACACAATTGATGAAAAAGAGCTAGGCGAAGGGGAAAAGATAAATACCTGAAGGGCTTCGTCACATAGGTAGGGCTGACTTGAGGCGTTTTATTCTTTTTTTTAAATTTTTTTTTTCATAATCAGGTGGGGTCGTCTGCGCTCATCAACAGCGCATATGAGGAGTATGAAGAAGTTGACCATGACGATGGTCATAATGTTGACGATGGTGAAGATGATGATGATGATGATAATGATGATGATGATGATGATGATGCAACTCTATTACAGTGTTGATTTTGTTTCAGGTATTCGAGCAAGCTCTTCGGCTGTGAGGATCGTAAAAGCGTGCATTTACCAGAGAGGAGAGCGACTGTTTGAGAGCTGCTCGTAAATCTTCTGCCTGAAGTACCCTTGGTGTGAGTTCATGACTTGAAAATAGTTCAGATAACAGTCTCGAGTAAACAGCCAGATAACAGAAGAGTGTAAAATTAATTGCTGAGAGACAAGAGATTGCACCGGTTTGCGCAACTCTGTCACACAGCACAAAACGCACGTACAAACTTTAAGAGTGTATTTTCCCCCCTGTTTTTATCTTTTTTCTACATATCCAGTTGTTTCTCATGCTGCTCCCGTTCCTCCGTGATAATCTTCTTTATTTCTTGATTTTTTTTCCTAATTTTTTTCTTATCTTTTTCTTCTTCCACTTCTTCTACCCCTCCTTCTTCTCCTTCTACTTCTTCTTCTTCTTCTACTTCTTTTTCTTCTTCTTCTTCTTCTTCTTCTACTACTACTACTACTACTACTACTATTACTACTACTACTACTACTACTACTACTACTACTACTACTACTACTACTACTACTACTACTACTACTACTAGTAGTAGTAGTAGTACTACTACTACTACTACTACTAGTACTACTACTACTACTACTACTACTACTACTACTACTACTACTACTACTACTACTACTACTACTACTACTACTACTACTACTACTACTACTACTACTACTACTATTACTACTACTACTACTACTACTACTACTACTACTACTACTACTACTACTACTACTACTACTACTACTACTACTATTACTACTACTACTACTACTACTACTTCTTCTTCTTCTTCTTTTTCTTCCTATTCTTCTTCTTCTTCTTCTTATTCTTTTACTTCTACTACTACTACTACTACTACTACTACTACTACTACTACTACTACTACTACTACTACTACTACTACTACTACTACTACTACTACTACTACTACTACTACTACTACTACTACTACTACTACTACTACTACTACTACTACTACTACTAATAAAACTTTACTGTTACTAATACTACAACTACTTCTTTTTCTTCTTTTTAAAAATTTTTAAATTTTCTTCTTCTCCTTCTCCTCCCCTCCCTCTTCCTCCCTCTCCTTTTTCTATTTCCTCGAAAGACATTATATAGTTACCATTTTAGTCAAGGTTGATTTTGAAGAAAAATTTAGGACGCTCAACAAATGTAAGTGTCATCCTTGCGGTTTGTGATTTGCTTGTCAATACTACTGTATTCCTAATCCTGGACACACAGGGAAAAGCCAGATGGGCATATAATCACACTACTACTGACATCATCGGAATTGGAACTCTTCGTTGGCTGCTAAAGATAAGGACGGAGCGCTTGTGGAGATGTCTCAAGTGCTGTCAGCACTCCTGCACCGTTAGCTAAAACAGCATTGTGAATAATCCAATGAATTATCAAATCTGAAGGTTGTGCTTTTGTGTTAAATTTCGTTTTCAAAATAAGATTGCAAAAGACAATAACAGTTTTCTAAAATATATAGTTGTCGGCAAAGCTAAAGGCAAGACAGAAAAAAAAAATAATCGTTCGTTCGTTAGTTTGTTCTGCCTCTCTGTCTCTTGGTCTATCGTACCATCTGTCTGCCTCTCTGTCTCTTGGTCTGTCTACTCATATATCTGCCTCTCTGTCTTTTGATCTGTCTAACCATCTGTCTGCTTCTCTGTCTCTTGGTCTGTCTAACCATCTGTCTGCTTCTCTGTCTATTGGTCTGTTTAACCATCTGTCTGCTTCTCTGTCTCTTGGTCTGTCTAATCATATATCTGCCTCTCTGTCTCTTGGTCTGTCTAAACATCTGTCTGCTTCTCTGTCTCTTGCTCTGTCTAATCATTTATCTGCTTCTCTGTCTCTTGGTCTGTCTAAACATATATCTGCCTCTCTGTCTCTTGGTCTGTATAACCATCTCTCTGCCTCTCTGTCTCTTGGTCTATCTAACCATCTCTCTGCCTCTCTGTCTCTTGGTCTATCTAAACATATATCTGCCTCTCTGTCTCTTGGTCTATCTAACCATCTATCTGCCTCTCTGTCTCTTGGTCTATCTAACCATCTATCTGCCTCTCTGTCTCTTGGTCTATCTAACCATCTATCTGCCTCTCTGTCTCTTGGTCTGTCTAATCATCTATCTGCCTCTCTGTCTCTTGGTCTATCTAAACATCTATCTGCCTCTCTGTCTCTTGGTCTGTCTAAACATCTATCTGCCTCTCTGTCTCTTGGTCTATCTAACCATCTATCTGCCTCTCTGTCTCTTGGTCTGTCTAAACATTTATCTGCCTCTCTGTCTCTTGGTCTGTCTAAACATCTATCTGCCTCTCTGTCTCTTGGTCTGTCTAAACATCTGTCTGCTTCTCTGTCTCTTGGTCTGTCTAAACATCTATCTGCCTCTCTGTCTCTTGGTCTGTCTAAACATCTATCTGCCTCTCTGTCTCTTGGTCTGTCTAAACATCTATCTGCCTCTCTGTCTCTTGGACTGTCTAAACATCTATCTGCCTCTCTGTCTCTTGGTCTGTCTAAACATCTATCTGCTTCTCTGTCTCTTGGTCTGTCTAAACATCTATCTGCCCCTCTGTCTCTTGGTCTGTCTAAACATCTATCTGCTTCTCTTTCTCTTGGTCTGTCTAAACATCTATCTGCCTCTCTGTCTCTTGGTCTGTCTAACCATCTATCTGCCTCTCTGTCTCTTGGTGTATCTAACCAACTATCTGCCTCTCTGTCTCTTGGTGTATCTAACCATCTATCTGCCTCTCTGTCTCTTGGTGTATCTAACCATCTATCTGCCTCTCTGTCTCTTGGTGTATCTAACCATCTATCTGCCTCTCTGTCTCTTGGTGTATCTAACCATATGTCTGCCTGTGTCTCTTATTCTAACTAACCATCCGCCTGCCTGCCTTAATGCGCGTATGTATGTATATATGTATGTATGTATGTATGTATGTATGTATGTATGTATGTATGTATGTATGTATGTATGTATGTATGTATGTATGTATGTATGTATGTATGTATGTATGTATGTATGTATGTATGTATGTATGTATGTATGTATGTATGTATGTATGTATGTATGTATGTATGTATGTATGTATGTATGTATGTATGTATGTATGTATGTATGTATGTATGTATGTATGTATGTATGTATGTATGTATGTATGTATGTATGTATGTATGTATGTATGTATGTATGTATGTATGTATGTATGTATGTATGTATGTATGTATGTATGTATGTATGTATGTATGTATGTATGTATGTATGTATGTATGTATGTATGTATGTATGTATGTATGTATGTATGTATGTATGTATGTATGTATGTATGTATGTATGTATGTATGTATGTATGTATGTATGTATGTATGTATGTATGTATGTATGTATGTATGTATGTATGTATGTATGTATGTATGTATGTATGTATGTATGTATGTATGTATGTATGTATGTATGTATGTATGTATGTATGTATGTGTGTATGTGTGTAAGTATGTATGTATGTATGTATGTATGTATGTATGTATGTATGTATGTATGTATGTATGTATGTATGTATGTATGTATGTATGTATGTATGTATGTATGTATGTATGTATGTATGTATGTATGTATGTATGTATGTATGTATGTATGTATGTATGTATGTATGTATGTATGTATGTATGTATGTATGTATGTATGTATGTATGTATGTATGTATGTATGTGTGTGTGTGTGTGTCTGTCTGTCTGTCTGTCTGTCTGTCTGTCTGTCTGTCTGTCTGTCTGTCTGTCTGTCTGTCTGTCTGTCTGTCTGTCTGTCTGTCTGTCTGTCTGTCTGTATGCAGGTATTATGCCTTATGTGTGACTTATGTATAAATGTGTATATATGTACGTACATACGTATGTGCGTGCGTACGTATGTACGTATGTGTGTACTATGTACGCATGTTTGTATGTATGTATGTATGTATGTATGTATGTATGTATGTATGTATGTATGTATGTATGTATGTATGTATGTATGTATGTATGTATGTATGTATGTATGTATGTATGTATGTATGTATGTATGTATGTATGTATGTATGTATGTGTGTATGTAAGTATGTATGTATGTACGCATGTGTGTATGTGTTAGATACATATGCCTGTATGTAAATATGAAAATCAGTCTGTCTGTCTTTTGGTTATTTCTCTGCATATATTCCTCCCGGTCTGTATATTCTCATCCCTGTTTGAAAATCTCCCTATCTGTACATAGTCCTTCCTGTTTGAATATCTCTCTATTTGTACATATTGCTTCCTGTTTGAAAATCTCCCTATATGTACGTATTCCTTCCTGTTTCACAATCTCCCTATGTGTCAAACAGTTTTCACACCACCATAAACATTTTCCATACGTCGTTATTTGATGCATCACTTTGTCGCAACTCTCAGATGCCTTGTTCTGTTTCTGCCACGCCACATTTAGTGTTCACTCGGTTCTCTATTCTTGCTACCCCAACACCTCCCCCTTCCCGAGGTAATAATTTTACCCATAGTGTCTAGACAATATGGTGCGAAATAGTGACTTTTATAGTCTGTTCCAAAAGTCTTGGCGAGTTTAAAAATCTGTAACGCAGTAACCATGCACTGGGTGAGTTTAAATTTGGCATGCAGCTTCCTAATAATTATGTTCTGGCAAGAATAATTGTTAATGTCAACAAACTGTCTGGTTTTCATTGAGCCTTTTGTGTGTGTATGTCTTTGTGTAAGGGTTTGTGTGTGCGTATGTGTGTGTGCAGTATATGAAGGGGAAAAACAGACGCCGATCTAAAGCAAACAATCGGCATGCTTATAGTAACTCGAGTAAATAGTTAAAGCTGATCATCACCGACTGCTTTCAAATTTTGACAAAATTTTGTTTTTGTAAAAGAGTGTCGAACAAATCACTAACCACATAGCTCCTGCCACGATCTCATCGGTTTTTGTTTCGTTGCTGTGTTCCGCTGGTATTGTTTCGTTATGGGGATCTTTGCAAATGGCGGTGGACAGGAACTGTGTTGACTGATCTGAATTTGAATTATTCTGAGATAATAAACTATTTTGTTATGGGCACGACGAGTTGTTGAATGAATATATAAAAAAGTAATTTGTGAGTACTATTATCACTGCTTTCCGGACAAGGTTTAGAAATGAGCTATGTCTCAACCTTCCTAATGCCGCGATACTTTAATACAGTTCCTGATTTAGTGGTGGCCCTTTAATACAGTTCCTCATGTTATGGCGACCTTTTAATACAGTTCTTCATGTTGTGGCGACCCTTTAATACAGTCCCTCATGTTGTGGCGACCCTTTAATACAGTTCCTCATGTTGTGGCAACCCTTTAATACAGTTCCTGATTTTGTGGCGACCCTTTAATACAGTTCCTCATGTTGTTGCGACCTCCCAGCCATACCATTATTTTTGTAGCTACTTCACAATTTCAATGAAAACTAGTTTTGTGACGGTCCTTTTGAAAGGATGGTTCGACCCAACAAAATGTCGCGACCAGTAGGCTGAGAACCGCTCCTACACCCTTCTTAGATCAGTAAATCGCTCTTTTTCTACAACTTGAGTGCTGTGTGCACATCTGTTTTTACAGATCTGGCCTATTTGTATGCAGACTGTTGGCACCTTTTCTTCCAAGCGGATGCACACCCACTTCTAAGGAAACTCCTAATTAGTCCTCTTACAACATGCAGGTGAGGGGGCACAAGGGTCTGTTCTTGCTTCCCTCATAACAGGGCCCCGGAACCAACACAGAGAATTTTGTAAATTAACCGGAATTCGTGCAATCAAGTCGTGATGGCATAAGGTTAGTATGCTTGACTACCAAGTCACCGGTAATAGTTCAATCCCCAGCAGAGATATATAATTTCTATTGACCAGTACGGCTTTGTTATCAGTAGATAAATATATTGAACACATCATTAGAAGAAATCGACAGAGAATCAATACAGCAAAGTAAAGTACAGTAGAGTAATGTAATGTAAGTAAAGTAAAGTTAAGTAAGTAACGCAAAGTAAAGTAATTAAAGTAAAGTGACACAAAGTAAAGTAATGCAAAGTAATTAAAGTAATTAAAGTATTGTGAAGTAAAGTAATGTAAAGTAAAGTAATGTGAAGCAAAGTAATGTAAAGAAATTAAAGTAATTAAAGTATTATAAAGTAAAGTAATGTGAAGTAAAGCAATGTGAAGTAAAGTAATGTGAAGTAAAGTGAAGCAAAGGACCCCTTTCCACGTCTACAGGTGCATTAGGCATGTAGTGCTAGACTTACATTTTGTAGACCAAATGGGCACTCTGTGGGTGATGTGGTCAGCATCAGGCTGGCTGCCTTTACTTCCCAGAACTTTATTGTTGTATCTGTCTACTCAAGACTGGGTCGACCTGAGACCCAAGATTCTGAAAGAAAAACAATTCCAGCTCCAGTCGTATTCGAACTCACGACCTTTGGATCCGCAGGCGAGCGTCTAGCCGCTACATCACGGCGGCTTGATGGGAAATCGCGAAACTGGAATTAAAAGATAAACAAATGAACTGGGTAAACGATTATGTTCCAGAGAAACCATAAGACGAACGTTGTGGAGGGAGGCCAAATGTTCTAGTGGGGGCTCCATACAGGAAATCGACGGGATTGTGCCGGCTAGAATAGATACGAACATCAATGAGAGATAAAACGGAGATAGAGAGAGAGCGGATACATTGGTAGAACGGATTCCTTGCAAGAAAATCCAAAGCAATAAGTAGGTATAGAAGTTTAGAAGTTTTTGAGGTTTTAAAGTTTGTAACAACGGATCAACATCATAGCACACGGATGTAACCCATAAGTGCTCCGTTCTTCTTCTAACTCAAGTCTGAGTCCAAAGAAGCTCAGCACAGTGCACAGGCTCTGTAGCACCGGCGATTAACCTGAAATACTTTAGGTAGATTTTTAACTCCAAATTGTGCCCGAGCACTGCCGTTAAGCTACTCTTTTCGATTTCCAACTGCCAAGGGATTTTGTTACTTGCGCAGCAATGCACACAGGAGTCCGATCTCACTACCCAGACACTATGGGGAATTACTTGATGTCCAAGTACAAGTGGAAAAAAACCCAGCCCTTACCGGGAATTAAACCCGGAACCTCTAGCACTCGAGGCAGACACTATGCCTCGAGACCACGCAGCACCCTGAGCAGGGACAGAAAGGATTCGAACTGACAGAGCGGACGCAAGATAGGATAGATCCGAACATCGTTGATGAGTCATGCTTGACTGGATTTTATAAATGATATCTATATGATTGCACCTGATAGAAAGGAAAGCAGGACTAGACTGTGAGCCCTGCATGACATATAGCGGCCTGATGTTGTAGATGATGATGATGTAGATGATGATGATTATGAAGATGATGGTAATTATATAGATGATGATTATGTAGATCATGATAAGGATGATAATGATGTAGATGATGATGATGTAGATGATGATGATGACGATTATGTAGATCATAAGGATGATGATGATGAGTTAGATGATGATAATTATATAGATGATAATTATGTAGATCATGATAAGGATGATGATTATGTTGATCATGTAGATGATGATAATAATTATAATGTAGATGATGATAATGATGATGGTGATGATGGTGATAATGTGGATACGACTATGATGATAATATAGATGATAGTGATGATGGTGTAGATGATGATGTAGATGATGATGTAGATGATGATGTAGATGATGGTGTAGATGATGTAGATGATGATGTAGATGATGGTGTAGATGATGATGTAGATGATGGTGTAGATGATGATGTAGTTGATGGTGTAGATGATGTAGATGATGATGTAGATGATGCTGTAGATGATGGTGTAGATGATGATGTAGATGATGATGTAGATGATGGTGTAGATGATGGTGTAGATGATGATGTAGATGATGATGTAGATGATGGTGTAGATGATGATGTAGATGATGATGTAGATGATGGTGTAGATGATGGTGTAGATGATGATGTAGATGATGGTGTAGATGATGATGTAGATGATGATGTAGATGATGTAGATGATGATGTAGATGATGGTGTAGATGATGTAGATGATGATGTAGATGATGGTGTAGATGATGGTGTAGATGATGATGTAGATGATGATGTAGATGATGGTGTAGATGATGATGTAGATGATGATGTAGATGATGATGTAGATGATGGTGTAGATGATGATGTAGATGATGATGTAGATGATGATGTAGATGATGGTGTAGATGATGTAGATGATGATGTAGATGATGATGTCACGCCTAAGCCACAAACGCCAACTAAGGGGGGTAACCCTGTCTAATAGACATAGGTGCCAGTTATTTGTTTCTATTCTTCTGGGAACCTTAGGTTTTGTTGACCCAGTGATTTCAACAAATGAGCCCTGGCATTGCTAAGAGCTTTTAATTTTTTTTTCTGTGCCATCTTCACCGTGGAAGTTGGCTGCAGCAGATATTAGCATAGATCAGTGTTTCCCAAACTGTTCTTAATCACGGCGCCTTTTTTAAATTGAAATTTGTCCACGGCGCCCTAACCTAACGAAAAGTATGACTATTCGTATGTAAGAGATAACAAAATATTTATCTCTGAATATTTCGCGGCGCCCCTGTGAAGAGGTCGCGGCTGCCCAGGGTGCCGCGCCGCACAGTTTGGGGATCACTGGCATAGACTGCTGATTTTAGCAGTTTGGTAGGTAATCGCCTGCCACAATAATTGAACATTGGTACTTGACCTGTTTCGGCTACTGTGGCTGAGGCGTTGCGAATGCGCTTCCTAATGCCAGGGTGCCGAGTTCGATCCGTCTAAGGACGATTTGTCATGCGCTGGTTCCGACAGTGGCACCGAAAACTAGCCGTTCGGTAAGCAGTGGCAAACTACTGAACGTAAAATGGTACTAGAAAAACCACAAAAGCCAATAAATTCTGGGGTTGGTTCTGCAACGTCCTGTAAAGGATACGCAACTAACTTTTAACTCGACCACGTAAAACACGGTCACTAACTTTTAAGGCACACGCTGAGGTTTAAACCTATTTCTTTGTCTGGTTTTAAAAAATCTAACCACTAGACCACATCAGTTACTGGTAAAGGAGGGCGGGGGGGGGGCGGAGGGAGGGTTGGTGACCACAAAGAATTACCAAAAAAAAGGCAGATTAGTGTTACAGCTCTTGAACTGTCGCTAAGCAAGCACACTTGACAGCGTTTGCAGCAACCGTTTTCCGTTGCCACGGAAACAACCAGCGACCACCTGAACGCGGTTCAGGAGACCAGGCTTTGTTGTAGGAAATGAGCCGAGAGTCACGTATTTTCGCGAGGTTTCCTGTCCCGCACAAAGCTTTGGAGTCTAGTGCAGCAGCTGTTTGGCTAGAGCAAAGCAAACAGCCCAAACTACAGCAATTATTAATAAGCACACAGTCAGTAATAAAGAAGTGGCTTTGAGATAAGGCAGGTGGAACCATTTCTACCTGCTAGGCTGGTCAAGCTGGCGAGTTCTTAGTTTTGTGGAGCTGGTTTGATAAGAGGATATTTCGATGGAAAACAACCAGAATGATTGACAAGCAGAATACAAAACAACCGGTAGAGAATGGAAAAGATTGAACTGTTTTCTGTTGCATAATCATGCATTCCGTGCCTGGTCTTCGTTGTCGAGGGGTTTTCTTAAAATATGAAGATAAACCTCGTTTGTTATTTCACCATACTTTAGCTAATCTTTCGTGTCATTAACATCATCTTCCACTTGTGCGGTCCCAATACAATGTTCGGTACTGTTCTGCAAGGTTTACGGGTGCCAGATTTCATAGGGAATTCCCAGAACAGTCTAGAGGTCTGGTAGTCTTAGTTTCAGCTTCATAACAAACGGATCACCCCATCCTTGCTCCGCTTCTGTGCCAACGAAAAACACACAGATTGTTTATCAGTCCTTTGTGGAAAGATTTACAGACTGCTGTCTCAGCATATCTAGCATACACTCGCATTAAAGCATGCGGTAGCCATCCGAAGTGCTAACACAAACAGTCTGACATTAGAAATGCAAACCACTAAAAAGCCTATATTCTAGACAAGTCGGTTCTCTTCAGCTTTGTTGTTCTTTACTGCGTCATCATTTCCACTGTCTGTTACTTCTGTTCGTTTTGTCGGCCTCACTCTGCCCTGTGTGGAGACGATGTCTTCATGTCGTGACTTGGTCTTCACTACGAATTCCCTGTCAGTGTCCCCGCATCTAATCCTAACCCTGACCCTTGAACAGTCGTTCACAGAAAAGAGAGTCGCTCACTGTCGTCTTGGAGAAAACACAGCTGCGCACTTTCATGTGGGAGACACTGTGTGTCGACTTGGTGAAACGAAGTCAACTCACTTGTTGAACACTGTATATACACAGCGAGTGAAAGTATATCATAACATCCCTAGACTGTAGGATTGTCAGGGGGAATTCCCTACAAAATCTCACACCCGACTAGCATGGGAATGCCTCGAGTGCTGTGATGTCAATTCGACTCAAACTGAACACAACTCTCGCACCTGACTCGCATGGGAAAGCTGAATAGAACACAAGGTTTAACACATATCAGGCAGGATTAATTTGTTACTCTATTTTGAACTCGTGAAGAGGAGATCATAGCACCTATGGATTTTATAATGAGCTGTATTGAGATTCACTCCTAGATTTCAGCGGGAAAACCCGAGAGGCATATGTAAGAAGCAGCGGGTGGGTCCTAAACGGTCATTGGACAAGACAGTGAATCCAAACATAAATTGGACTTTACACGCTTTGAGATTATGTTTTATATACCCGGGGTAACATTGAAGATCTGGGAGCAATGTGGAAACACGAGGAAAACGTATGAATGGAAGTTGTTAAGCACCTGACATGCACTTTTGGAGTAAATATGATCAAAGAGAGAGACTGGAGCGACGAAAATCTATTTGACAGCCTGCTTGGTAGATGTAACGAACTTGGGCCCAGCACAATGTGCTGAATAACGAGGTCGGGCCCAGTACTGGACGTTCATTAGTGCCTTTCCGACGGGTAAGTCTAAGTCGCAGGGTTTCATATTTGTGCGACGTTGTATTGCGTCGACGGTCTTACCGGCTATCACGCGTCCTCTGTATTGCAGGATGTGAGCACTATTAACGACCCTATAACATGTACAACTGGCCCTAACCCTAACTTACTTCGTTACTAATTCCGCCTGTTTTAGTGCGGCATTGCAGATATCTGGCAATTCTGTATTAAAGGCCAGCTGGAATTGTAAGTTTGCAGTCAACAAGTATTTCTAAGTAATTTCTTTGTGACCGCATTTTTCTTCTTTTTCCTATCACTTTGTGATTTCGCTAGGCAGTTCTACGTTTAGTGATTTGCCGTTGTCCGTAAACTGTCGGCTCTGGATTCAACTGTCGAAACCAACACCAGGCCCTCTGCTG